>JAVTVJ010000777.1:387500-751926 GCA_034509425.1 Eopsaltria australis | reverse complement strand
CCCCTTCCCCTTCCCCTTCCCCTTTTCTTTCTCTTTTTCTTTTTCTTTTTTTTTTCTTTTTTTCTCCCCAATTTTCACCTTCCATAAAGGGAGGGGTAGGGTGAAAGTTGAAAAATTTGGACTCAATAAACCTTTCATACAAGCCTGATAAGAAGAGCAGATGTTTCATTATGGCAGCACTTTTTGGCTGGTTTTCATCCCTATATATTTTCCAGTGGTCGTGAGGGGGAAAAAATTTTCCCAGCTGTAGACTACTAGACAGCAAAGTGTCTTTCTTAATTACCATCCTTGGTCTCAGCAGTCCCAAAAGCCTGCAGAGCACAGGCTGGAAATCACTGCTCTAACGTTTTGCAGTCACAAACAGCCTAGGTTATAAAAATTGCCCCTCTTGTCTGGTCGATGGCCCTGTCTAGCACTTGAATGAACTTCTGTTGCAATGGCACAGGAAACTGTCATCAGCTTCTCTTCTGAAATGAAAATGTTTAGACATGTTCCTCTTCTGTGCAGAGGAGGGAAGGGATGTTAATTTGTATGCATCCCTGCTATGGAAAGGGAGAAGTGTTCATTCACACTTCCAAGTCATGCACTTCAAAATTATGTGGGCTTCAAGATGTGAAGCGTGACTGTGAAGGCATTGTGGGAGTAGCCCTAACCTAAGTAAATAATGGTTTACATTATGACTAAAGACAACAACCTGCAGGGTTTTCAAGGGCAGGACCAAAAGGACATGTCTATGCTGGGGTGCGTATGGGTAGGCAGCCACATACTTGATGATATGTATATGCAGTAATCTCCTGTGCAGCTGACCTGGCATGAGCCAGTCTTGATGCTGCTATACAGAAAAACTTCCATGCACAAGTACTTGCAGTGCTGAACATACACCTGTGCAGATCCATCAGCACAATACTAACCCCACTCATAGAAAAGGAACTGTGGGGAAAATGTAATACTAACATTCACAAATGGTTTATTTTATATGTCCTTTTCTTTCAGGTTGCCCAAGAAAAACAAAAATTGAGAAGCTAAATCAGTCTCTGTTATATTTCCACTGAGGAGCACAGAGCTTTGCCAAAGATACTTTCTGGCCTCTGTTAACAGAGTATGAAGATCACATTTTCAGACACTAAGAGACAGCTGATTGAAAAGCTGGTGACAGCACAATTTAAACTGCCTGCTAATTGATTATTGCAAGGCTAAGAATTTGCATTGTTTCCTTTTGAAGGCAATTGACAACATTTCTGATAGTTCAGTGGGAGTGGGATCAAGCTGCAGATATGCATTTTATTGTATTCTGTGTGTTAAAGTCATTCCCTGGGTTTCTTCTATAAGAGCCAGAAGAAACCCTGGCAGAAGGTCCTTGGCAAAGAAGTCAAGAATCTAGTCAGGAAAGGATTGCCACAAACTACCCAAACCTATTTTACATGGGGTGCTCACATACAGCACAAGCTGCCTTAGTTTCTGATAGTAACCCCTGCCAGTCTTTGAGAAGGGTAAAGCTTCCCTTCCTACTGGAGTTGCTCAAAAAACAGGATGAGGTTACTTAGCTTTCCCAACAGAAATCCGTCACAGTGGATACAATGAGGTGTCCAGAGAGAGAAGAGCTGTGAGACCTTTTGAATATCTCCATATTTTTTCATAATATTTAAACATGATACCACCTTGCAGACTTCTTGCACTGAGGAATTATATACAAACAGCTATAAACTCCCTGCCATAGGCACTGGCCAATCTGTGACTCCTGAACAACTGCATCACTTCTGAGTAGTTCAGCAACAGCTCTCATAATAACATTACATCACATAATTGGCAGTGGGGCTGTCTAGCACCAGGACAGCCGGTCCATTCAAATCCCCAGCCATAGGGGAAGCCGAGAGTGACTTTGCCCAGACACCCTGTGCCACAGCTGCACACCCGGGCTTCAGGCTGGAGCAGGGTCCATGGGTCGCTGGTGAGCTGCTGTCACGCCCTGTCTACAAACCACCCACAGCTCTCCTGGGAGCAGTGAGGTATGGAGCAAGAGCCTTGTGGCTCTCATCCACTTGCAGATCTCTGTAAGCTTGGACATTTTGGGAGGTTGACCACCTTGTGCTTTACACACTCCCAATAATTACTATGGAACAGGTATTAGTGAGGATTAAGTATGCTGTGACAGGCTTAAAGCATCAGTCATCAGTCTGAACAGGAAAATACTCAGCCAAGTCATCTTTAAGAGGCATTATATAATGCATTTTGAATTTTCATTAAAGCTACAACACATAAAGCAGGGTAACATGTTTTATTTTAAAAGAAGTCTTAGCTAAGCATGTTTCAAACGTAAGTAACTACACTGTAGATTATCTTGTTTATCTTCTTGGAAGTCAGCTGTATTTTTACAATGCATGTGTTTTTAAAAATCTATCATTTTCAAGAAGTGCTTTCCCACAAGGCTACATCTACCACCCCCAGTGCTTCCACCAACAGCTCTATAAAGCTGATATCTACACCATATGCTTTTGTTCATGCTATGTATTCAAATACAAAGGCGTGGTTAAATTCTGATGTCCTTTTTGAGGGAAAGACTGGGGAAAACATCTGCCTCTTGATGGAAGCCATCTGGTATAACCAGACATGAAGTCAAGCATCCTAACATAGTGAGCTCCTTAGGATTCTACTAGCTTAATAGAATTACAGATTCTTCCCCTAATGCTCTCATGCTCTCATCACATGCCATCTCAGGGATTTTCTCTTACACCTACCCAGGATTGATTGGTGCAATTATTTTGTAAAGTTTTGTCTCAGAGCAATCAAAGTAACCAGAAACAATACGAATTATTATGTAGATTTCTGTTGTTATTCTCCCATCTGAGCTGTTCATCTGCACTATTAGAGGTGTAGAGAAAATCACAAAATACTTCCTGTGGAAGGAGGGGCTGCAGAGGCTTCCTGAGGTCAGCAGCACTGCAGACGCTGCAGCACACTTTTAGTTTGTTCCAGAGATAAGAGTTAACATATCAGAATTGGTAAGGGGAGATGAGTTTTTCTCACTTCATCTCTTACTTGAAGTGTCAGACTTCAGCCACTCCATCAAAACCACCAGTGACGGATCAAATATTGTCTATCCTTACCCCTCCAAGGAGGTCTGGTAAGACAGATATGACATTGAAACATATAAAAGCTGTGTGGTAGGCCAGCTTTCAAGAAAATGGCAGATGTTAAAGCTGCATGACCTCAAAGGTGTGTCTTTGAGTGAGGAGGATTAGGAGGCAAAAGGAAAACAGAGTTTTCCTTTGAGATATGTGTAGGGCAAACAAAGCCAGGTCATTTTTGTGCCATGGTTCTGCTCTGCTGCCAGGACCATCTTCTCCACATACAATAAGGGGGCATTCAGTACCAACAAAGTTTGTTTACCTGAGCTAATCTTCAAACACAAGGCAAGATTACACTCAGGGAATCTGGATAAAATTGACAGTCTCTCCTGGTTTCCTTAAAGAAGTTATTCTCTATGGCAGAAATGGAAAAAATATTACGAATATGAATATGAATATTAATTTTAATATTAATATGAAGGTTGCCCCTGGTGCTTCACGCTGTGCTAGGAGTGTCCTGTCACTAGTTACCCATTCACTGGTGCTTTGCCCAGGGCACAACACCAGGAACAACGCTGTTTAACATCTTCATTAATGACCTTGACCATGGTGCAGAGCGCACATTCAGCAAGCCTGCAGGTCATGGCAAGCTGGGAGGAGTGGGTGACAGGCTAGATGGTTGTGCTGCCATCCAGAGAGACTTTGGCACCCTGGAGAAATGAGCAGAGAGGAACCTCATGAAGTTCAAGAAAAGGAAATGCCAAGTCCTGCCTGTGGGGAGGAACAACCCCAAGCACCAGGACAGGCTGGAGGCCAAGCGTCCGGAAAGCAGGTCTGCTGTAAAGGCCCTAGGGACCCTGAAGATCCCCTCGACCCAGCAAAGGTAAACCTTGCAGCAAAGAAGGCAACAGCATTCCATGCTTCACTCGGAAGAGCACTGCCAATAGGTTTGAGGGAGGTGCTTTCCCTACACTCAGCACTAGTGACACCACACTGGGTGTGCTGGGTCCAGTGCAAGAGAGACATGGACATACCTGAACAACAGCAGCAAAGGGGCACAATGCTATTAAAATGCTTGGAGCATCTGTCATGTGAGAAGACGCTGAGAGAGTTGGGACGGTTCAGCCTAGAGAAAAGAAGACTCCAGAGGGATTTTACCAATCTGTATAAACATTTGATGGAGGTAGGGAAGGGTTGATAAAGAAGACAAGGACACACTCTTGTCAGTAGTGCCCTGTAAAAGGACAAGAGGCAACTGGCATGAACCGAAACACACGAAATTCCACTTAAACACAAGAAAAAGCTTTTTTCATTGTAAGGTTGGTTGAACACTGGCACAGGTTCCTCAGAGAGGCTGTAGAGTCTCCATCCTTGGAGACAGTCAAAACCCAATTGGACGTGGTCCTGAGCAACCTGCTAGCTGCCCCTACCTTGAGATGGGGAGTTAGGACTAGATAATCTCCAAAGGTCCCTTCCTTCCTCAGCCTTTCCTTGACTATTACGACTACCACTCTTGATGGAACTGGATTTTGATGGAATTGGAAGTCTAAAAATTTTTAATAGTGGAATTCCTGATGAATTCTCGTGCTCCTTGAGGCTATCTTTCTTCCTTTGCACTCTCAAGGCAGTCCTCAGCCTGCTGCCCCTGAGCAAAACAATACCAATCCACCCTACAAAAGAAAGAAGGCTGGGTGTGAGCTAAAAATACTTAGAGTTGAGAAGAAATGCTGCAAGTCAGCCCTTCCTGGTAGAGCTCAAAGGTGGCCTCATCTGTGCTCACTGGGGGTTCAAAGTTCAGTTTTCATGTAAAAGAGGATATGGGCATATTGCTTCAGTGCAAAATTATTTTAATTTTCATTTCAGATTTTCAGATTTTATTTATTTCAGATTATGAAAGAGCAAACAAAGCAACACAAGTAGTAGAGAGATGGAGTACTATGCGAAAAGTACTTACCTTTTATGAAGTAGCTTTACCACATGCACATGATGGCACAAAAAGAACATTAAGAATAATACACAGTAGGGAACAAGATGTCATTTTGTCTGTCTACAAGGAGCTGATAAAAGAAGCACAGCAACTTTCACTCCAAAATTTCCCAGTCTCTGGTTGTTAGTGATGGTGGCTGCCTCACAACCTAAGCTCATCACGATGTTCATAGCGATGTCTTTGCAGGTCCAATTCTCAACTAGTCCACACTGTTCTTGTTTTAAGGTGTCTCTACTAATGTTAAGAGGGAAAAACTCAGGAATACCTACCTACTGGAGACCACCTGTAGACTGCATGCTGGCAGGCTTCTCCCTGTTAATGAAACTTCCCTGTCCCACTATCCAGGAGCCACTCTGGCATCACCTAAGCTGGGACCAAGTCCCCTTTGCAGCTATATTCCCCATACTCCCAGTCAGACCAGGCTTCCTCATGGGCTCAACCCTTAGCAGAGTCTCAGACATCCTGATTCTTAAAATAATTTAATCATGGTGCAATAGCAAAATAACAGCTCAAGGTGGGTGCCTCCAAGGAGAGACAAAGGAAACCCTGGGCTTTTGTACCTGTTAAGTCTAAGTATGGGAAAGCCTGGCATCTGATATCAAGCTTGACATCAGCTCTTGCTGTGTCTAGGTCCCCTGGGTGGGTCACAGGCCCTTTGTTATGCAAAGGGTTGGCAGCTCAGAGCCTCTTACCTTGGGCTCAGGCTCAGGCTTAGGCTTAGGCTTCTGCCCCTTCAGAGCTCAATGTCCACTGCACCTGCATACTGAGCTATGGCCACTAAATGTATTCCTCAACATCCTCAAAATCCCATTCACTAACAAGCCAGTCATCCTCTGGAAAAGACTTCTTGTGGAAGCCCCTTGTATCTGCTGCTCCGAGCTCTTAGGTAAAGACATTAATTCGGGAAACACCAACAAGGTAAAAAGATTTGGTGCACTTGCTACACAAGCACTAGAGATGCTGAGGTAGTTGAGCATTCCCATGGAAGCTCAGAGCATCTCATTTCTCTGTGGCAGTCTGCACAAGGCTTGGCACATGGCACAAGGCCTCCATCCTTGGCATGAGGCTGAAGAGATAAAAGTTCCCTGCCCTGTAGCTGCCACGTGTGGGAAGCATGTTCGTGGCATCTTTTGATGGAGACACACACACGCCCTTAGGGACATCTCTGACCTCAGCTCCAGTCAGCCCTGCTGGCGTGTGGAGAACAGCAGGGGTGTCCCTCTTAGGCTGTGCCTCTGCAGGGCCATGTCCACATCCAAGCTCCTCCATGGATATGTCCACATTCAAACTCCTCTCTGCCGGACATCCCTCCTCCCTGCACTGCCAGTGTACTGCAGTGCAGGGCCAGAGCCCAGGGGAGGTGGCTGCTCTGCCAAGCAAGGGCGCTCTTCTTTTCCTGCCCTCCCACCCAGGGGAGACCTGGAGAGTGCTGCAGAGCTTCCACAGGCTCCTCAGGGTCCAGGCCTCAGGCAGCACCAGTGCAGAGCAGAGTGAGGGGACTGTCCAAACGTGCTCTGTAAAGGTGCAGCCTCACTTTATGTGCTGTGTGCTGTGTGCAGTTTTGGGCACCACAATATAAAAAAGATACAAAGTTATCAGAGAGTGTCCAAAGGAGGGCCATGAGGATGGTGAAGGGTCATGAGGGGAAGCTGTATGAGGAGCAGCTGAAGTCACTTGGTCTGTTCAGCCTGGAGGACACTGAGGGGAGACCTCATTGCAGTCCACAGCTTCCTCACAACGGGAAGAGGAGGAGCAGGTACTAATCTCTTCTCTGTGGTGACCACTGACAGAATGAGGAAATGGCCTGAAGTTGTGTCAGGGGGATTTAGATTGGTGTTCTGGTTTTTGCTGGGGTAGAGTTAACTTTATTCACAGTGGCTGGTATGGGGCTGTGTTTTAGATTTGTGCTGAGCACAGGGTTGATAATATAGAGATGTTTTTGTTATTTCTGAGCAGGACTTGCACAGAGCCAAGGCCGTCTCTGCTTTCCATGCTGCCACACTGGCAAGGAATGTGGGAGTACTTGGGAGGCTGGGAGGAGACACAGCCAGGACAGGTGACCCAAACTGACCAGAGGGATATTCCAGACCATGTGCCATCATGGTCAGTAAATAAAGTGGGAAGACGGAGGAAGGGGGGACATTTGGAGTGATGGTGTTTGTCCTCCCAACTTGTTAGATGTGATGAGGCCCTGCCCTCCTGGGGGTGGCTGAACAACTGCCTCCCGTGGGAAGGAGTGAATGAATTCCTTGTTTTGCTTTGCTTGTGTGCACAGCTTTTGCTTTTCCTATTAAACTGTCTTCATCTCAACTCATGAGTTTTCCAGCTTTTACCATTCCAAGTCTCTCCCCGGTTCTGCTGGTGGGGGAGCGAGAAAGTGGCTGCATAGGGCATGGCTGCTGGTTGGGGCTAAACCAACACAGTTGGATATTACGAAAAAGTTCTTCCCCCAGAGGGTGGCTGAGCATCGGAACAGGCTCCCCAGGGTCACAGCACCAAGCCTGACGGAATTAATGAAACGCTCGGACTACGCTCCCAAGTACACGATGTGAGTCTGGGGGTGCTCTGCGCAGGGCCAGGAGTTGGACTCGATGATCCCCGAGGCTCCCTACTCGGGATATTCTCTGATTCTGTTTCTGTGACGCCACTCGAGGCCGACGGGCGGGGCCGCGGGGGCTGCCGGGAGCCGTAGTTCCTCCCCGCACCGCCCTGCGGGCCGGGCCGCCCGCGTCTGTGCCTTTAAGCGGGGCCGGACGCGACGCGCAGCGCCTGCGCGAAGCTGCAGTGACCCCGCCGCTGTCGGCGCTACCGGTGACTCTCGGGGCGTCCCGAACCCCCGGCGGCGGCAGCGCCAGGTCCGGCCCCAGTGCCGGGCACCCCCGACCCACCCTCCGATCCCGGCCGGGGCGATGGAAGAGCGGCCGGACCGGGGCGGCGGGCCCGACGCGGAGGGCCCGGCGTCGGTGGCGGAGATCCGTGCTCCCGGCCCGCGGCCGCTGCGGCTGCTGGAGTGGAAGGTGTCGGTGGGCGCGGCGGTGCAGATCGGGTCGGTGCTGGCGCTCTGCACTCCGCTGCCGCCGCCACCCGCCCCGCGCCCTGGCGGCCCCGCCGCCGCCCCGCTGCCACCCGCCGCCAGCGGCGCCTCCGCCCGCCCGCAGCGCGGCGGCCCCGAGCGCCGACTGCGCGCGGAGCGGCCCGGCGTGGTGCGCGAGCTGTGCGCGCGGCCCGGCCAGGTCATCGCGCCCGGGTGAGTGCAGGCCGGGGGCGCGCGGGCGGCACGCGGCTCCCGCGGCTGCCCCGGGGGCCGGGCCCGGCCCTGCTCACAAAGGCCTGTCCCGCGGGGAGGCCCCCGGGCCGGGTGCCGGGGATCGTGCCCCACTGCCGTGTGCCGGGGCTGAGCCCTTCGCTCTGCCTCAGAGAGCTGTGCATCCCCTCCTGCTGTGTCGGGGTTCTCTAAACACTGCTCTGACTGGAAGACTACTTGGAAATCACAATATGACAGAATGAGTCGCGTTGGAAGGGGCCACAGTGGGTCATGTGGTCCAGCCTTGCTGCTCGTGCCCTACTGCACGTTGAACAGGATTGCATCCAGACGGTTCTGGGATAGCTGCAGGGAGGGAGGCTTCACAGTCCTGGGAGCCTGTTCTAGCGCACAGTCACCAGCACAATAAGGAAGTTGTTCCCCGTGTTCAGGTGGAACTTCCTGCGCATCTATTTGTGCCTTTTCTCCTGATACACTCTTTTTAGTTTGGTGGTTAGGTTGGTGCAAAACTCGGGGAGCAAACAGATCATTTTGCGCTCAGTAGAAGGAATTTTAATGAGAAACAGTGGTGCGGCAAGGCATTTTAAAATTATTAAGTACCTTACACATAATATTGGCAGCCTAAATGTTTTTAACACTGTTGATGTTTTAATGTATAAAGCTTCACAAATATAAACAAGATGTTGTAATTTTAACTTTTGGGAGAGCAAGGACTAAAGGAGGCATTTTTTTCTATAGTTTAGCAGGTTTGTCTTGATAAGGCTGAATGTTGGTTGACTTTTAAATTCTTAAATGCTTGATAGATAGTGGGCCACTCAGATTTCTAGGTTAAATTGGGCAAATACCCTGTACTTTAAGCAGATTTTTTTTTACTCACCAGGAAACTTCTGAAATACTACTTCCTCTGTTTTGTGACTACAAGCTATTTTCTTTGATTGCAGTTCTCTTCATTTTTAGGTGGGAGCAGCCAGGCCTCAACTTTCTTGATTGAAATTTACTGTTATATGCAAAACATCTGTGTGTGGGTGTGCTCTCAAAGGTTCAAGGAAGAAACGAGTCTGATGCATTTTTATCAGTCAGCCATATAATGTGCTACTGAGGAGGTACAAGCAGTGTGTTTCTTGTTCTAGAGATAACTCTTTCTGAGATAAGACTGTGGCTTTCCTTTTGTGCCACATCAGCATTCTGCTGTTGCATCTGGTGCAGCTTGGACAATCTTTAATACCTGGTGTAGAACAAAGGTACTGGAAATGCTAGGTCAGACTAAAAAAGATCTTAAAAGTGCAGACTGAAATTTTAAAATGCCGTATGCCTGATGAAATTCATGTTTCTTGCGGTGAATAGAAGGGCAGATAACTTTATCTGGTCTTTCCATTGTGTTAGCTAAGCACTTGGAAGCAAAATCAAACTAAAAATATTCTAAGTGAAAAATGTAATCAGTTTAAAGTAGTCTGAGTCTGCTGCTGATGAAGCAGCATTTTAGTTTCAGCTTTGCTCAATGTTAACTTCATGGACTGGAATGACCAGGTTTTATACAGTGTTCTTATTGGATTTGTCTAGTTATGAGTTGCTTGATTATAATTAGCAAGTCCTTGTTTTGAGACATTTAGAGAATAAATGGTGTTCTTCATTACCGTTGTTCTTGGCTTCTAGAGTATCTTGCATGACTGAAAGATAGTATTTGATATTGACCTTTACTAGGCATTACGCTTCTAGAATTCTGATTTTTCAGTCGGGTTAGTCTGTTGTATGTTGCAGTGGTATTTACTGAGTGAGTGCAAGGGAAAAGGTTGAATGAAGAGATAGAAAAAGCACGACCTAAGGGTAGTAGAACTGGTCAGCAATTGAAGACATAACTGCATTTCTTTGGTCACTTAAAAGTTTTTTTTTTTTTTTTTGGCAAGCATTTAATCTCTTGCCTGTGGCTTCCCATTTTGTGGAATTGAAATAATAACATTTCATTAACTATCAACAATATTCCAATATGTGTTAAGGTTTTGCATTATTAAAACACAGGTGTGATTAAAGTAAGTAACATAGCTGAAATTTATTCATCATCTGCAGAAGATGCCCTTTTTTGTAATCCAAACTATCCAGAATGGCAGGTGCCATACTGCCTTCAGAAAAATGAACTTGGCCTGTTTAGCACTGAATTCTCTGTGAACCAAAGGTATTTGCAAGTATTTGTCAGACCCTGAAACACTGTAGAAGTACTGTTTCTATTAAAAATATTTTTCCTTTTCATTAGAATATGAGAACATAAGCTGATCAAACCTTTTTATTTGAGGGTAAACAATAGGAGTGGCTGAATTTTCTTCTGTGTCCGTTAGGTCATACTATTTCTGGAAATAAAGACACGATTTAGCAAAAGTCTCTCCCAATCAAGAAGACATATTTCTAACTTTTGATTATTTTCCTTTTCTATCAGGCATGAGAGAAAATCTTTTACTGTGTGAAAGTAATTATGCACATTTATAGCACTTAATTTTCTTGTAGTTTGCTTACCCACTTTTTAGCATTGACAGGGGTGCAAACCTTCCCCAGGGGAGAGCCCACGGCAGGCAGGCAGTAGGGAGCTTTTGCTTATTCTAGCAGGTAGGCTTGCATCATGTCAGACCAGAACTTGAGAGAGAAAGGTGTCTAACCTTTTAGGACTGTAAATAACAGGGAGTACAGGAAGCAGTTAATGAAAGGCCTTTGATGTTAATGAAGCATAATTTTGATGGATAGCAGGAGCAACAAATAAAATGCCAAAAGTCCTGCACTGCTCTGTGTATTATTAGTGCCAGTTACCCATCAAAGGTGGTTGTTGTGTAGCTGCTACAGGAATGTCAGGGTTCTGGGTTGGGTCAGTATTCATACTTTATGCAAATATTTACATAAACATTTCTAATATAAACTGATTGCCCTACTGATGGGACAGACTATTGCAAGGGTCATGTTTGGTTCACATTGGAAAAGTCTTCTGAAATATTTATTACCTGTATATTTAACCCGGGTATCTTTGTGTCTTTCCACATACCTTTAATAGTGAAAATTCACTTTCTTCTACAGAGCATATTTGTGTTGTAATAAAAATCTTGTTCAAAAATATCTGGATCCTAGTGGAGCAAAACTTGCAGTTTTTTGGTTTTGGAGAAGATAGCAGGAAAGAGGTGGGACCCCTTTTGGAAAACGATAATAGACAATTCATTGTAAGTTGTCGCTTTTAAAATATTCTTACTGATGTCAATTTTGTGTAGTTAAAGATGTTAAAGGTTAACTTAAGGTCTTCTACTATGTATGGGTAGCTGAATTGGCAGTAGTTGCCTTTTAAAGCATATAGGGGAGCATGAAATTACTTCCTGAAGAGCAGATAATGCATTACAGGTTATAGTTCAAGGATCCTGATTATACATTTTGTCTAGGTTTGGTTTTGCTGAAGTTAGAGCTGTGGAATTAGAAATAGGGGAAGGATAAAACTGTCACCAACAGGAGAGACTAGTGGTCTTAAAAAGTCTTTGGAAGATGGAATGGTTCCCCCAGTTTCCTTCTACCCAGTGTTGCTGTGGGATATTGCCGCATCACTATTGCACTAATACCTTAAAAAACAAAACCGAAACGGCTTTTCAACTGTTCTAAGAAAAATTGTAGCATAAGGCAGTGATTTTGACACAGTAGAATTGAAGAATGCCTATTTGTTTGCTTTCTAGTGCTTCCTAGTTTAAAAAATACATCTAAGACTTTGCAGCAGTCAAAAAGGTGTGAAAGGCAAATGCTCTTGGTCCAAGCTTAGTGGAGTGAATGCAGTGGATTCTCATTCACAGAAGGGCCAGGGGGGCAAGAAGCCCTAGCCAAGGGAAGCATTGCTCAAGAAGAGAACCTCATTAACTTTACAGCTATTTATCACATTCTTTATAAGATGAGCAGGTTTCTAAGCTGTTGTCCTCTGCTTTCAGAGCGTGTTTGGTTTCTGGGCTCACATGATGCTGTTGCTGTCATATGGTTGTCAAATGTGGAGCTGCTGCTTGTCGTTTGAACACTGTGGTGTAACTTAGGACAGTTTGGTTCATAATTGCTCTTTAGAGTCTTAAGAGTTGTTAATTTTTCCTATGTAAGTGAGTTCATTTGGTTTAACAGCAAGTCCCAGAGGAAAGCACGCAGGATGTAGTGTCCAGGTAAGTTTGCCACGGTATCTATAAAGGGAAAGGACAGGAGGAAGCTGTTAGACTTGAGGATTGTGCATCCTGCAGTAAGCTGCTACCCGTTTTATTTGTTGTTTGGAAGTAACAGACAAAGGGACTGTGATTGCCTAAGTGCGTGATTTTGGTGGGGAAGGTGATAAAATGTTTGGAGAAGGTGTAATATTCTGTTAATAGATGCAGCTTTCCAAAGCAGAGGGGGAGAGATCACAGGATCTTCCCAGATTTCTTTGCACAGGAAGAAGCAAAGCCCATGTTTGTAGCTTTGATGTCAGCTCCATGTGTGTGCATTTGAAACTGTCTCTTTCTCAGTCCCCTTTCTCTGCTTTGGTGTCCAGACTGTTTTGGTATTCTTCTGTTGTTGTTTCTCTAGATGTGAGCCTATAGGTGCAGGAGGCAAACCAGGTTTGTTTCAGTAATTACAGGAGATCTTGACTGGGTGTAGGAGGAATGCAGTGGTAAGTTGGTCTGAGATAAGGGAAGATTATGTGCCTTTATCTGAAGGAGAGGTGTATGCCTGAAAAAAAACCAAAAATGAGTCAGAGGTGGGATTAGTCCAAGACTCTTGTCACCTGGATTTGCAGCAGTTCATCTGTGAATGCCATTCTTTAGTAACTGATGTGAAAATTGGAGTGTGGTTTGAGAAAACTGCAGGTTTAGGTTAACTATTGTTCTGTCAAATAGAAGGCTGTACAGTCACTACTCAGTTGTAGCATATGAATGAGAGCAAAATGAATCAGTTTATTGCAGAGTTAAGACACTTAATATTAAGAATCTTTGTTCAGTTCTTCACATGCAACCTGCTGCAAGCCTATGATAAATCCGTCGGCCTGACAGTTCATTAGTTTTCTCAAGGTTTGCAAGCTTCAGAGAAACAGAACACTTTTCCTGTTCTTAGATAATATGTAATCCAAGTTCTTCATACTTCCCAAGAACTTTCCACAGTATCAAGCTTTACTGTTTCCTTTCACTCAGTCACTTCAATTTTTTGAATAGGTGCTATTTAGGTTGCCAGGATTCATTGCATATATTTCCTATGCATAGATTTGGATTGTTCCTGCTGTCAGATGGGTGTTCCTCAACTCTCAGGTGGACTTTTGCAGCAAGTATTTGGGAACTGCTGCATGACTGCTAGCACTGCAGTCAGAGAGGAATGGTGATAGAAAAGCAAATGCATAGAAGTAATGTCAGCAGTTGACTACAATAATGGGGGGAGTGGGCTGCAGAACTGTTTATTGCTTTGGTGAATTACTGAGCTACAACAGCCTATTTTCTTCTGGGTTTGTTAGAAGTACTTATTGGTAAAGAAACAAGTTAGAGTTAAAAGCTTGCATCTTTCTGCTTCTGAATTCATTCTGTGTGAACTTCGTTTTGAAGGGGTTCTATGTAAAAGCATTGAGAATTATATTTTTACCTTTTCCCTTGAGAAAAAATAGTTTTGAATTCTCCTAAATCATACTACTTCTGGTTTAAAATGTTCTAAATAAAATAAAAAACACATTGTAAATAATATTTTAAAGATTTACTAGATCTTACGCAAAGGGCACTGCAAGCCCATTTGCTTTTTTTTTTTTTTTTTTTTTTTTGTACCTTTTTATTATATGTTGTTAACCCTTAGCAGTGGCTTTGTGAAATATGCAAGAAGCTGTTCACAGATGTCTGCATAGAAGGGGAAAGAGGATTACCTCCTTGCTTGTAATGCAAACTCTTCTCCGGAAGTAAATGGAAATATTTAAAGCCTTGCAAATCATGGAAATAGACTTACTTCAAGCTTAAGATGTTTTTTGGTTTATAAATAAAATCCAGAAACTCTGGGCCTGTGTTTCTCTTGGCATTCATGACCTTAGTCTAAACCTGAATAGGTATTTTGCCTGAAAAGTAGAAGAAAAAAGTTCACAACATGTTAACTCATAGTTGTGAATATGTTATATTTAACAGAGGGAAAATAATCTCAAGACCAGTAATTTCCCCATTAGCTTTGGAGAACTGAGGTAATGCCTTGAAGTGTGAACTGTGCTTTCTGTAAATTACTGCTCACAGCAGTTGTTACATAGCTGTCTAGGCTAGGGCATGGGGGTTTTGTTTGGATTTTGGGGGATTTTATCGAAAGGCCTGACTTGTTTGGGTGAGGCCTTTGGGGTTCATGCATATTTGAAATGCAGCTGTATGTGTTTGCTGTCCTTGAGTGTAAGTCAAGTGGCTGCTGTAGTGGACTGATGAGACATGTTTCCTTCAATAGCTTGAAGTGGCTGTAGGCCATGAGTTACCTGAAGAAACAAGGACCATGTGTCCTTGTTAATCCTTGGTATTTTTAATCAATTATTCAAGGACTTTCTCTGCTTCCTCACAGATATTAATGAGGGTTAAATAAATACACAAATCCAGTTGTTATATGCTCTTACATGGTGAGACCAAGGTGATTCAAGCTTTGAAAAAATCCTTGCTGCAAAACTGAAGTCTTGTATATCAAAGGCTGTGATTTGATATAAGTTGGTCTTAAGGACTCTTAGTAGTGGTTCTGTTCTGGTAAAAGCAAACAAAAATGTCAGTGCTTCAGAAATCTGACTAATGAAACTGTAGAAGCAGGCTTTAGGTTGAATCTCACTTCATCTGACAACTAAAAGATTTTGTGCTCATATTTGTTCTAGATTGGTTGGTTGATTTAGTAATGGTTGGTATTAATAATTATTGATCTGAAGTTGTGTTCATTTGGTGTTTTTACCCCTTGACAGTTTGCCAGTAGCACTGCCTTGGCCATTCTGCTGAACCGGGGCAGTGACTTCTGTTCACTTGCACACCAGCATCTCCTTTCGCTGCAGTAGTACACTTAGACATCTTCTAATGCTGATTGGAAGGGCGTATGGCAGCAGATTGAGGACAGAAGCTTCAAGCAATCACAGTGATGACTTGGTCTGTGTGTTTCTTGTGGTATTTGATGTCTCTATACCAAACAGATCTGACGAAACCCAGCAATAGCTTGGCTGCCAGCACTCTACATGAGATACGAGTCGGTGCAGGGCAGTATATTCATCTTGTAAATTTGCACTATATTACACTATATTTTCAATGCCAATGCGTAGTGCCTTGAAACAGACTTTAAGATAATAAATATAACTTATTTTTCCATGACTTGGAGTTGTCCAAGCTAGTCTTGACAGATAGGCAAGATAAATGCTAACACAGTGGCCTGGTTACTGTGGAGAGAAAATGTGAGTTGCTGGAACCGAGTCTGTCTTTCCCCAGTCTTAGCCCTGTTTGTGAAACATTTGCAGCTTTGATCAGTAATCCTTGCTGGACAGCTCTTTCTAGCTGCTTGACTCTAAAATCAGCAGAAAACTTGGTTAGAACTGGTGAGTTCTCTGTTGCAGGATACTGAAATAATGTTTTCTGGAAATGCCAGAGGAGGAGTTGGGCTTTCAGAGGGAATATGAGGGTGCGGAGTAAAGAAAGTAGGCCATTGCCTTTCTCTGACAGCATGACACTGGGGCTGTTGCCTCTGGAGGTGAAGCCAAGCTGTAATTGAAGGCCATGGCTAATGTACAGTCAGGTTAGACTAGTTCTGAGTAACAGAGGCAACCTCTCTATTCCTGTGTTATACTGAGTATCCTTAAGATACAGAGCTTTACTGAAGACAACTACAAAGATGTTTCATGGCCATTGTACTCTAATACTGCAGCTGGCCAGCCCCTCCTCATGCAGGTAGTTAACTTATCATGAAAGAAAACATCTCAAGAAGTTCGTGTTTATGTTCTGTATCTCCTGCACTTGCTGCTGGAAGTGTTAGATCATGCTTAAAAAAAATGACCAACCAACAAAAAAAAAATTTAAGCAATAATAAAACCTGTAGGGGATTGCTTTTTGTTTGCAGTGGGTTCCCTTCAGTGATCCAGTAAACTGGTTGCTACAACTGAGGAGTCCTACAGATACAAGAACTCTGTTGTGGCTTTCCAGTGTAATTCAGTTACTGGGAGACGGTGCCATGGTTATGCTTGATACAAAGTTCTTCTATTTGGAGTCAGCAGTAATGACCAGTCCTTAGGATTAGCACAGGCCTTGATTTCCTCTGTTAATAAAAGCAAAAGGCTCTTATTTGGTTTCATGAAAGCTTTCCCCTTATTTTTTTTCTTTACCATGCTGCTGACTTAAAGCAGATATTATTTAAAGACTTGGTTTAAAAACAGGGTGTAAGTGTGGAAGTACTGGGAGAACAGTGATGATCTTATTCTCACCTGCAACCTGAGGCTGTTGGTAAATGCCTGTCTTATTCATGATTGTGGCCACAAAAAATAAAATTTTGCCTTAATGACACACCTAATTTCTATGTAGTTTACAAGTACATCTGGAAGTAATGTGAATAAAGGCCCAGAGTGGGTTTCCTTATTAACTAGTTCAAGTTTCTTTGTACCAAAGAAACCACGTGGGTAGTTTGTGGTTCTGTTGCAGTCATTTAGCTATCAGGCTGGGTATGGGAATGATCTACCACCTCCATGGTTGCTCAGAAAAGTAAGTGTGCTTGTCACACAGCACAGTGATTCTTACCCAGTTCATACACCCAACTCATCTGCAAAGTTGGGACAGTTTGTAAAACTACAAAAATACTTTGCATCTTTCATGGCAGTTTCCTTGGAATGCTGTTGTTGAAGTAGCCAATTAACCCTGCTTATCACTGGGTGGGTTCTGAAGAAGAGGAAGATGCTGTTAATATTGCCAGCAGTAAAGTGTGCTGTAATTCTTCATATTTGGAGGGGGAATCTTTATTCTTGGTAGAAATGGAGTAGGGAAAGGCTCTGTTCTTTTTAAGTGGGTTTCACTTACGACCCGGAGAAGAGAGCAAACAGAAACATGAATCTGTCTGTGGTATGTGCAGCCATCTAAAACCGGATGGGCACACTTTGATTCGGATCACTTTTGTCTGATAATTGGCTTCGATCTAGGCCATTACATTTTGAAAATCCCTCACTTCAACAGTAAAAGGAGAACTTCCAGGTGTGAAATTAACAAAAGTCATTCTACTTGAGGTCTGTGTTTGTTCCTTTTTAGTAATTAAAGCACATGTGCTAAAATTTAAGTATGCTAGCCCTTAGTAGATAGAGTTCAGGTTTTCTTTCTGCATCACTAAGTGTTGGATTTTTTCCCTGAGAGAAATCTGCCTAAGATCCCAACGGTTGTAATTTAAACTTGACCATTTGGTTGTATGTTACTTAGGAGTTTATCAGGGCTCTGGAGTTCTTCTTCCATTGTCCTTTGGGTTAAGCATCACAGAGAACAGTATGACAGAGGACTTAGTATCGTGTACTTTTTATTTTATCTCCATGTCTGAGTGTGGCCAGGAGTTCTGGTTATGCTTACATTTTGCTGGGGCAAAACTGCTATTTAGTGATCATGCTTGGTATGAGATAAGGTACAGAGGTGCTGTTTAGGAACAGTATCAATGAATAATTTAGAACTCTGATTTTCTTATAAAAATCTTTGCTCTTGCACGTCCAGTTTTGAATCATACCTCAGCTCAGGAGTGTGCCAGCTTATCCTGTCGCATACCCGGAGTGTGAGGTTACCTTGACTGCAAAGTAGAGAATGTCTAGAGATATTGTGGCTTCTAAGATGGCATTGAAAGGCTTTTTTCTCCTGAACTATAGAAAAATAATTCATTTGGGGTATAAACTCAGTCACTGTAATCTCTTCAACATGTTTGTGTAGCTTGTACCTTGGGGTGGTTTTCTGGCCTTTTAGGTGTGTCTGTAATTTCTGATTCCTACACTGAACACATGGTGAGGCTAAAAAATTGTGACATGGTCATTAGTGTGAGTTGGTAGCCTAGAAAGGAGCTTAGCAGTGAAGCAAGGTAAAAGACAGCAAGATAAATTGTCAAAGGGAGTGGGTAGAAGAGTCAAATGAAATACAAACGTAGCGGGGTGAGAGGAGATGTAAATTCTGTGAAATAATCATGCAGTGAATTGCCACTAAAATACTTGTGCAGTTCTTTTAAAAAGCCAAGACTGATTATTTGTTTTCTCTGAAGTACATACCATGTTTTAAGAAAGGAGATCTAAGATGCCTACATGGGAAGAGGAAGTGTAATTTCCAAGCAGATAATGACTGCCAGTGAGAAGGGCATAGATCTGTGCTTTTGTAAATGGGAATACTTGTAGTATGATGGCTTTTAAAGACTTCTTTTAAAAAAATCTGACCTGAATCTAGTTGTTGCTCTCAAAGAGGAAAATAATCCTCATTGTCAGCATGAACTGCAGTTTTGTTACCATCATTCTTTTGGTTGTTAAAGAAAAAGGGATGTGCTGCAAGTAAGCAGTTGCAGGTGTTATTTAGAAACTGGGTTTCTGCTTGGAGTTCCGAAACACTTAGTAGTCAGATATATGAATGAGAGATTTGGGCATGCAAAACAGTTTTCTTCCTGTTGCAGTCTGCTTATTGCAGTACAGGTTTGAAGCCACACTCGGAACACTTTGGCCAGTTTATGAAAGAGCTTGGGTTTTGTTGCTTTTTGGCTGGGAGTTTTTTTTAGCTGCTTGACTTTTTAATTTTTTTAAAATATTAGGAAGATGCTGTAGCTCATTATCACAGAGTTGGTGAAATTTTGTAGGAGCTGAACTTTATCTCCTTATTAGAAATTTCTTTTTAATCAGAAAGATCAGTTTCTCCATCTGTAATGAAGAAAACAAGTCTCTTCTAGTGACTGTTAACTGTTTGAGAGAAAATAAATAATGATATTTTCAAGACCTGGAATTTTGATAACGGGACAAAGAATACTTTAGTTTGGCTGTGCAACTGAAAAGTAGAGTTTGTCTTCTAAACAGTTTGGAATAGTGAATGTCACACTTCTCTGTTTCCAGCTCTGATTTCTGGTTTGGTTTAGCCATTGTTTAAAAGAAAGAATAAAATATCAGTTCTTGTGTCTTTATTTTAAGATGTGGTAAGTCAAGGCTTAAGGATCAGAAATCAAAATATTTTTGATAAGATTGAAGCTATATATCTGCCATGAAAATAGTAAACTAAGATGAAGTTGGTGTAGAATGTCTGCCCCTGTGTTTGTCACTGGTGAGGCTACCCCTCAAATCCTGGGTAAAATTTTGGACTTCTCAGTACACAAAGGACATTGAAGTCCGGGAGCATGTCTAGAAAAGGTCATTGGGGCTGGTGAAGGCTCTAGAGCACAAGTCTGATGAGGAGCAAAGGGAACTGGGGGTGTTTAGTCTGGAGAAAAGGAGGTTCGAGGGGGGACCTTGTCACCCTCTATAACTGCCTGAAAGAAGGGTATAGCCGGGTGGGAGTTGCTTCTTCCACGTATCCAGCAATAGGAGGAGAGGAAATTACTTCAAGTTGTGCTAGGGGTGGTTTATATTGGATATGAGGAGAAATTTCTTCATGGTAAGGGTTGTCAAGCATTGGAATGGGCTGCCCAGGGAAGGAGTTAAGACACTATCCCTGGATAAATTTAAGACATGCAGATGTGGTTCTTAGGGACATGGTTTAGTGGTGAGCTTGGCAGTGTTAGGTTAATTGTTGGACTCAGTGATTTTAAAAGAAGAGAACCTGAGGTGTTCTGTGACGTTGAAGTTTCCACATTTGGTTTTTATTGCTGTGTAGCTCAGTAGGGTATTAATGAGGAGTTGTATCTAAGTGAATATAAACTGTTTCTGGACAAACAGTACTTGTTCTCATCAAACTTCCTAGCTAAACTATGGTTAGAAAATGACCTTGATGTATAATTCAGTGACTTCTAAAGTTGTGAAAATTAATAATTTGAAAATTTAGGTGGTTGTCTTTTTTGCCATATTGTGGAAAAAGCGTGTATCTTAAGGGGCTGACACTCAAGTCATAACCAGAATTTGTTTGAATAAATAAATAAATATGGAAATATGTGGGTTACTAATGTGTGTGTCCGTGATCTTCCTTCTGTAAATGGAATGCCTATGTCTTTTTCAGGACTGTCTTGGTGAGACTGGAAGGATGCAGCCATCCTGTTGTTATGAAGGGCTTGTGTGCGGAATGTGGCCAGGATTTAACTCAGTAAGTACTGTCGGCTCTTTTTTCCTACGTCTTGCTTCTGATTAGGGATTCAAGCTCTTCCTTCTCTCATCTAATAGAGTCATAAAATATACTGGGCTGGAAGGTACTTGGAGGTCATCTGGTTTCAACCCCATTGCCATGAGGAGGGATACCTTCTGTTCTACAGAGTTGCTCGGGGTCCTGTCCAATCTGGCCTTAAACACTTCCAGGGATGGGGCATCCACAGCTTCTCTGGGCAAGCTGTTCCTGTGCCTCATCACTCTCACAGAGAACAATTTCATTCTTACAGCTAATGAAGCCTACCCTTTTTGGTTTAAAGCTATTCCCCTTTGTCATATCTCTAAATATATATAATAAATATATATCTCTAAATATATATATTTATCTCTTGTAAATAGTTCCTCTCTAGGTCTCTCTTAGGCCCCTCAGGTTGCTAAAGGTTGTAAAGACAAGGCTGCTCTGAGATCTCCACTCATTTAGGATTTAAGAGCTGTGCATGCTCTTTTTTCACGGAGGTAATGTAGGGTAACTTAGATAGAAAATATAAGGAGCATTTGTAGAGAGGTAAATTCTGGTCACACTTTGCTTCCATGTACTCACCACTGAGTCTGAGAGTTGTATGGTGTGTCAACAGTGGCTGAGTAAACCTGAGAGCTTTGTCTGTGCAGGTGCCAATAGCTGAGAGGTAGTAGCAGTCTCATTCATATGACCTTGCTTCATTTGTATGGCATCTGAATAGGAGCTAACTTGTCTCCAGTGCTTTCAGTTTAAGGATTCTTAACTGTTTTCAATTTTTTGTGAAATATTCTGCCATGGAACTAGGGGAATTTAAGCCTTAGGCGAAAAAGAAAGGAAATTCAAAAGATTATTGTATTTCTTTCATTGCTTGGTAAAGAATGTTTCTTATGCATATCAAATTGCTAATTCAACAGCTGCTCCAAAATGGGCTGTATAGTTGCCTGGATTTTATAAATTAATGTTGCATACTCATTTCATTTGGCTGGAAATACTTTGGTTTCATTTTAATCCATGCTCATTATTAAGAATTCTTTTGTGAACATTATCCCACAGACTCGTGCAAGTAGATTGAATATTGAGAGTGCTATGCAAGAAGTAGCCTGATTTATGTTCGGATATAACTTTTTATTTGAAGTTAAAAGTTAATATTTTGTAAACAACTATTATTTGGCAAACCTAGCAAAGTTAGGATGATCATGAATAGGGCTTTGTCTGCCTTTAATGAACACTTGGTTTGAGGGTTGAATAGTCACATCTAAATATTGCTCTACTGCCATTGTTTCATGAAAAATCCAAGGTATCCAGTGAATTAAGTTTTTTTCACTTAATACTTCTTACTATGTCTTATGTATGTGTCTTCATTTTATACAAAATGGCTTATACATCTGAAATATTGTGTTATGTCTGCTGAGCCTATATCATAAGGCAATTCAAAAACATGGATGCTTTTCTTGCTTGGAGAAAAGCAAGTACAGTGTTCTTAGTAGTCATTCAACTAATGGTCTGAAAATGGTTAAAGATTTTTAAAAGCGTGTTTAAAATGCCACTCAGGATTATATATGAGGTTTTCTAAACTCTGAAGCAAAGGATGTAAGACGCTAGAATGTGCTTTAGACCAAATACGTACCTTTTGCTCCTGGACATCAGTACTGCCATAAAATATGGTACAGTGAAAGATACCAGTCTCTGGTTATGTCTGCCTCAACTCAGCTCTATACCATCGTTCCTCAGAAGTTTGCTTCTCACAAAGTCAAATCTGGTTTAACTCTCGTTGTAGATTTGATACCAAACCTTATCCTTAATAGGACTGGTACATGGAAGAATTAAAGCATGTCCATATGTCACCACAAAATTTGTGTGGTAGTATTTTTTGATATTGGTGAATCATCAATTAAATGTCAGAATTCCCAATAAATTGTTTGATACAGGCTAGTGAAAGGGATCCTTTGTAGGGTTACTTGATCAGTTTTCAAGCAATTCTGTAGTTAGGTGTGCACTCACACAATGTCTCATGTATGTGTGTGCACACAGGGGGATACCTATTCTGTGTTATCTGTATATGCACACACCTGTGTATCAGTAAGACTGTGTGTATAATACACAAATAAATAAAATAGACACAAGCATACAGAGTTCCTCGCTGTTTTCTGCCAATGAAAGAGAATTTATGGGTATTTTTGAAGCATCAGTCAGCTCTAAGTCACTCTGTGTGCAGAGAGTGACTTCGCCTATCCTTTGCTTATATTTTTCATTCTCTGTCTTGGAAAAAAGTAGATAATTAACATGCAGAGTGATTACAAAAAAAAGAAACTGAATGGTTTTAAATTTGAATGGTTTGGCAGTTATACCTAGTTTAGCGCTTGTTTTTTGATGCAAATCAATACGTAGATGTGTTTCATCTTAGTGTCGTGTCACGAAATAATTGTATGGAAGTATAACTTACTACAGTGACTTTTTGCAGGGTTTTTTTCTGGTGAGCTTCTTTGATCTTCATCCATTTTGTCTAGTAACTTGCATTAGCAAGAATTTGAAAGAGTGTCTTAGTTAAAATAGCTCTTTTAAATTTTTTTTGATAGTGATTAGTTTGAGACTGCAGATTTTAGTCTGTTCAACATTTCAGTAAACTATTACTATCTCATATGATGCTTCTTTTCCCTATGTGATTAGGATACGAAGCAAGAATGGAAAACAGAGTGTGCCATTATCCACAGCAACTGTATCAATGGTTCACAGTGTCCCAGAACTGAAAGTTAGCTCTGAGGTAAGTACCATCATGCTTTCTTTGTTCACACCTTTCACAGCAGCCCCACAGTTGAGAAACTTAGTTACAGTAGTTTCATAAATGTTGTATGTACTTGATAGAGGAAGTTTGACTTCCCTTTGAAGAGGAATTTGGGGTTCAACATTAGTAGCCCTGGGGTTTTGTGAGTTTATCTTGGTGTAGATTGATTTTTGTCAGGTTTTATACTGGGTATTTTTAGAGCTGTGTACTGAAAAGATGGCACTTTGATAGCAGCCTGTAAACTTACTAGTTGAACGTTTTTGTCCCTAAGAGTGAACAGTTAGTGAAAACTTCCATTAGCTGAAATCTGTTCAAAGCTTGCAATGTCTCTGAAACCTGGCTTTTTTTTTTTTTTTTAAATTGTCCCACTAGATATAGTGAAGCTAACTTGCTGCAACTTACCTGTATGATAAAATTATTTCATTATTTTTTAAATACTCTAAGAATTCCACATTCATAAATATTTCAGATATTCATCTGAGTTATCAAAATCTGCTTGTTTATCCCTCAGTTTGTGTAGGGGGAAAGAGCATGTTTATTTTGAAGATCAACATTCTATTTATATTCTTTATCAGCCTGATCTCTTTTTACATTTTTATGTTGCCATTTGATTTTTTTTCTGGTAATTCTTTAAAGAACACCAGTGAGGGGAACTGTGAAAATGTAAGCTGCTAGAGGTGTCCCCTTCATAGAGGAGTGTTTCAAAGGGCAGTTTGCACTTAGTCCTTGCTCTAACTTTACTTTCTAAGTTCAGCTGTCTTGAGGGTAACACTGCAACTTGCTAACAGAAGTGAATCAAGTGAACACAGACTTTCACATGGTACTTGGACAGTTTGTAAATACATGCAGAAGGAGTAAACTCCACTCATATTGACTGGATTAGGAGGTCTTTGATGTTAGTGCCTGTGTGGAACTGCATCATCTTAACTGTTTATGTCTGAAGGCATATATTCTGTAATCTGACGTTGACAGGTATCGTTTTTGTCACCAGCAGCTTCAGTTTTATACTCAGTGTGGGATTGTCAGATGTATTGTATTTAATGATGCAAAATTGCTGGACGTAGCAGTCAAAAGTTCTTAGAGCTGCTGATGAATTTTGCTTTATGTTCAAAGATATTGCTATTTCCTGTCAAGACACTGGGCCTTAAATTAGATCAGTGGTTACTTATTTGTTGAATTTGAAAGTTTTGTGCTGAGTTTATGGATTTTAAGAGTTAATAGTGTCACAAAGATCTCAGAGTAGACTTTGAGAGCATTTTTTTTCTGTAAAAAATTGTTCCACAGGTGCCATTGCTACAGTTATGTTGAGGCATCATTTCTTGTACAGTTAGTTTGTGGCAGAAGGGCTTCTCATGTTTATGGTACACAAAAGACAATAATCCTAATTTATTTCTATGAAGCTAAACTGACCAGTGAATATTTCTGTTACAGCAAGCTGAGCAGCTGGGAAGAGAAGATCAACAGCGACTACATCGAAATAGAAAACTGGTGCTCATGGTAGATTTGGACCAGACGTTGATCCATACTACAGAACAGCACTGCCAGCAAATGTCCAATAAGGTATTTAGGGTTGCCTTTCAATCCAATATAACAACAGGAATGTTTCTAACAATATTTAAATGATGATTCTTTAAAAGAACATTCTGTGATTAGGTAAAACTGTAGTTGAAGAATAAAAGAAAATGAGAAACAAGTCTTCTGTAATATGTTCCTTTTTCTCTACGTTTAAATTGACATTTTTCTTTCTTCCATTCATGCTTTCCTGCACTTTTCCTTTCTAACCATTTTGAGAGATGTTTCAGGTAGCTATTTTTAATCTCTACTTTCCTTCCTCTGCAATTCACAAGCTGAGTACTCAGTAATGAGACTATTTTCCCTCCAAGTCTGAGGCAGATACAGTGAACTACTGTTCAAAGTCCCTTTTTAAGCAATCCTGCGTGTTGCTATGTCTGTCATTCCATGAGTAAGTGTAGTGATTTTTAAAAAATCTTTTGTGGGAGGGTGAGGAGAGGTGAGGTTGTGTGTTGCAGTTTAATTTCTTCATGAAGCACTTGTTATTGAACTGACAAGGGGTATTGGCTTGTAACATTGCTAATTCGGAAGCTCTAAAACAAGAATTATGTTGAAATGTGTACAATGTCTTGGAAAAGAGAGTGCAAATTCAGTCAATATCACGCAAACTGTGATTGCTTAGTTCTTTCCTTTCCTATTGCATGTCCAGTAGGCTCAGCATATGTTCACAATTGCTAGGAGAAAACAAGCTAGAAATGTACATTGCAATTAAGAGGAAAGGAAACCATGAATATTCAACATAAGGATTCAAAAAACTTGCATGTCTGAAAGGCTATGCCTCTATCAGTATAAATTCATGGTTTGAAGAAAAATACTTTAAAAATATTCTGAGGTTTTTAATTGGGATCTTTATCTGCAAGCTTCCTTCCTGGTTTGCTCTCTGGTGCTGTGTTTCCGTAGACATAGACTTTGTTGGGTGAAGAAAATACTTTCTCTGAGCTCAATGCATATTGAAATGAGTCTGATAGAAGTTCATTGAGAGGTATTGATTGTAGTGAGATCCTGAGCTTTTCTGAAACAAGCATGGTGAGAAATTTCTCAGATTGGTTTGCTGTAAGTAAAGATTTGAATGAAAGCCACTTGCATCATCAATTTTTCAACAGTACAGCTTCCTGCATTTGAAAACTTTATTGTTGGACTGCCTGGCACAGGGCAAAAACTTGCTTTGGTCTAGTTAGACCAAATAAAGTTGAAGTGAGGGAAGAAGGTAGTTCTGGAATGCTGTCATTTTTGTTTGCTATTTTGATAATATTCAACATGGTTTTTCTTCTAGGGAATATTTCATTTCCAGTTAGGTCGAGGTGAGCCTATGTTGCACACACGTTTGCGTCCTCATTGTAAGGAATTCCTGGAAAAAATTGCCAAGCTCTATGAATTACATGTTTTTACTTTCGGCAGCAGACTGTATGCACATACAATTGCAGGTGAGTAGTATATTACATTTAATAATAGTTACCTACCCTGCCTTAATACTCATATAATTAATTCTCTTTATGCAGCTGTTTTCAAGTATTTGTTCTTTGTTCTGTGCAATGCTACTTCCTAAATAATCTTGTAAGTAGATTTCTTAGCTTATTTACAAGTGCCTGTATGGCCTGTAATTTTAGAAATAATCCTTTATTTTCCCCATCAGATGTCCTTTGCTTCATTGATGGTTAGAGAATCAGATTGTTAACTAGTGCCTTTTTATTAAGTAAAAAATTATGTTGATAGACCCTAGCAATGATCTGCAACTTCACTTGTCTTACAAATCCAATGTAACTGTTCCATAAAATTCAACAATGTGACATCATCTCATCCTGTGGGGATTGCCACCCCCTATATTGTTTCCTTTCACCGAAGTAAGTTCTGCTGCTATAGATCAATTGACAGCAGTTCTGTTTGTGTCCTGGAGCTGAGATTCACTTACTTCATGAAAAACAGAAATCTAGCAATATTCTCATATTTTTCTCAAGAGCTTAAAAATATTTTCTCCTAGTAAGTGGAAACTTGTGTTTGAATTATAACAATAGTAGTCTATTGTGTGGGTCAGTGGCTGAAATGTTTTATTTTTTTCTAGAAGCATTAAAGAAACCTGCCCTGGTTATGCAGGTGTAAGGGTCTGAATCATGTTAGGAGGGACACCATGTGTTTAAACTGTCAAGATGGGGTAAAAGCCAATTTTAGTCTTCTCTGTCAGAAGAGCATTTTGTCCTCAAACTTCCCTTTATCAAGTTTGTTGGTTTAAGACAATATAATTAACAATATTTTAGGTTATGATCCTGTCAAACTATCCATGCTGCTGTTCCAGGTCTCCTTGGTTTTTTTTAAGTTGTCCTTCCCATTTCTGTTTTTTGTGCCATATTGCCAGGAATGTTTTGAACAACAATGTCCCAGTAATCCCACTTCTTGGCAAGAAAGGAAGATTCCAAAATAGTTAGAGAGCTAGCTATCCTAGTTAGGTCTAAAACACTTTAGAAAAAAAAAAAATAATACAACAATTCTTTATGCATGTTAAATTCCATAGAAGAGGCTTGTAATGACAAGTATAAGAGACTTCTGAATGACAGCATACAGTATTTCTGTGATCAGACTGTGATGCTTATTTGTGGTCTCCAGCTAATACTCCTTGAAAGGTTTGAGGCATGTCCTGTCCTGCCCATCCAAGTGAATGTTTGTGTCACTCAGCCTTCGACCACAGTTCGAAGAATCTTCCTAAAGCTTTGTCAGTCTTGCTCTTGGATTAAGTGTTGTGTACTGCTAATGCATAAACAATTCTGTATCTTTCTGTCTTTTTTAGAATGCGTTTTTATCTTCTGTGGCAAAAGAGAATAGTTTTCTTATGCACTAGGTTTAAATACATGGTAGTCAGAAAGTGAGGGGGCAGTCCACCTGGATCTATGTGCCATGATCTGGCTTAAGGTCAGAAGCTGTTTAGCAAATGGCCGTCAGAGCCAAGGAGGAGTTGCAGAGGTAGTTAACTCACCGTGTCTAAGTACTTTCCCTGTCTTCTCTCAATGTGTCATTTGGTCCTCTGCCCATTTTAATCTCTGAGCCCCAATGTGGATTATCCTGCAGTCTGACCCTTATTGCAGTCATCATACTCAAGCTACCCTGCTTATTCCATACAGGAAATATAGCCACCAAATGAGCAAATTAGGGTATTGCTGCTTCCTGACACCTACAGACTTCTGGATTTCTGCCTGAAGGAATTTAACCTCATCAAAAGCATTCAAACTGCATGCGTATTCTTTGTGCAGTGCTGGTGATAGTTTCAGCTGACATCTGTGGACAAACACTGCATACAGCCTTTGGTCCACCTGTGCAGCCAAGATGCAGTACCATAAAAATACATAGCTGATGCATATACACAACACTTGATGGCAGTATTGGTTAAATGGTTTCTCACAGAGCTGTTGGTTTGATATTTTATTGTTATCCTTATGTTACATAAAGAAAGAACTGATAATAAAATTCTGGGGATCTTTTTCGTAAGAAAAAGGTTGTTTGCTTAGGTCCTCTGTATATATCCTATATATCTTTATGAATTCTGAACTCTGAGCTGCTCCTTTCATTTCCTAGAGTGTTTTTGAAAAGAGATGGCAGCTTGTCAGTCCTTTTCTCTCATCTCCGCTGACTCTTCCCAGCTGTTAAGTGGGATTAGCTGATATTTGTAAACACCATTTATATCTGCTGAAATAATTTATCCTAAACCCTTTTTTAGTTTGACATGTTTACAAAGTGATATCTGGTAGTATGTTTATGAAGATGAGCTTAGGATTTTACTATCTGGAGCTCCCTGGAGTATTTCTTTACTAAATAATTATTTTGGGTAGTTGTTACTTAATTTCTTTTTCTACTCTGCATAAGAGAAGTTTGGTATATTTAAAACTGGTGTCAGCTTAAAAGCTAGTTGTAAAATGCCACAGTGAATTTTGAGTTTAGAAGCTATTAGTCAACAATAAAGCAATGTGAAATCACTCCAGATTTACGATGAAATTTAGAAAGTAGGACCAGGTTGAGGGTATTCATATGTGTGGTTTGTTACAGCAAGTGTATTACAGAATGGATACAGGGTGTATGTAAAATCACCCATGTCTGAAGTTGTCCTAGCTTTTGAAAGTTTGGGTCAACAGCTATTTCCAGGTTGTGAAGAAGAATCTCAAGTAGAACTGAAGGTAACATGAATTTGGTTCAAACTGTTGTGTAGCTTCTCCTAGGAATTGCTGTTTAACTCAGTCTTTCTCTAAGATTTGAGACATCCCCAGTATGAGTTTGTTTTCAACATTGTATCTTCTGATGGTTTAATTTAGCTTTTACTTATTTACAAATTTTCTTCTTTAAGAGAGTCTGTGTAAGAGCAGGTAATACAGCTTGGTAAGTCTGTGTGCGAAGAGCCAGTCTGAGATAATGGGAAACAAACAACTGGGGCAATAGTCTCTGCTAGGTGAGTCTACTTGATAGTCCTTCCTGATGTGACAAAGGATAAGGGTAGCATCTTCAGTTTGTTAGGAAACTTGGGGGCATGCCTAGCACAGTGTCTAATTTATGAGGCTAAATGGAAGCTCAGTTTGTCAGCTCAGTTTGTCCCGTTCTCTCCCGATCTTTACCTCAACCCATGAAGCTTTCATTATATTTTCTCTCCCCTGTCCAGCTGCAGAGGAGAGTGAGAGAGCAGTTTTGGTGGGTACTTGGTGTGTTGAAGAAAAGAAATGATGGATGATGAATGAAATGTTACCTGCCCTTTCCTGGAAATGTGAAAACATCAAATTGTTTATGTTGATTTAGTTGACATGGGAACATCTAAAAGGAACCAAACAGTTTGACCTGGAAATAATTTTTAAAAAAGAGATCAGTGCAGTTTTCTGTGTTGTTACTCAGGTAGCTTAGCTTTGGACTCTCCTAAGATGGGCTTGTATCTTTGCAGATGGATCTTTGATGAGCTCTGTCCTCAGTGTATTTTTAGTTTAGTGATAAAGCATTACTGTGAAGCTTTGGAATGCAACCTTATCTCTAATCCCTCGCAGCCAGACTTTCTGCATTTGGACTTTTTTAGTTCATTTTTCTTACAGTTTTAGCTCAGCAGCATTGCAGCTGAGTGCCTTATTGAAGTTTTGTCATATAATCAGTGCACTTCTGTCTAATTCAGTGTAGAGAGTTCTTGTGTATTCAGACAATTAGCAGAAGATAATTTTGTTGGGGAGAGCAACAACTTGTATGACAGCTTTTGTGGTTTATCAAAGTATCTGTGTGTACAGCAATAAATCTGTGTAGCTAATTCTCTCAATTCATTATGCCTAGGTACTGCAAGGGTCTCACTACAGGGGATGATTCTACGAGTTTGCAGCAATTCTTAAGCATAGTCGGGTGAGTTAAGGTTGAACCTCTGTCCTTAACTCAGAATTTTCTTGCTTTTATGGGTTTTAAGTTATTACACATTAATATTAAATACATACAGGATCAACTTTCAGAAGTGATGACTAATATTTAGTTTTTTTAAAACCTTATTTTGAAGTCCCAACTTAAGGTACTTCTGGGAGCTAGACCGTTAAAAGGAGTTGAACATATGTTCTGTGCAAATCTGAGCTCCTTGAAAGAAAATTAAAGTTGTTCCATAGAGTTTGTAGTCATTTTGAACTCTGTTTCTGGCTATAATATGGCCATCATTTAAAGTAAAAGACAGTGAAACTTGGAAAGATTGTTCCCAAGTAAGTATTGACTGCCTTGTATTATTCATAAGAATAATGAGAAGTTGATACTAGCTTCAGTACAAATTTAGTAAAATGAAAAATACAGGTTAGCATGTAATACACCAGCTTCTTTCTAAGCAATTATGTGGCTGTGATCTACTCATGGAGGTGAGCTTCGTTACTGGAAACGAGGTTCAGAAGCATGTGCATCTGTGTTTGTACACCCAAGTCATCATTTTCCTAAATAATGGCACTTTATCTTGCTTAAGATCAGCTAAGCACAGCTTCTGTTTTGGTTTTGGGTTTTTTTTTGTTTGTTTGTTTGTTTCAAAGAAAACAAAAAAGTCAGAAAAGTTACTACAGCTAAGTATTAATACATACTAAGTATTTCTAGAAATCCCAGAATATATTCATCATATGTAAATGTATTGAAGTAGTTGTTAGAGGTACAACTTAAAACCTACAAATGCAAGAGCTCCGGCTGGAACCGTTCCTTAACTTCCAACCGTGCTTAAATATTGCAGCACATTGCCGACTCTTGTGAGACTTTTCTGCAGTCCCTAGGCATAATGAGCTAAGGAGAGCATTTAGCTTTAAAGAGCCAGCTATAGAGAGATAAATGTAAGCTGCAAAATTCATGTATCTTTCACCTGCTGTATCTCTTTCAGCCTTATTTATTTGGCTATCACAAATACAATTTGATGGAATTCTTAAAATTAATCTCACTGAATTAGCTACTAATACTTTCTCCCACCTGATCTCATGCCTTAAAATTGTCAAACTGCTGTTGCACAAATTAAAATAGCAGAAGTATATAAAATATAAATAAGGAACAAACATCTTGAACATTAACTTTTTAATTTCTTCTCCCAAAAGGATTTTTGGACCCTGAAAAGAAGCTTTTTTCCCATCGGATATTGTCAAGGGATGAATGTGTTGATCCATTTTCTAAAACTGGGAATCTTAGGTATGTATATGAGTCTTGGGCATTATACAAAACAGGTCAACAAACAGAAAATATGCTAAATAAAATAAAAATTACTCCCTCTGCACTTAATGTGTTTATATCCCTTTTTGTCTGCCTCTTAAATATCAGTAGCATCTCAGTAAAACTGAGGTGTTGGGCATTATTGCAACATTTCCTCTACTTAATGGATTCTGTGGTAGCAGAACAGTAAGAGTGTGATGCAATGGTAACATGTTTTCACTTACACTTCTTATTCTTGTAATAAAAACCATATTTCCACTTTGTCTTGTGATCTTGTATAATGACTTTCATGTTGTGGGTTTTTCGATTAAACCATAATTCTCAGTTTAATTCATAATTGAATTAAACTTATTAATTAAACTTAAAGCTTAAATTAAACTTTAATTAAACTTAAATTAAAGCTAGTATTCTGGCTTTCAGATGTGCTAAAAGCACCTTCTGTTCCTTGTGTTTCTTGAAATTAGGTCATCTAGAGCCTTGAATTCATATTCTAGTCAAAATTCACATTATGATTTTTATCAGAGTATAAAGCCAAGATACTTTCTAAGACAGATGTGTTTAATGCAGCTTTATGAAATACTAAAAAATATTGCCCCTCCACACTTGACTGTAGCAAATGAGAAGCTTTTTTCTGGTTTTTTTGCTCTGTTTCCTATATGCATCTTAATATATGCATATATGCATACATCCTCGTCCTCCTAGATGATGGGTGATATTAGTACTTCTGGTTCCTTTATCATGAATTGAATGAATCGACTTTTTAAGAACTCTGCTTGTGTCTTTTTCATATCTATATATAGGTAGTATATTGACCTTGTGATAGTTGATTGGGGTAATGGTTGACAAAAAACAGTGAAAACTAGACTGAAATGTTGTAATGGTTTGTTCCTGCAGGGTTTTTTTGTTTTCTACTTCTAGCCTTTGGGACAGATATTTTTAAAGAGCTGTTCCTTTTTTTTTCACTAACTCTAATTTGTTCAACATTTGTATTTTTAATTCCATAATTTTAATATTGATGACTTTTTATAAGTTCCTTTTATAAATTCCATGTTCTACAGACATGCCTATAATATACCAGAGCATCAACAGAAATTACTTTCATTGCTGTATAAATTTCTAAAACTGGCTTATGAACTGTTTTGTCTCTTAGAGATCTCTTTCCATGTGGAGATTCCATGGTTTGCATCATTGATGATAGAGAGGATGTTTGGAAGTTTGCACCCAATTTGATAACTGTGAAGAAATATGTGTATTTTCAGGGGATAGGAGATATTAATGCACCTCCTGGATCAAGAGAAATGCAAATGAAGAAGAAAGGTAATTAGATTGATTTTAAACCACATTTATAACTGTCCACTTTTCAAACGTGATTAATGTAAGTCATTGAGGTGGTCTTAGTAATATTGCAAGTGTGCTCAGATGGGCAATCCCAGACTATTGAAGTTGACAGCACAAATATGAATAGCCTGGTAAAACTGGACTGTTCTTACTGAGAGAGTTCCTTCTGGCAGCAACCAGAGCAGAAGTGAAGCACTAGTAAGTGTTGTGGCTGAGAGCTGATTTGGCAGGACACCAAACTGTTCAAAAATGTGTAGAGGGGGACAGTTCTCCCTCACACTCCCATGTAAAACATGCTGATTTTTTCTTCTCTGTAGGTTTCACCTCTTCAGTCCCCTTCCTTGCCCTTGGGACTTGGAGGACTAGGTAATAAACTCTGGCCTCAACACACTGCTGAAAATGAAAATGCTTGTCTCCCAGTCTATATCATGCTAATAAAATTAGTGCAAATTTTTAGCACCTACTGAACATGGTGTTCTGGCATTTGGCACAGGAACCTTACGTTCAACAGGCTCAGCAGTGTAATGGATTTAGAAAGTATGCATCACTAGATTGGTAATTATTTGGGGGCAAAATGTATTTTGAAACACAGTGTCATATGAAAGAATTGTTGGGCTTTTTCCAGTTTAGCCAAGAGTTTGGGGTTTTTTTTTTTCATTTTATTCTTGTGATATTGTCCTTTTTCCCTTGTTGAAGTAAAAGTTTCCAATACAAAAGTAGGAATAATATGATCAACCTGAATTGGGTCACTGTGATGTGGGACCTCTACACTTGACTCCTTTTGGTACTTGCAGGGCAGGAACACTTGCATGAAAGGGAGACAGAGTAGCGTGGTTTCACACGTGTTCCCAGTGAGCATTTGTGTGCAAAGTTTTAGAAGTCTGTGGTTTCTTTGTCTGTCTACTTCTGCAGACATCTGCAGACACATCCTAAAACTCTTCTTCTGCTTTTGACTGTTACCTTTTGCTTGCATTCCATCTGTCTTAAATTGAGCTTGAATGGCATCTTTGTGTTGCTAAAATACATATGTCTTTTCAGGTACTAACGTTCAGTTATTTTGTTATGAAAATTAGGTAATATAGAAGACATGGCTGTTTATAAATTGAGTTCTTGTACTGTAGTTCTGGATTAGGACACTACGACGCAAATTCTGCCGTCTGCCCCCCATTTGTTTATTTTCATTGCTCCAAGCTGTAAAAATTACACTACAAGATAAATCTTTGATGCTTGCAGAGTTAACATAATTATTTATGACCTGTGATTTAAAGAAAAAAAAGCTGCTTATATAACTTCTTTACGAAAGTAATGTTTGTTAGGTTTGACAGTCCTTTCTAGTAATCATTGACGCCTAGAGAATTTTAACAACTTTGAAAAGCCTAGTGATCGCTTCCAAGCATGGTGGAATCTAAGTCCATATGTACACTCTGTGTTTAAGGTCAATGAAAATTAAATTTTGATTAATCTTAAAAAAAGAAGGAAAGGAAAATATGTATATGTTTTCTTTCTTGCCCATGTCTTAGCAAACCACTCTTCAAAACCCGAGGCATTGGATTCAGCAGTGATTTCAGCAAAAGATGTTGAAGAAATAAAGAATGTTATATGCGTAGAAGAGCACAGTAATGGTCTCAAGAAAACTTCAAAGGATGCTTGCACTGCAAATGGGAGTACTTCTGTAAGCAGTGAAACATATGATGGGGATGTGAACTCTCATGATAAAGTTAATACCCAGGACTCCTTAAATGATAGCACTGATCACAAAATGGACAGTGACATCACTGATGATTTGGCAAATACAAAAGAATCTCATATTTTTTCAGAACAAGTTGATACAACAGTAACAGAGACGCGGCAAACCCAAGAGAAGACAACAAATGACTTGGACTTTGAACTGTCTAGTGACAGTGAAAGTGACGATGGATTGGATACCAAAAAGTCATCCACTTCTGTATCAGATAGTGAGAATGAGGAAAAGAGAAGCTGGAAGAAATCCAAACAGCCTCTGCAGGATGAAAATTTGCAGCAAGAGAGTTGTGCTGATGTGAGTGAGAAAAAGGATGGTCTGGTGAACCATTCTGGGGACACACAGTCTTTACCTAGTGAAAATACCCAGGACAAAATTGATCTTGAAGCACAAGAGGAAAGCGAACAGGAAAGCCTTTGTGATTTAGGAAATGGGTCTGGAGACAAGAAAGAAGCTGAAACAGAATCTCAGATTAGTGAGCAGTCTGGGATTACAATGGGTGAGTCCTTAGACCAGAGCATGGAGGAGGAAGAGGAGGAAGATGATACAGATGATGATGACCATTTAATATACCTCGAGGAGATCCTTGTGCGAGTTCACACTGATTATTACACAAAGTATGATAAATACCTAAAAAAAGAGATTGAGGAAATTCCAGACATCAGAAAAATAGTACCAGAACTAAAAAGTAAAGTCTTGGCAGATGTAACCATAATATTTAGTGGACTTTACCCAACAAACTTCCCTATTGAAAAGACACGGGAACACTATCATGCCACAGCACTTGGAGCTAAAATTGTGAAGAATCTCGTACTGAGTGCTGACGATCCTGATAAAGCAACACATCTCATTGCAGCAAGGACAGGTATGTATTTGAGACCTGAGTTCTCTAGCAGCTTTTTAGTCTGTTACAGTTCATGCCTTGAGCTCTTTTTTTGTATGATCTACGGGCTTTAATGTAACAGATCAGAACTGAAATCAAAGGAAAGATTCTTCCTAAAACAATTCAGAAGCCTTTTTAAAAGTGTTTTTCTCTTCTTTTTACTCAAATGTGGCTTTTAATTGTTAAAAATAGGACCCACTAAGTACCCTCTGATGTATTGTGTCATGTCTCAGTTTTTTCTTAAGAATTGGTGATACTAATAGTCAAAGACTCAAAGCTGTCAAATAGAAACTTTCAATATTAATGTCAAAGAAAAGTTTAGGGTCATCTTGCTAAAGGTGTAGCAGTGCTCTCTTAATCAGTTTCTCAGAGTCACCTCTCATGGTTCAGTTTCACTTGGTATGGAATTCAAGCAAATAATCTTGAGAGACTGCTGATACCCTGTCACTGCACTGTGCTTAACCTGTATTGTTCTGTCAAAGGAAATGTAAGAGAGTTTAGCATAACTTTTGGGTTGTCTTTGGCAAAGCTGCCTGTTTTTTCAGAGCTGTAATGGATAGCATTGCACCATTTGTAGCTGCCATAGAGGAGCTACCAGTCAGCAGCTCTGGCTTCTAGCACACTTTTTTTGGGTGCACCCTGAAGCCTGGTTCCCTCATTTGATGGCCTTTTGAAATTACATGGAATTTAAATATCTGATAGTCACACCTATGAAATCTGAAAGTAAAACTGCATGTTTTAAATCATCTAAAGCCTACTGGCACTTTTAGAACACGTTTAGATGTCATAAGCAAAGAAATACATTATCTGCAAACTATTGGATTTATTTTTGACTGCTATTCTTGTGGATTTTAGTACATCAGAAGCAGCTTGGTTTCATTGGCTTGTATTTTAGAGAGGTTACTTTCCTCAAAGGTGTGTATGTCAAGAGATATTTAAGTAGTAAAAGCATATGTTATAAATGGAGGCAGACATTTTAGTTGTAAGAACAACCTAAAACTCAGGAGATGGAATTAGATGCATTGAGAATAGCTGGGATGCTGGGTTGTGAAGATGTGATCATTGCAGCAGTGAATGTGAAGTTTTGAAGTCAATGGATGCATCATTGCAGTTTTACTGCAGCTGCTGAACAGCTGTTTTAGTAATACTTATTTCAGCAAGGAGTTATGTGAGTTCATCATACTTCATTGGAGACATAATAGCCATCAATAGAAGAGATGTTTTTCCAATTTCAAATCTTAAAATGGTTCATTTCAAAGTTGCTTTGTTTATCTTAAACTAGATGACTTCTGAATGTAGTTATACATCAGATACAACTATAGTGTGATGGAGTAAAATTTATAGGATAAATGTAAATGAGATCCTCCCAAACATACACATTTCTCTAGAGTGAAAAGTGTTGAAAAACACATTAAGGTACACATCATATAGTAATGAGAAGCAGTTAACTTTCTATTTGTTTGTTTTTGGAACGTACAGTTTGAGGGTTGTGTGTTTATGTAGATGCATCTGTGCATCCTTGTGTTCTATTTTTATTAATTACTTGCCACCTGCACATTCTTAGTGAATCATACACTAAAGTACATCTGAATATGAAAAACTGTTTTAACTTTGTTTTTAGATTAGATTGCATATTGCACTAATTCTAGATGAAGTAAATTGGCAGTCATTTCTGCCTGATGGGCAGTATTATTGTCATCTTTCATCATCACTTAATAATTATTTTTGTAATAATAGCAATGAAATAGAGGGATTTAGAGTTAATAAAACTGTTCTCCAATAACCCTTTGTAAGATCCTTGTGGATTGACTGGTTCTGGTTTTGTGATGGGGTTTTGGTTTTTTATTCAACTGCAGACTATTATTCTCACCTATGGGTAGGTGGAAGTAGTTACGGTGCATCGTTATAATTTCATGAAGGAAACTTCTTAATCAGAGATTTTAAGGATATAAATTTTGTCCTGTCACAGCTGGATTTTTGATAATTCATCTGTCAATGTGATTTTCATAGTGATTCTTGTATGGTTAGAGAGCAAATTCTTGCTGACAGTAATCCATACAAATATTGCATCTTTGGCTCCTGTGGTAAACATCTGAAGCAGTGCTTGATGTCTAACTGCTGGTGAAAAAGGGAAACAAGAACATGTCCCTTCTTGAGTTTTATTCAGAAGTCAATTATGTGAGACCAGGCAACATTGTTATCTATATTTCTATCTTTTTTTTCTTTTTTTTTTTAACATGTTTGTGAGAAGTGATTCTAAAATGCCTTTTAGTTCAGTCTTTCTGGGTGCCACCCAAGTGGCAGACTTGGGACTCTGACAAGCAGCCTAAACGTATATGTTTATTTTGCATTAGCGGAGATGTAAGGAATGGCATTCGCTTAATCTGCAGCAGTGTTTGGGGTAAATACTATCAGCTTTCTTGTTTTGAAGGCAAAGGAAGAATTTGGCAGGGGATGTAAAAGGGGAGAAGTTAGCCCTTAGTCCTCTAGGAGATGAGGTTTCCCCTGTGGAGTGCATTGGAGTGCATAGCTTGGTGCATTGAAATGAACAACTACTGAAAAACGTTTTAAGTTGTTTTTACAGCAGTCTTCACAGCCTATTAGAGTAAATTATTTAAATTTCTGTTGTTCTTGATGTATACTTATCTTTTTCTCTGCAGATAGGCCGCTTGTTTCCCTGTAGACACAGATACTCTGAATTCTGAAATTAAATAAATAATTTTTCTTGAAAAAAATTAGGACTTTTTTCATTACATAGGGCAGAAAATACTGCCTGAATTACTGTAAAATACAGGATCTCTGCATCATCTAATCAGCTTTCATAAATCTGAGTGAGAAAAGGTTATCCTATAGTTCTTTCTATTTGCCTGTGGGCTGCATAAGTTGTGCTTCAGTTTTTGAAGCATCTGCTGTTTGCGTTAAGCATCAGTAAACTGCACTGTAGGATGAGTTTTTATAGCTGTGTACACACTTGGCTAAGCAGTTGTCACACTATTTCATAAACCTTGTTATGTTCCTTCCTGAACAGAGGAAAGACGCTGTACTTGATTTTTGTATTGAATTTTTGCTGGTATAGCAGATAAAGCTATTCAGATATCTCAAAAAATATTGTAGTGTGATAGGAATGGAAATAAATCAGTTTAGGTCCTGAATTTTTCTTTTAGTTTTCAGAATACATTTGAGTCCATGCCACTTTCTATGCCTGTGATATGTCAACAGCATTTTTTCCTGAAAAATATGTTTAAGGGTTGTGTATTTAAAAAAATCCAGTTAAGCATTGCTCTAAACTTGGCCACTGACCAGGTGAGCCTGTTGCCTTTGTTGGTAAAGCACAGCACAAAGTTAAACCTGAACTCTAGGCATCACTTCAGAACAGCACATCTATCATTTGTCTTAGGTCAGTGTTCTTGCAGAAGAGCTTCAGGATTTGATTATAAATCAAGATCTATGTATAAAGGTTATCTGAAGAGAAATAAACTTTTAGTAATTGCATTTTCCAAGTGATGTCTGGCAGCCTGGTTGCAAACTGCCATAAAGGTATGTTGATTTTGGCATGTTGGAATCAGGAGAAAGTTCTGCAAGTGCTGCTGGTGATCTCTCCCCATCATGTGCTTTGGTTAGTCCTGGCACAGCCTTGAGCACACACACTGGGTTCCTCATGGGTGAGAATGAATCAGAGGCTGCAGCCAGCTGAGCACTGTTTTCAGCAAGTTCAGAAGTAGAATTAATGAGCACCTTCCTTGGCTTTGAAAATAACATTTTTTGATACTATAGATTTAATAATATTTATTGATACTATCTACTCTCTGATGGATACTTCAGACTGTATCCATCAGAGAGTAGATATGATGAATTTGGGCCCCAGTTGCTTCATGTGGAAAATCTTTTGTGCCTTTTTAAGTTTCTGGAACAACTTCAGAATTTGAAGTAGGGAAAGGTGATTAGATGACAATAATGCAAAAAGTAGTCTGGAAAATCAGTTTTTCTCTAAGTGATTTTCAGCTCAGCTGGGTAATTCAGATTTTTTTAGCTGCATCAGAAGTACTGTTGCTTGGATGGATTAAAATCTTTCTGCTGTTTTGTCTTAATAAGCATAACTCAAAAAGCGGAAACACACTGAGGAAAGGGAGAGGAGACAGCAAACATATTATCACAGTGCTACTTTTCCTCCCAGTTAAATTTGGTGTTTTACCAAATCTTGCTTTAAGTACATTATACATGTGAAATCTTGATTTGTGAAGATGTCAGCTAGAAATAGGAAGCACTCCCCAGGAAGACGCAGTTCTGTTCCCTCATGCAGTTTTCAGTATGCTGGAGTGTGCAATAGGCAGCTGCACTTTAGAAATGGGGAGGAGGCAGAAAGCCTTAATACTGTGGAGCTGAAAAAGGTGAGACTTGACTCTTGGGAGGTGGGTTTAGTTACACACAAGTCTTTGTGTCACCAGCTTTCACAGAATCCTAGAACATTTGGGTGTAAGGGACCTTAAAAGACCATCTAGTTCCAGTAGCAACTTCATACAAAATTGTGCTATTTTGGTTTTCATGTGTAAGTCTTCTGCCACAATCCTGTTGACTAGAAGAAGAATTTACATACGTCCTCAGCATACATCCGATATGAAACAATCAGGTGGGTGTGGATGCAGAATGTGGGGATGGGGAGGAAGGGGCAGCAAGATGAAGCACCTGACATCAGTGCAGAAACATGAGCTCGAAAAACAGTTGGAGGGAGCCGTCTCCTCATGTAACTTCACAGATTTAACATGAACGTGCAGTTTTATGGTTTTGTCCAGGCTTCCCCGATGAAGTCCAAACAGAGCAGCATAGTCCCATCTGTTCAGCAGCTCTGGCTAACTGTTGTGTGTGCTTATTAGTGAAACCACTGCTATTGTGTGTGGTATTCAGTCAGCTCCAGAGCTGTCATGTGCAGGACAGTATTGCCAGCTGTCTCTGATTTTTGATTCAGTGTCTAATACCAGGCACAAGTACCTAAACTTCTGCCAGACTTCTTGCTCTTGTGGCTTTTTTTTTTGCCCTATAGGTGTTTCACCTATGTTTATGGACCTGATTTTAGCATCGTCTTCATAACAGCTGTCATCTTGCTGGTCTGTTTTTCTTATGTTGTCATTACTTTTCTCCTTTACTCTCAAAAGAAAGCAATGTCCAAGCTAAAGCCTTAAACTTCTTCAATCCTTTTTCTCCCAGATCTCTTAAACTCATTCTCTTTCAGAACCTTTGCTGTATTTCCTCTAAAATATACCTATAAGTTAAATACAACTTTATGTATAACTGTTTCTAACCGAAGGTATTTCTACAATTCCTATTGAGGTTAATTAAATATTAATAATACCTCCCATCAAAGCTCCTTCTGGCACTGTAGACTGGCTCATTTCCAGCAACTGTTGTATGAAATTTCTCTCAGTTTCTTTTGTAACTCATAATTAATAGGAAAACAGATTTCTTAAATCAGGGTATGTATGATTTCAGGGAATGCATTGACCTCCCTTATCAGGGTTTTATGTTTTAGTCAGTTAAAACCTCTTGAACTGCAAAGGTGGGCTGGGTTTAACACAGTTGCAGTTTTAAAGTTGTTCTCACTGAATCTTTGTTGGACAGTGGTTTTACTTGTATTTCATAGCAGAAATTAAAATATGTGTCCAAATCATCAGAGATTTAGACAGGACTGTATCTTGAAATACTTATTTTTGTGTTTATCTTGGGTTCTTAAATTAACCTTTTTTTTTTTTTTTTTGCAATGATACTAATGTGGATTAAAGCTTTATATATACAGCTCTTACATCCTGACCTGTGCAATTGCTTGCATTTACAGCTGAAAAAAGAAGAAATATATTTGTGCACACGACATTGTTTTTTATTAATCTAAATCCAAGAAAAAACTTTAGTGTATCTAGAGAAAAATGTAGCCCTACTCCTGTATTCCATTGAGTTTGGGGGACAAGAGATAGGGAAACAGGAGCTTTCAGCAGTTTCAGACAATCATCTCCTGCCCTTTCTGTTTATTTAGTCTTTTAATCTTACCGATGTCTGAAACTGAGCTATCTAACCAACTAGTTAGGTCAATTGTCAGGTGCATTTCAGTTCATCTGTCTATCCCAGTGACTGGTAGTTCAGGTTGTACAAAGTGCATTAAGTATTTGAGATTAGCTGCTTTGTCTCATCTTTAAATTATGTAGGGAAGTATGGGTACTTCAAGATTTTCATCTTAACTGAAACACGTAAAATCTTACTGTTAAATGACAATCATGAAGATGAAACTCCAGGGAACTGTGATGAAAACGTCAAATTAATTTACTATTCTTACTTGCTTGTCAGAATTGTTCTGAAACTTTTTTTTCCTAGAGGCTTCATTGCTTCATTGTTCTCACATGTGTGAAAACAGACAAGGGCTCTTATTATTATTATTATTGTTGTTGTTGTTGTTATTTTTATTATTATATTTTACTGTTTCATTATCTGTTGTTAACTCACTAGTATTAATGTCTTTTTTCCCTGATTCTCCTCCCTATCCCACTGCAGTGATTAGAGGAGTCAACAAGTGGCTGGGATTAAACTGCAGCACTAGTTTTGGTGCTTTTTGGCAGATTTATAGCATCTTTACTGAGTTTCTCTCTTTTTCTGGCATCCCCAGAAAGTAGAATTCCGAGGTCACCTGTTACTTGCAAGCTGCACTGTTGGTTTCACCTGGACTGCATGCTAGCTTGCCATGTTTAACTTCACGTTCTTTGTTCCTGTTTTGGCACAAAAGAATTCTGTCTGCTTTCACTTGTGGCAGATGGAGGTTGAGTGGGTGACAGGCTGTTAAAAGGCAGCACGCTAACAGGGGACTGTGTGTAAAAAAGTTAGTATGATAAGTTAGTCAGGCTTCAACAGCATTGAAAAGCTGCTTCTTCTTGGACTACTAACAAATATAAGTGAAGGAGATATGCAAAAGTGCACTTGTGTTGTTTGTTGGGCTAACATGCAGAGAAGATGCAGAGATTTTCTGTATAAATCTTAGTGGACTCCTTCCATGGTACCAGTTCTTCAGAAAGTTCTCTTCATCCAGCTTGAGTCTGAGGTACTGCATCTTACTTAGATTCTCACTTTTATTAGCTGTGATTGTTGGTCTGGGGAGGTGTGTTGCTTTTTTTTTTCTGTACAATTGAAGACAAAATGTTCTTAGTTTTAACTACACACTGGTTTATCTTCTGTGTTTCTGGGAACACTGTTATGTTATGTTTGACTCTGTAATAGGCACAGAAAAAGTACGGCAAGCTCAGGATTGCAAGGACCTCCACGTTGTAAACCCTGATTGGCTGTGGAGCTGCCTGGAGCGCTGGGACAAGGTTGAGGAACAGCTCTTTCCCTTAAAGGATGACTACATCAAAACACACAGGTAAGTGCTAACTTGAGGGAATAGGGACCATGAAAACAGGTTATTCATACAGCGATGCTGATTTGTTAATAAATTGGTTTCTGACAAGTTCAGAATGGTGTGCCACGCTTACGGATTTTATGAAAGAACTCCCTGCTTTTGTCCATTTCTCTTCTGCTTAAACTGCAGACTGTCAAGGGATCAGGAGGCAGTTCAGTAACTAGCACAGTCAGGAGAAAACTTGTGGTAACATTACTTTCTTTAGCAGTTACTGTTGTTAGCTCTTCTAATTTGGAGAAGTTGCCCTTTCCAGTTCATCCATAAGCTAACATAGGGAATGCCACCAAGGCATGGAATCATTCATGCTGCCAAAAAATGTACATACTTTGACTACATGAAGAACTGGTAAAGTATGGCATTTTTTGGTGAAATTTGGCAGTGACAAGAAAGAGAGAAACAGAAAAATATCATAGAAAATTCTAAGAAGAATTGGAAGTCATGAAGATAGGAGCAAAAACTGGAAGAAAGGAAGTAGTGAGAGGTGGTTTTGGGATGATAAGAAAGTGCTGAAAAATAAAAGGTAAAAAATAAAGCAATAAATACTGCACAACAGGGTGACAGTAAATAGACGAGACAGCCAAAAACATTATTAGCAAAGTGGAAGTCAGAGGGCTGTCAATAACAGTCCCCTTCAGGATAGTGACATGGCTGAAGTAACTCATGACTAGGTAGTGTCAAGCCAGCTTCTGCTCCTTGACTTATGTGTTTGGATAGACCCACATCTTGCAAGCCTAACGAAGGATCTTCCCTTTCATGTTTAGACAGGAAGGAGCACAGCATATTCTGTATTAAACTGATACTGGTGTGATTGACTATGATAGAGATTTACTTTATACTTACAAGGTGCCCGTTGGGGGCAGAACATGGGTGTATAAGGCTTTTAAGACACCAAAAGAAGAAACATGTGGAATTGAGGGCGTTTACTCAAAGGAACACTAGTTTGAGACACAGGATTCCTGTAAGTTAGGAAAACTCATGTAGCCTGCTTGTGGCTTGACTAGAGTACTTAGTCTTTACTAAGTACTATCAGATGGTTTTTAATCAATCTTGGGAATATTTGCATGGAATTCTTAATTTGTCTCAGACTTGACACTGAAAAGTTTGCAGTAGGAACCTGGACAGAGGCTTGTAAACATTTTTTGATATCTAGATGAATGTTAGTCTTCCTCCCTCTATTAATTTACTCTTCCATTTTACTGAAACATGATAATTTTTACTACTTCTGTGTTTCAAATACAATATATCTTAACTTCATACTTCCCCTCCACCCAAGCTTCAGTCGGTAAGATATCTGTCTTAATGCAGGTACTTTTTACTTTAACCCAGTATGTGCAGCTACTTTAAAAAACACTTTCTCCTTAATGAAGCTGCTTGAAATAGTGGTTGCAGGTCGAAAGCATTTACAAACTAGGGGAGGGAAGAAGTCTGAGAAAATATTTGCATGTAAAATGAACTTAAGATAGCAAGAAAAGAATAGGTAAACTTGGAGTTGGTTTATCGTGTTATTGTTACAAGACTACTTCAGAAACATCCAGTAATGCATCTGGTAAAAACTCCAGTTTTGTGTCACTTCTAATATTTGCTGTAAATTCATTGAATCTTTTTTTAAGATAGCATTGCTTTCTTGTGGCATAATATGCTGTTTTATTTGATGATTTTTTAAAATAATTTCATTGTCTTGCTTTTTTTTTTTTTTGGTGGCACTTCATCATAATTGGATATTATGCCATAGTGGTGATTCCTGCAGACTGACTTCCGAATGTTTCTGCTGACACTTCTAAAGTTATGTTTTTAAAATGCAGGGTGATCATAGGCAGCTTAGTATTTTAAAAAATTAGTTAGGATGACTTGCAAATTAATAGTATGTGTTTATTTTCTCTCAGAGCCAGTTTGGAGAGCAAATAGAAAGATTGATAGAATAGCCTGCTTTTCTCTTTGTTGCATGTATGCAGATTATCGTGCTATGCTAATTGTGCTTTTGTTACTACCTGGAAGCCATTTCAGTAACTTTGTATGTTTGGACAATTTTTAAAGCACACTTATTAGTAGTTTAGTAATTTAAATATGACATTATCTTGTATTTGCAGTTTTCTGATTTAAATTGAGTGGCACTTTAATGAGGTTGAGGAGAAGAAATGTTTCTTTAGAGATTTTCCAAACCATTTCTCTCTTCTTCTTTAGAAAAAGAGGGAATGCTAAGTTTTTACATTCTGGTTAGATAGCTTGTTTAAATTTCTAATGCAATTTTTTTCTGAACTCCATTTTCTCAACAGAGAAAATAGCCCTGCCATGTTTCCTGATACACCCAGCACATTTCAGACAGCTCTGTTTCACCCAACACCCATCCATCCGAAGTCTCAACCTGGTCCTGAAGTTCGACTTTATGATCCTAACACTGGAAAGCTGATCAGGAAAGGCACACAGACATCTGGGCAGTCAATGTACATCCAGTCTCCAGCTCCTCCCATCACCTTGCCAGTCCATGGTGAACACTCATCCTTCAGGTACCTGAAGCATAGCTATGAGTCACATTATCTACATTTTTAGATTCTGTAGTAAATCTTACTCTCATTATCCTTTAATTTGTCAAATTGGCATTTTTGCTTTACTTTGTTTGCTTTCTAAAAAGCCAAGAAAATGAGCAAAAGTGAATAATCAGCTGAAGTGAAGTCAGGATGCTACAATTCCAGATGCTTTTTGTGCCTCCCTGAAGTGGAACTGGAAACCTCAAACCAAATATATTCAGCATGTAGCTTGTGTACTCTAAAGAATGTTACAGTAACTGATCTCTGAAGCGAGGCATCTTGATGTTTCTTAATGGGTCTTAGAATACTGGATTGGGTTTTGTTTACAAAATATATCTGATAGCATTTGGCTCTTGTTTATAAAATTTTCCTCTTCACCTTATTCCTTGAGATGGGGCATTAACTTTGTTTTTGAGGAATATCAGAAGTGATGGAAGAGGGGTGTAGCTGACTGAGCATTGTGAAATAAGGCCATATGGCTGAGTGCTCATTACTAATCCTTAGACAATTAAGTCAAGACACTGATTCAGGAGGAGGAAGAGGCAGTCTGCTTTTTGAAGTAAAAAGGCTAGTATCTATCTGGACTTTGTCGAAATTCGTGTTAAGCTGCAGAAACACCCCTTGTCTCTTAAGGATGTGTAAAATATCTAGAATTCATCCCAAATCATCTAAATAAAAGATCTAACTTTCTGGAATTCTAACAAGCTTAGGCAAGGCTTGTTGATTCCAATGGCAAAGAAGTATCCAGTAAAAGGCAAAACTTTTCTTTGTAAGCTGTGATCAGCATTCCTTTGTACAGTGTGATCAGAGTATACCAGTTGTTACAAAGCAATTCAGTTTTCAAAAAATATAAACCACAACTATAAATGCATGCTGTTTTCTACCTTTCTTCTCCCTTTCCTGCCACTTCAGCAGTGTTATCACTTGTAAAGATTTAGTATAGTAGTGTAGTTTATTATGTTTCCACTCTGTCTTCCTCTTGCTAAATATTTCAACCTGTTTTTTTTTCAGTTGTTATCTGTTTGTAGCCTTTTTTTATTTCAGCTTTCCTGTTGCTGTCGACACAGGTTTTTTGAGTCTCTCTTTGTTTGTGAAGATGTCCTGTTTTCAGTTCCTTTTTAACTGTGTCTTTTAAAGCCTATTTTAGTTTACTATGACATGATAAATGAGCATTAGAAACTTTAAATAATCAAAACACAGCATGGCTCCAGAGAGGAGCTGAAAAGTTTTTGGGTTTTTTGGTCCGTTACTGTGGAAAGGAATTTTTCTAAAAATAAAGCTGGGAAGGTTTTACCTGTATGTAATTGTCATGACACTTGTAAGATGCTTCAGGATGATGGGTTATGTTGATATTAATAAATCATTGAATGCTTTCGAAAGAATAGGTTTTGATGGTTTCCCTACCTTTGTCAACAACTTGATGAAGAATTTGTCCACACTAAAGCCTACTTTTCCTTAATGCTGCGGTGCTTCTTGAGTATCTTATTGAAAAGGAGAGAAATACACTGTAGCTGTCCTCTTACTTGAGTTTCATAGAGCTTCAGACAGGTTTTGAGGGAGGAGTGAGGCTGTGTCTCCTTTCTACTCCCTTCTCGTATTTCACTTCAGTGGTTTTTTTTGTGACTGTTAGTGCTCAGAATTGAAATGTTTTAATTTAAGACTGAATCCAGTTACTCAGTGCTGCAACTTTACCCCACAACTAAGCAGCTGTAAGAAAAGAGATGAGCATAAGGTCTATACTGAGAAAAATTATTTTCATTCTCATTTCCTGTTGATTTGGTTCTAGTAGTGAACTTGGTGACTTGTAAACGCTAATCTCTTAATTGGGGCACATCTCTATTCATCAGAGCAGTTCCACCTTCGTGAGTTAAGATCCTGAGAAGTGTTTTAGCAAAGTCTGGGGGAAAGCAAGGCAGCGTTTAAATACTGCAGTGCAGACAGAGCAGGAAAGCTGTGAAGTAGCAAAAGGCCGAACAGAAACAGCTTGAGGAAGAGCTGAGGCAGTGCTGTATGCTTTATCTTAATGCATACTTCAGTGATAGCTTTTTTAAAAAGCTTCACATCCACTTTAAAATTTGATATAATACTTGTCTTAAGAGAAAACTATCTTAGTGCAGCAATTTATTGGTAGAGGACAATGTATGTTGTATCCTGACAGACTTAATGTGCTCCATTGTTCACATTCTACAGAAAGAGGGGAATATTTGTAACTAAACCATTGAAAGTTGTTGGCACTCACAACTGCTCCCGTTGTTGGTGGGTGTAGTCAAAGCCTCCAATAATCCTTTTTGATAGTTTCTCAGATCATCTGATTCTGAATTTCAGATAGTGAGAAACAGAATTGCACTGCTGTGAGTGGAAGCCCTTGGGGACATGGTAGCTGCAGGTGGCATAGCAATGGTTTCTGGTCTCTTAGTCTAAGAATAGACCTCCTTGTGCTTAGGAGAGAACCTCTTCCTTTCAGGGCTGGTTACTGCAAAGGGCTTCAAGCTATCTGAATACCATTTCATAAGAACTGTTTCAGTTCTCGCTGTTGGATTTCAACATTTTTAGTTTCTTTCTGGGATTCAACTTGGAATATAATTTAAAATAGGATATAATTAGTTTAAACATGTACATGCAATTTGCAGTGAAACTGTCACCAGTGAATTACAGATGATTCAGTTAAATGTAGTCAGCATTTCAAGCAATAGGTCTTGCTATTGTCCTCATCTCAGAGACTTGAGCACCTGCTTTTTTATCACGGCTGTTGCAGCCCATGCAGAAGGGTGACAAAAAGTTTTCAGCTGTAGTAGAAGAGAAGGGGATACGATGCTGCTTGAGGGCTGCTGGTGGCCAGCAGCTCTTCTTTGTCTGAGAACAGGAAGGATTCCTCTCTAAAAATAACCTGCATGTTAGAGCTTTGACATGCCTTATGTATCTCAACAATTTGCATTTTCATACAGAAACAGTATTCTACAAACATTGCAGTAAACACTGAACTTGCAATGGGTCATGAGACGTGTCATGTAGTGTTGTTCAAAGTAAGGCAAAAGCTAATGGCAGCTTGGACTAGAATAAAGAAAAAAGTTATACTGCAAGTTACGTTTTAGTGAACACTAGTAATGCGCTAACAGATGAGGCAAGGCTTAAAATATGGGTGTCATTTACATGTGACAAGTTAAAAGTGGTGCCCTGGTTTAAAATAATGCTAAGATGCACCGAATGCTTGGTTTGAAGAGGTGTGTCAAACAGGCGTTGGTGGCTGAAGCCATACTTGAATAAATTAATTTCACTTGCAATATTTTTTATTGCAATATTTTTGTTTGAATTTACATGCTCATAGTTACTATTTTTCCTACTTAATGTTATCAATGGTATTATGACAGCAAAAATATGAAGTGCCAAATTGAACATGTGACTAGAATTTAAATATTTTTAACACTTCCGTGATGATAATGTTATTTTAGCTTTTACCGTGATGTTGTATCAAGGCAAGGGCTTGTTACTTCCACAAATGTTGAACCCACCCTGCACATATATGTCCTTGTGCATCTAAGACTGGCAAGCACCAACCAACCTCTGCAGGGTTGAATATGGTGTTATTTTTTAAAAAGTACTTAGGAATCTCATTTGATTAGAAATAAATGTAAATTCCTGCATTTTTATGTCTTTAATTTTTATTCAACTTTGCAGGCAGCTGAAAATGTAAAAGCCTAAAAAATGTTTTTGACAAAATAAAAATGTCTTACAAACTTAAGAAGACTTTATTTCACACTGCTTTTGGAATACTATAATGAGAAGGCCCAATGTTTCTTATCTAGTAACAGTGACAAAGTACTGGTAAAAACATCTGGCAGAAGCCTTTAGAAGCTATTAATATAGTTACTTACAGTTAATATCTCTGTGTAATGTAGTCAAGTATAGTCTACAAAAGAAGTTCTCGTCAACTGTATGATAATGTGTTCTTAAAAAATATGCTAGATTTATTTAGATTTATTTCTAGTCTAAGAAAATCTGCTTGGCTGCCCTGCTACATATAGCTTTGCTGTAATTCTTGGAATGGTCAAGCTTGTCATATTTTTAATAGAGTTGTGTAAGATGCCTATAGCTTTTGTTTTTGTCATTCTCTGTTTTGCTAAAAATGTAAATGGCATCACTGCCTTTCCTGCCTAGGCTATCTACTAAAAAGGCATGGAAATCATACTTTAAAAGAACCTTTTGGAAAATATAGTGAAATGCCATATTATTTTCGTCATCTGCCTATGAAAATTTCTGTCTGAAAGCAGTTTAATAGCAAAAGAAAACAGTGTGGTCTTTAAAATAGAAAACGTAGTACAGGGGAGAAAAAACACCCAACCCAAAAACTGTTAGCAGTGATGAGAAAGTCTAGCAAAAAAACCAGTTTGGTAATTCATTTTCACAGCATCCAAATGGTTTAAGCTTCACAAGAAATTCCACTGTACAGAAATAAGAGACCACAAAGGAGCACGTGTCTGCTGTGCTGCTGAGTTGTGCCATGCTGATGGGGGTCTTCTGCAGTAGATAGTTCAGGTCTGGTTGCATGGCAGTAGCTTGGCTCTTTTCCCTCACCACCTTCCATTCAAAAGAAGAATTCAAATTTCCTGCACCTATCCATGGGATCTGAGAAGAGAGATGTATTTGGGAAATATGAGGTGTCAAAACGAGCAAAATTGACAGCTTTATATGACTTTCAGATTTTATACATTCTGGAATTTAAGTACTGCAGTAAAAAAACCCTTGATATTTAGATAACCACCTTAAGAAGTTGTCAAATTCACTAAAGGAGAAATAATTTTGTGGGACTTTACCTATGGCTGATTGTATTCGCGTAAGTTAGTAATGGCTTTTTTTGTTGGGGGACCATTGGTCTAAAGTTGTTTCTTGTAAATCCTGGCCTGATGAGATTAGCCATTCTGCATAAAAATTCTTGTCCACAGAGACTACACTGTATGCTTTTTCAGTCACAATCACCCTCAGAAACAGGTTGATGGTCCTTCACCTGGTAGTTACAGCTTGAACTGCTTGTGATTTCAAAGACAGTCACTTTTATACCTGCTTGTGGTAGTCATTCTCCAAATACAGTCTTATGGCTAACATAAATAATTTGTGACCTTTGAGCTTTATGACATTTGAATTGGATTGTGGGTGGCGCTAAGCTGCTGTAACTTGTTCCAGAAGGCTAATGTGACAGACCAGTACTTGTAGTTAATCTGTGTTCTCTAGTAATTCTAGCTTCTAGAAGTAGTAAGTACTAGTGCTTAAGTAATAGTCACAGAAAAATTTACCCAAGGAAGATAGAAGTCTCCTGCTGTTGTTGTACATGTAGTCTATCTTTTTATTACTATCATAAAGCAATTCTCACGGAGCTATTATTATTTTATCCATTTGAATGAACATTTTGATATTCCTTTTTGTATCAGCATGTTTGAATTAAGTACAGTAATTAACAATGTAATAGAATACAGACTAAAAGAAAAAGCTACCATATTTCAATGCACTGCCAAAAGGAAATATTGGCTGTTTTGCATCTTATCCAGGTTTAGCATGTGGGAAACGTCTAAAGATTGACACTGCAGAAATGCTCTTTCTATACGCAGAACTCTTGTCTGTAAGGTTGAGAAATAGAAGGGTATACTTAGACTCAAAATTGAAAGCCTAGTATAGGTCAGAAAAAATACATTAGAATGGAGGCATTGCTTTTGGAATAATAAATTTGTCAAGTGATGGAGAAACTCCACTTGTGGAGAAGCATTAATGTATTTTAAGGGTAGTGCATCTGCAACTGCTGAAGCTCTTGGCAGCAAGAAAAGTTTAATGGTTACTTAAAAGAGCAGTGCAAGGGCAGGAGAGTTGAGTGCCTTGTCAAAGGCAGAATAGAAACTTAAGCTGTCAGACTGAAAATAAAAGCATTAATCGGGAGACTTTGCTGACCTGTTGATGAACAGAACTTTATTAAGCAAAATCATAGATATGTAAATTGTTTATAGGATCTTATTTGTAGCTCTGAATCGAGTAAATCTTTCTTATGTGAGACCCCTGAATTTTTTCAGAGTTGTTCAGCCACATCAACAGCAGATGTTTGAAGAAGATGACCTGCCAGCAAGTGAAAATGAAGAGCAGCCTGGTCCATCTAAGAGGAAACGCCAGCCAAGTATGTCTGAAACAATGCCCCTGTACACTCTATGTAAAGAGGATTTAGAGAGTATGGATAAAGAGGTGAGCTTAACTAATTCTGACAGATTTCTAATGTAACTTAAGTTTTCACTTCCGTTAAATTATGCATGTATGTGAACTGACCTTGTATGCCAGTACAGTAACTTTAAATAAAAGCAACAGCAGACAAAATTATGGCTCAGGCTAAAATGCAGTTACGTTCTGCAAAGCAGAACAGAATACTGAGGTGGGTAAGTAGACCTTTAAAGTAGAACTTCATCTAACGATAGCTTTTTCACATTTAACATGTTATCTAATTTGCTGTGTGCATAGCTTTGCCTCAAGTCACTTTAGAGTTGTTTTGCTTTGCTTTTTTTTTTTTTTTTTTTTTTTTTTTTTTTTTTTTTTTTTTTTTTTTTTTTTTTTTTTTTTTACAGTAAATCTCAAAATAATCTGGACATAAATCAGTGGTGGGATGGGAGAAGAGAGGTCTGCAGGTGTAAAAGGCACAGACTGTATGGAAGATGGGGGAGACAAATGAGAGCATGGGGCCTTGTTATCCATAGGCATGTAATTGCAGTGTTGTTAAGTAATAGCTATAATCGTTTTGCAGGTGAAGGGAGCTTTCTGCTGCAGAGTGAACCACGTCTTTCATCCAGAAGCACATTATTTGCAATTCATTGTGAACCTCTAGCTGCTCCCTTTTCACTTGTCATTCTATGCACTTTTTTCACAGGAGCTACCACCTTACATATTATTAATACTAAATGATACATAGAAGAAAAACTACCTATCACTGTGCACCATGTTTTCATGAATTTATCCTCTGTGTGACTTTACTATAAAATCTATGACCCTGGAATTCGAATTCATCTTCAAGCTCGGATAGTTCATTGGGATGGGAATAGGAGCATGTAACTTGTCAGTAAGTTCATGTTCTTGTCAGTAAGTTCATTCCAAGGTTCTAGCTATAACTGGCTGTCAGTTATCTTCAGAAAATGTAATAAAAGTGTGAAAAGGGAACTGCGTATTTCACCAACAAAAGAAAGAGACTTCGTGTATACAATACATAAAAATACATAAATTTGAGATGGAGTTTCAGGAGCATTTTAAGCTGTATTCTAGGGAAATGTCCAATAACTTTCAACTGCTGTGATGATCTCCTTTGAATTTTGGGTGACTTCAGGCTTTTAACTTTACCTGGTAACTCCTGGAGTTGACAACTTTTGATTTCTTTTGCTTTTTGTTCTGAAGTATTTTACCCATTTGATCTCAAACTTTCGCAGAAATAGTATTGCTTCTTGTTACGCTACGAGTTCTTGAATCCATCTGTGCCTTCCATCTGTATAGTCAGTGATACTTAAAGATAGTTGGTAGTATGGGTTGCCTGTATGATTTTATGTTCTAATATTTTATTCTAATTGTGTGGCTTTTGAAAAATAATAATGAATTGTTGATGCAGTGTGTGCACTGAGTCTAAAGGAGTGTGCATGTTTTTCAAACTCACTGTGTAAAGTATTTATTCTGTTTTTAAAGATACTATTTAGGAACCTTGTAAAAAGTCTGAATCTTTTGGCAGCGTTTGTTATGTGATCGATTGCTCTCTGCTGCTACATTTATAAGTAAAGAAATTAAAGTTTCTACTTGTACAAATATAAATATCTTAAATTACAATGATTTGTTTTTAAATTATGCTTTTGCTTAAGCAGCATATTGTGCTTGGAAACTAGACTACATGAACTTCAGAACAAATGAAACCCAAATTCCAGTGACTCATTTTTTCATAGTTGCCTTAGTTTTAGTTCCAGGAGTATAATTTAAGGTAAAAGTTGCTGCCGAAAGTTTCGCTTCCACCAGTCTCTTGTTCCTTGGGCAGGTGAACCAGTAGGGGGGTATGTTTGGTGTTTGTTTGGTGCAGAAGCAGGGTGGGATTTTTGTGGTATTTTAGCTTCCCAATATGATTTTATCAAGAATCAAATATTAGCACTGAGACATGGAGGAAGGGTGCACACAGGACATATATCAGAGAGGTTGAACTGTACATGGTAGCGCCAGCAGATCATTGTATCCTGGGAACTGACTATGAAAGACAGGCAAAGAAAACTTAGTAAAGGTGCAGAAGAAATGTAACACAGGTAATTAAGCAGGATTTTGTGGGATTGTGTGGGAGTGCACTTAGGAAACAGAGATGATGTGTGGTAATGTAGTCTATAAAATATAAAAGTTTAGTGGAGTGTACATAGGAGAGTCTGCTGTTGGGAACATTATCAAATAAAGTGAAAATAAGCTTAATAAGCCTTGCTAGTTGGGACTGAGTTCACTTTGGTCACACTCTGACTAGTTTAACTTCCAGAGAAAAGTGTTTGCCCCTACTTCATTCTTTCTCAAAACATGTGGAAGGGTAAGAACCTTTCTGGAATCAGATTGTCCCTAAGAGAAGTAAAATTTGTGCTTTTGCCACAAAAATGCTTTTGCTTCATTTGTATCCATTCAAGTGGCTGTGGCAGCCACAAGAACTACAGCTGACTGCAGAGTGCCTGGGCAGAACAAGGGAGTCTGTTCCAGTCACAGCAATGATTTCTTACTCCACTTCTTGGGTGCTCATTCTGAGACTGTTTGGGTTAGGACTGTGTGGTCCAAGGACAGGGAAAGCAAGTTCCAGCGGAACTTCACTGCAGTGTAAGCCAGCTTCTGTATCCCTGCCCCAAGCCACTGTTGGTAATCATGAGACCTTATGTCAAGCCAGCTCAGGGAGCTAGTTGGGACAAAAAAGATAATTTCTAGGTTAATCTTCATTATTTCCAGCTTCCTGAAACAACCCACCATTGCTGCTGCGTGAGTGCTAGTGCCTGGAGCAGGCAGAAGATGGGAAGACCTGGAAATGAGAGTGAAGGCAGAACTGCATTTAAAGCTTTAAAACTGCATCCTCAGTATTTCTACTGAATTCCCTCACAAATTCAGACAGGATCAAAAGGAGTCTTTTAGCTTTAGGCACTGGGATTTTTTTCAATGAAATTAAATAGGAAATGCAAGCATTCATATATACTGTTTCTACGGGTATAACTAGCAATAAATATCTCCTTTGCCATTAACATCTAAAGAAAATCTTACTTTTTTTTTTGCAAAAACCTGTGAAAGGCCACACAGCCCCAGGTAATACAGAATTTGCATGTAGTTTCTATGTGGGAGAGTTTTGTTAGAAGAGTCAAAATGAAAGCTGATAAAGAGAATTTAATTATGATATATTCCCAAATTAAATCCCTTTCCTTCTTTAACCTATTTTAAAGTGTTTGTTGCTTTTCCTAATAAAAAAGCTGAAGCTCTTCTACTGTTCCATTGGGAAGACCTACTGCGGATAGGCATCGCTATTAAAATTTGATCTTGCGTAGGTTTTTATCTTCTCTTATTTTTTCAGTTGTAGTTGTGCTATGGATACCAAGTAAATCAAAGGAAATTAATAGCATTTCAGCTATTGGGTTGCAGTTTAAGGTTGCTTAGCCTTTTGTATCTTTTTCAGTGCCAAAGATCTGGGAGATCAGATCCAATGGCAGCTTCCTTTCCCTCTGACATGAAGGAAGGACTGTTAGAATTTTAGAAAACTTGGGAAATATGCAGCCTGCTGGTGCTGCTGTCTCACAGTTGAGAGAATGTTTTCCCCTTTCTCTGTACTAGCCTGACACGGGTGCTTTCCAATTGTTTGCTCCTGTTTGGCTCTGTTATGGAATGGTAAAGGGCTACAGAATTAAAGGCTGCTAGTCAAATCAGCTTGTTTATAGTCATTTTGACAGGACTGGATAATTTTTTACTTCTAAATAACCAGTTATCTGCTGCATAACCTGCAAAAGATCATTCCATAGAAATGCTATTTATATAGAATTGTATCTAGTATGCTATAATCGTCACCTAAGAAAAATCTTCAAAGAAATGGATTCAAATCAATGAAATGCTGTCAGTAACTAACTAGAAACCTCTTGTCCCTAATAGCTGTTCCAGGATGACTTTTGTTTTCCCAAGGTCAATTCTATTGCTTTACAGGGAAGTTACCTACTTTTACTTTCAGTGTCTGTGTTGGAAAGTAACTGTTGCAGAATCCTGTCCTGTAGGGACAAGAAACTGGGCTGTCTGCAGCTCTTCTTGTTCCCCATTTCAGCAGGAATGAACTTGCTGGCCTGCAGGAGCCTTTGTTACATGCTTTGGTGTCATTGTGTGGCATTGTCATCCTTTGCCAGGGATAGGTGGAAGTTCCTGACCTGCCTGTCACTACAATGGTGTGTGGATCTGCTGTAGTTTACTGAGAAAAAACAAAGTGGAATCCAGGCTTCAAATGACTCCTATTTATTTCCAGAAATAAGATCTATTAGCTAAAGCAAGTTGCGCAAAGGAAGGGAATGACAAGCAAACCACATGAAGATGTACGTGTGTCTTTCCATTCGTAACTGATTATCCTCAGTACAGGATGCCATGTAGCTCTCATTTCCAGAGGTTACTCATGGATTATCTTGTGAGCCTATTTCTTCAGAACTGATTGCTAGTTCCTTCTGATTATGGATCATTTCCTTCTAAATTTGTATTCCTAAATTATATTTGGAAAGAACCTTATGACTGGGATAGTGTCATACACAGTTACTTAAGTTGATCTAATCCTTACAGTGTTGTGTCCTGTGTGTTATAAATAAGCTGTTTCTTTTTACATACTAATTGCTTCCCGATGGACCTTGACTTTGCTCTTCCATAAAATATATTCTTTCTTCATGGGTATCAGTTGCAGACACAAAAGGTGATTTTTAGCCTTGAGCATTGTGCTAGCTTCTTTTAAAAATTCAGTCACCTTTATATAATCTTAAAAATTTTCCCTTTTTTGATAAGTGTCCCTTTCATAATTAGGTTGACATTCTTTTTTATGATAAATGACTCGACCATGAAATAAGTAAACAAAGTCAGGAATTTTCATTCCTCTCTTCCTTTTGGCTACAGATTGTTCTCATCTGTTCCTTTTAGAGCTATGACTGTCAGTACAGTTCCCTTATGTTATTTTTCAGGTGCTCTCGAATTCACCAGTCCATGTAAAGAGTAGAAATGCATAGCAAGAATCTAAGATGCTCCCTTATAAAATGTCAGTGATAAAGGAAAAAGAAATTACCCTGAGCTGAGCTCAAGATCCTGCTCTCAGTTGCTTGTATCTCAGCTGCTGCTACATCCATGGTAGCAGGAGAAGGCAGACAGCCATAGGTACTCATATGTGTCAGTACTTTCAGGACCAGTCCTTGACAGATGCCAGTTCAGGTTTCACTGATGGGAAGGAAGCTCAAAAGGAACCTCCGGTAAGGCAGTAGGATTGAACAAGTTCAATAAGGCAGAAAGATTTCTTTTGTTTTGCAGTGGCTTTTCATCCAAGATGACCTGGGCTTGCTAATGTCCTGGAACAGCTGTGCACACATAGTTTACTAGCTGCATGATGCTTAGGCTTTTGTGTTTATTACTGTGTTTTGGTCACGGTATTTGAGGGTAGCATCTGTGTCTTGTCAAGTGTCATTATCTCTGCCATCTAAGGTAAAATATTTTACTGGTTTAAATTCCTCTCAGTTTGGGACTTGGGACAGAGGAAGAGAGGGAGTGAATCTGATACCAATCCGACCTCTAGCTTTCCCATCTCTCAGTTCAGTTAGTGGAGCTGCAAAGATTCCTACCATCTGGTTGGGATATGTGGTCAGCAGCTGCAAAGTGACCACATTGCAAAGGTATGTTCTGTGCACCAGTGCTTTTAAGTATACAGATTTTTCTTGAGTGGGAATTGCCTGATGAACTACTTTTGCATTAACATGGTTCTGTTGATTTGGGACAGATTCTGCACATTCTTTTCCTTTAACTAAGTTGTAGTTTATATGCTGTAAATAAAGACTGAAATTGCAACATTCTGCTCTTTACATAAGGCCACTTACACTCTTACATTTTGTCATTTTGTATTTTGCTTTTATCTAAGCAAATTTATCCCTTAATTTCTGATTTTTATTTCAAGTTATTGACTGTACCACACATTGAATGAGGAGGAAGTGTTTTTCTCCTTCAGATTGTTGAAAACTATTATCTCAGTAAGTGGTTAGCCTCTTGGTTAGTTAAATAGTACGAATTTAATGTGGAGGATGTGGTCTCTAGAGCAAACAATAGCTGCCTGGGCTCCCTTGGACAATTAATTTGCACATTAACGCTTCTGTGAATTTCCACAACTACATTTCTCATACAAATTTTCTTGTTTGACACCTTAGTATGTACTATGAAATAAATTGTACAGATGCTAAATTTGGTTAGGTTCTTATGAATTGTACCTTTTTTTGAAGTTAAAAGAATGAGCCCATGTATACACTTGCTGTTGTTAGTGATTGTCATCCAGGCACTTTGGCCCTTGGAAGTGATGAGGTCTTGCTTTACAGTTGTCAGACAGCTTTCACTTGAACTGAACTTGTGAAAAAATTTGAAGTAACTATTAGTGAGAGTACACATACTGAGAAGTAAGAAAGGTAAACGTGCTGCTCTTCATCAAGACAGTAAGAGACTATTATGAAAAGGATTTGCCAAAGCATCTTGTGCTTTGAAAGCAGGCCTGAGGAGACTCAGATTGGCTGGTCTTGGTCCGTTGGTGCTTCTTGGTGATGTTTCCTCACTGACAGCCTGAATGTCACCTTCCTTCACGTGCTGGCTCTCACATCCCCTCTGGCCCCCGTGCTCTGGATGGCTTTTTGTTTTCACTGTGGAGTGCTTATTAACAAGTGACTTAACTCAGCAAGACTAAGTGTATTGCTTGCTTTCTTTCACTGGGAGATGAGTTTTCTGGAGAGAAATGGTGAGGGTGCAATGCTAGGAATCAGGTTGCTGATTTGTCTTCATGAAGCACTTACTGGGGTGATGGCTGGCTGGTGCACCAAGAAATGTAATGTGGTTTTTTAAAGAATGTAGCTTAAAGTGGTTGTATAAGAAGGAAAGTATTTTTACTACTTCTCCCGTTTAAGACTTCAACGTACACCCTTCTCTAATGTGGTTAAATAATATAGAAGTAATTGAGCATTAATGTATTACAATGTTAAAGCAGTTATTTCTCTCGTGTCTCATCTGATTAGTAAACTGAGTAAAATTTTCCAATACTATTTTTAATAGTTTGGCAATAAGAATCAGCAGGGTAGAATTAAGATACCAGTACAGTGCATTGGCGAGAGGAAAGATGAGCACTTAAAAGAAGCTGACCATCAGTAGTTTGCTTCTGCCTTTGTTTATATTGCTTTGAAGAATTTATTTTCACTGAAAAATGGAAACTATTCTAAAAAGCAGCTATGCTTTCCTCTTTTGTTTTTTATTTATAGAAGACATAAACTTTTTTTTACAAAAATCAGTATTGGTCGTGCTTAAATTGCAAATCATCCTGACCAGAAACATTGACACTCTGATTGTTACTCACCTAATAGAAAGAACACCAAAATATGTGTAGTGTAGGTAAGGCTAGTGAGATTCAAATGGATTATCAAAATGTGGAACATATATTTGCCTATTTTTTTGGTCAGATGTTTCTCTGCAGACCATTAGCTTATGCGCTAATTGCATAGAGCTGATTATCTGGTGTCTTTTATTTAAGAGGGCATCATGGTTCAAGCTTGCTTAGCACTTTTTAGAAGTGTTTAGAAAGGGACTTTTTATGTAATACCATATTTTACGAGGAGAGAACTCATTACCAAAATAGGAAAAGGATTTTTATCAAAGTTGATATTATCTCAAGTAGGCAATCAATTATGGATCTCTTCTTTTTTTCTGCACAGGTTGCTTAGAAAATACTGTTCAAACACAGTTTTTGGTGTACTTGGATGTCTTTATTTTCATTTTAGAGTTATTATTTTGAATATGTATGTCATGAGGAAATATGAGAAACTATAACTTTCGGCATTCAGATGGCACACAGTATAAATATCTGCATTTTGTAGATAAAAATGGAGACTACTTATATATGTAAGAATTAGTTTGATGGCAGTCACGGTAAGTTGTTAATTAAAATATCATATAAGACTTTTGAGCAAGAGGAACATGATCAATCAAGTTTTTGCCTGTTTAGGAGGAAATAAAACATTTCACAGAATCACAGAATGAGCTGAGTGGGAAGGATGTACAAGGATCATTGAGTCCAACTCCTGGCCCCTGCACAGCACCATCCCCAAGAGTCACACAATGTACTGAGGAATGTTGTCCAAATACTCCTTGAGCTCTGTCAGGCTTAGTGCTGTGACCACTTCCCTGGGGAGCCTGTTCCAGTGCCCAGCCTCCCTCTGGGTGAAGAACCTTTTTCTAATATCCTACCTAAACCTCCCCTGACATGACTTCAGGCCATTCCCTCTTTTTTTAATTAAGACTTCACTTCTATTATGCCTAGTTATTTTAAAAGGTACTTTAATCATAAGATAAGTACAAATATTTCTGCTACAATAGATATTAAAAATGGGCAGCACCAAGTGGACATCAGCTAAAGAAGCAGCCATGCTTACTTCCACACTAACTTCTTTTTGAGTAATCTGATAAAACTCAAAGTAATCAGATTGATGGATTGTCAGTGGAAAAACAGGGAAATCCAGTCAAAGCTTAGTCCAGGATTGGTCTGATTTGCTTGTCAGCAAAGATGTTTCTGCCATCTTACGTAGTCTTCATACTTTCCTGATTCAGTCAACAGTTGATTCAGATCCTCTGCTGTTCTCCCACAGGTGTTCACAAAATTGTTTCATTGTAAACTTGGGTTTTTAGAGGAGTAGCTTCTTTCTCCAGGTTGCTATCATTCTGCTAAGCATAGAGTAAAAATTATTATGCAGATAAGGATAAATCTTGAGCTCTGTGATACTGCAGATATGAACAACTTCTGGCTTTTAAACTATGCCTGATTTATAGCAAATGTGTTATTCTAATGTTACTCCATATGAAATGGAAAGTAGTTCTATAAAGCTTCCACCTCTAGAATGTAAATACAAGGTGTTGGTTATTCTGTAGGGAAGAGGGCTTTTCCATACATTCTGTGCAGATTTTTTCGGCTGACTCTGGTAGTACATTATGTCTCTGCCTGGCCTTAGTAAAAAGAAGCTGAAAGCCTTTTTCAGCTGTTTGTTTACTCACCAAAATGGGGCAAAACCTCTTCAAATAGAGTTCAATAGCCTTATTTTAACATATAGATCTACCTCCATATGCTAAATGAAATGCAGCTAGGCTGTCAACACTAATTGGCCACAGTTAAAAATTAGTTGTATGAGCCATGTTAAACAATTTGCAAGCTGATCCCTAACATAATTCTGAGCAGCTGCATGCAGGGTCTGACTGAGCCTCATCACAAGTCTAACATGTTTTTTACATTTAAATTTGAGTTGTTACTCTCCATGAGTGATATTTAAAAGTGTCTGCTCAAATCCCAGTCTAAGTCTGATCTGTTTTTTCATAACTATTGTTTTTGTTTTATCAAGATCTTCTGATATTTGTATTTCAACATACAAAGAAATATAGACATGCAATATAGCATAACGTATGTTAAGTGCTATGAACAATCTTTGCAAATATTTGCATAATGCAAGTCTGCTTGCAAACTTAATTTGTGTTGGGATTCTGGGGTGATAAAAATACAAGTCCATTTGGTGACACAAAGGCCAGATTATTTCAACATACAGCATTGAAGGACAGTTTAGTTTGTACCATTACTTTTTAATCACCTGATCTTGTTCAGTTATCGTAAGGTGACTTACTGTTAAATTTAACTAATGCATAACTGCAATTGCTTGCTTCAGGGACATTTTCAAGGGAAAACATCTCTGCTTTGTTAATTTTTGTTCTTGTCAGGTGCCAGCTTCAGGCACAGTGAATACAGTCACTCACCTCTGCCTCTGTGTGATAGTCCTTCAGCTCCAAGTGTTCTAGCTCCTGTGTCAGCACCACTATTTCCATTCCATGTACAACTTTTAACAGATTAGGAAAAGCTGCAGAACTAGAGCCCCCTACTGATGTACAAAGTTCTCTGCAGCAATGAGTTGCAAAATTAATAATTACCCAAATGGCTGTGCTGCAGTAACTTTTTCATGTCTACAGTAGTGGCATTAATTTTAGATCCTGAGAGAACACCGTTGTTACTCTGTATTGTTAAGGGTTTGTATATGAGCTTGCACTTACTAATTGCATGGAGTCACAGTCAGCTCTGGACAGTATTTCCTGTCACTCCTTGTAGCAAATATGATGATACTGCTTTCTCTGAGATTAACATGGACAGCTGCCTATCCCAGATATTTCAATGCTCCAACATTGAACTTGCTTCATCCCAGAGGTATTGAGGACTGGATATAGCTGTCATACCATGATACAGAGATCATATCAGAACCTGCGTGGTATTCAATCACCTTAATATTGAACTTGATGTAGAAACAGACTATTCTTCAGCTGCTGGGCTTATCTTTCACTGTATTATGGATTGCTTTTTTTCTTTTTCGTTAACTTACTCCATGCCTAATTCTGGCTATTGAGTAGGCTAGCTATGCAGGATGCTTCCACGTACACAGTGCTCGTATTTCAGCACTACTTCACTTAAAAGCTACATGCTTGTCTGTACAGCATGTAGTCCCATTGCCCAGTTCAGTAGAAACCTTTTCAAAACTTGCTCTGTCTTCACTGTCATCCTCAAATTTCTCATAAAACTAGAAATAGTTTTCTCCAATGCTTATTATTTGAGGTGGCTTTGTTAGCTTGATTACATTGATAAATATCTCTTGGTTCTTGTGATCATAAAACCAAGCTAATCAGGCTTATTGAAGAGGGAAGTTCACTGGCAAACAAATAATGCTTCATGAAGCCAGCTGATGTCTGCCAATGCTAAGTTAAAATTAGCAAGTCAAGGCAGATCCAAGCTGGCTTACCCATCTTAGGGATGGGTTTGTTCATAGTATGTATGAATAAATCTATACTGAACACAGCATATCTGTGTTTTTATAGCAGTGGTTTTGAGCTAGTAAGCCCTACTGTATCCCAGTTGCTCTACAGAGCAATAGTTTGAGTTCTTTGCAGCTATTATAACTGCAGAAACCTTGTGCATGCAGGTAAATGAAACCTGCCTGTCTTTTGTTCTCACCCATGTTTTCAATTTCACTTACACTGAGACTTCTGAACAGCCTTATATCCTGCTGAACGAGAAGTAAAGGAGTTCAGCATCTGAAAAGGAAAAAAAGCCCTTTATTTTTCTCTGAAATATGTATGTATTGTGAATATTCAGTCTCTCTAAGCAAAAGGTTTGCTTTCAGTTAACCTTGGGATGGTGAAACCCAGCACTGTGCTAGGAGAGAATCTTGTTAAAATATGTGATAACGAGGACTCATTGAGAGAAAGATTTGAAAGTTGAGATGCAAAAAATGGGAAGCTGATATGCATATTGTATCTGCAACTCTTTTTATGCTTTTATGTATCTACTTTTTAGGGTGAGGATTACTTGGGCTCTTATATCTTCTGGAGTAAAGTCCATAATTATGGCTGTTATTCTTCAGCATTTTCTGATCATGACTGTCCAATAAGAGGCTGCATTTTTGGTTACTGCATTTCAGAAGTTTAGTGTTTGCCTCTGAGATGAGGCATATTAGAGCCTCAGAGGTAGTTTAAGTAATCTGTAATTCAGGTTGAAGTGTTCAGAAATTAGATCAAATCAAGTTCCCACCCACTCTTGGTTTTCTCATTGTAATGGAATAACCAAATGGGTTAAGCCCTAAATGCTTCTCAGCAGTTTTCAAGGATAATGTGCTAAGTGTACTTGCAGGCTTGCTACATTACTAACTAATGTCTTTGGGGATGACTTGAAAGAGAATATGTAGATTACTGTCCTAGTACTTTTTTCATAAAAGCTGAGATTTTCTGTCTAGAAATGTGGGGTGCAAAAATCTGGATCACATCTCTTATTAGGGGAAAAATACTATTTTTAAATCCATGCACCAGTTCAGCAGGTATTTGCAGGTGAAATAGTGAGTATATGTTGAGAACTGTCCCATTCTCTTTTAAAAACCATTTGGACTGTCATCAGGCTGCACTGATGAAGGAAACCTGTCCATACCTCTTCAGAGCTGCCTCTCTGCATCAGAAAGAAGCTTATCAGCTGTGCAGTGCTAGTGAGTTTTAGCAGTAGATGACACTTCACCTGAGTTAGCTGCCTAGAAATCCCATTGCTTATTAGGTTTGGACCCTCAGTATGCTATCCTCTACAAAATGTTCATGGAGGGGAACACTGCAGTAGATGTGTGCAGCATCCATAGATTCTTTTCTTTTGTGTTTTTAGTGAAACTACATGAGAGCAGATACTGTCGAGAGGTCACTTGACAGTATTTGGATGTTTTAAAAATAGTTGTAAAATGAGGTTTATGTCCAAAAAAGGCTTGCTCTGAGGGACTGATTAGAAAAAGTACAAGTAGGTGAAGTATTTTTATGCTAAATGATTTTTACCCAAATTTCTATTTTTTTTATATAACCTAAATAATATATAACTAAGTTAGAAGCTCAGAAATTGTGTAATTCCTTGATACTAACATACTGCTATCATGCTGCCCTCAGCACTTCATTAGCAGCTTCCTACTGATGTCTCCCCTTGGCAGTGAAGTGTCAGAAAAGATCACTCAGAGCCTAGGCTCTGTGCCCTATTAAATTGCCATGTGTCATTTTTAATAGAATGTTAGGATGTCTAACCTAATATGTCAGGGGTATTTTGTGACAGTATTTAAACAACTTGTGCAAGTGTTATTTCATTAGCAAATTAGATAAATTTATTTTTAAAATTTAGATTGTGCATGTCTCTTGCTAAATCTAGAGGAATAAGAAGAAAGTTACGACAACTTCTGGCAAAAACTGTGCTTCAGTTAATAGCCAGACTGAGAGTTCTTAGGGTCATGCAAAATTATAAGACAAAACTGTTATTTGCTGTATATCAGCAAAATATACTTTCTGCTTTAAAGGAAGGGTAGCTTTGAGAACAAAAAGTGTGGTACTGTCTTAAAACAGGAGTGAACAGTACAACTGTAGGCTGCTACAATTTTTTAGCCTGTTGCTATAAAGTTTTGCAAGGTAAGAGCTGTAGCAGCACATGCATGCGGTGAACTGGAATGTCTCCTGTGTTAAACGAAAAGGGAACAGGTATGGATACTTCTAGGCCTTGCCAGGCCTTTTTTATTGACTGGGAAAAGACTTATAGTGATGTTAGTCTTTTTTCATTTTGCACATTTGGTAGTTTCTATGAATTAAAGAACACCAAAGATATATTTGTACAAGAATTTTCTCCTTGTTCCCTTCTTTCTCTCTAGTTTCTGTACATTAATATTCTGTTTGTATAGCATCAACAGATTCTCTAGGTATTCTCGTCTCTGGATATTTAGATAGTGCTTGTTTCTACAAAAAGACTGCAACAGAATTTGAGTGCAACAGACTATCACCTGGGGATTCACTCACTGCCTCATTTCTTCAAGGTGAAGGTTTGCCAAAAGTGAAATCAGGACACTTAGTAATAAGTGGCACTTGAGCTTGAAGCCTGAATTTCTGTTCTGTTGCAGGTTTATTTGGTTTCGTTTTTTAAGACTTGCGGGTACAAGTAAACTTGAAAGATGGCCCAGTGACACAAAGTTTACTCTTCAGAAGAGAATTTGCTGATAGTACCAATAGGCTGCAGTAGTAGTGCGTGGTTCAGTTCAGATTATGAAATTCTGTATTGGTCACAAAAGAGCATACGGTATTACTTTTATCATAACTTCTCCAAGCCATTGGTCTCTTGCAGTCTTCCACTACTCAGGTTGTGGCTATTTAATTGAGATGCTTCTGCAGTCTCTTTGCAGCAGTTTATTCCTGCTGTGGGGCACTGTTACTGCTTGTGTGTTAGTGTAGACATAAAATGAAGTGGGACAGGGAAGTGGTGTAGCTAAGCCCTAACCCAGCTTAAAAAAGCAACTGAAGGTCACTAAGCTGCTGCTGTCTCGGAGATGTCACACAATGAGCAATGAGGTAGTTTTGTTCTATCGGTCATTCTCCCTTCTTGCTTCTGCTCCTCATGTAAGACCAGGAAGCCCTGTGGCTAAATTTAAATGTACCGTCTGTTTGTTGGATGTGTACTCACTTGTGTTTCTGTTTGATGATTGGTAATGTTACACAGGGGAGAGGAAAATAACTTCAGATAAATCTAAATTCATTTTCCTTTTTGGTGCTCAGTTTTTGTCCTGTAATTTCAATGTTCTTGTCTTGGCTCTCAGAGAAAAAGCAAATTATGAGTTTTGAGTTTATAAAAATAAAGCTAAACTCCAGCATGCCTTTTTTTTTTTTTTTCTTAAATTCATAGTCTTGATGATTTTATTTCTGTCATTATTAAAGTATCAACCCTTCAGAGATCAGAACTTGATGGTTAAAGTTTAATGGTTAATTAAATCTGTTCTAGTAGAAAAAGGCATGCTGTATTAAACCTCCTGCCTAGCGCCCCTCCCACCCCCCAAGATTCAAACTAGCAGGTTTTCTTTCAAAAGGAACTCACAGGAACTTATTTAATGATGGTGATGAGAGTTCAGCAACTGTCAACAACAGCATGAGAGTTTAAAAAAGACAAAGGTGGATAATTCCCAAAGTTGTGCAGTGATGGAGCAAGGAGGCAGCAGACGCAAATTGCAACAAGGGTTACTTTGACTCTATATAAGGAAAAACCTTCTTACCTCAAGGATGATCAAACTTTGGAAGAGGTTTCCAGGAGTGGTCCTAGATCTCTGTATTTGAGGTTATTTAAAATGTTCCTGGACAAACCTGGAGTAACTTTATAGAACTGGTCTGACTTCAAGCAGGGAGCTGGACAAGGTGACTGTCAGAAGTCCTTTTCAACTTAAATTATTCTGTGATTCTAGTTTATGGTCTAACAAACTCTCAGATGTCCCCTAATGTGTTTTTCACATAAAGGATGAGCTAATTGAAATAGAAAAAGCAAGATTAATATTTTGGATAGTGGAAATGCTGAGCACTCAAATGGTTTCCATTTCCTTCAAGTTTGCAAGTATTGAGCTTGTTTACTTGTCAGATCTTGTGATTTTTCAGTAGGGGAGCTGATACTGAAGAACATGCAGTCAATGTATAGCTTTTTTCTGACCAGCTTTGGTTTCAGTGGGATGCATTTTAATTTAAATGTAGTCATCCAGGACACACAAGTCAATCTCTAAATGAATTATATGTGAAAGAAATCTCACAAAAGCTTTTTTTTCTAAGGTTTGGTAATATTCCTGAAACTGTTTAGAGAAATTGTTTCTCAATCTACCAAAGAAGATATAATAACTCTGCCAGATTTGATATTCTAACCTGAAGCATGCCTTTATCAAAATCAAGATAATACAAGGTAGTTCTCAGTGTATGGAAAGTTAAATGGAGAAGAAGTGCTTCTTTTGTTTAATCATGAACAAGACTAGTCATTTCTGATATTTGATTCATCGTCTGCTCCGATGAGCCAGTGGTAATTGTGGTAGAGAACAGTGAAATCTGCATTTGAAGTGTTTGAGACAAAGGGGTGTTGGACACTTCATAAATGCATTATGTGACTCTAAAAGTCAAGTCAAAAATTTGAAAGGAGAAAAAAGCGCTCTAATGCTAAAGAAAAAAACCAAATGAGACAGAATGTGAAAGACAAGTTCTTCTGAGGTTACTCAGAAGAAATGGGACTGAGTTACATCACACATTCTTCCTTTAATTTTATGTACTGAGGGACAACTTAACCTAATTCAGACAGCTTGTCCTTCCAGTGACATCTTTGTGTAAGAAAATTTTTTGTTTCAAAGTGACTCTTAATTCAGCCCAAATCTCTTAATACAGACTGTTTCTGTTGTAGGAAGGTTTAATTGTTCAAACGTATTATGCCATAATACCACCTCTCAAAAGCATGCTGAAATACTTCCTAGCTTTTTTGAAGACATGGGTGGTAATATCTTGCTCATCAGTTAACTGTACCTAAACATTCAGTTGGTAGAAATAAACAAAAAAATGCTTTTCAGTTCATTGAGGAAAAAAGTGAAAAGTTTTCATATACAGAAGAAAAAATTAAGATCAAAGCTAAGTTAAAAATCATTAGACTTTTCCATATTTGGAAAAAAATGTATGATGTCAAACTAAGTGGATTCTTTTCTGTGCAGTAAGGTCATGGTGCAGCCCACAGTTGCTTATAGCTATGAGAGTGACCTGAAAACTCATTTGCTGCTGAGGAGGCAGCGTTCTGTTCCCTGTGACAGCAGAGGATTGCTTCCCTGCAAAGAACCCCAGGACAAACTTCTTCCAACTACTTGCCTTTTTACCTAAGGCCAGAACTTTTCATAAATAATGGTCAATAACAAGCTAAAAACACATTCTTCCTCTGAAGGGTAACTGTAGATCATGCTCTTATTCACTGGCCCTTAACTTACATTGTTGGAGCCTTTTCTGGAATTTTGGCATGGATATTTCCAGCAGTCTGAATTTGAAGAATTATTGCGTTTAACAGCCACAGAGCTCTTATATATGCTAGGGTATCATTGTTTTAGAAATGTTACAACCAAAGGAACAGAGAGGGCTCCACACTTGCCTCCAGTGGGCTCAGGCTGTCTCTCCTCTGGATGCCAGCTGTAAGCTGATGGGCAGGGAAGGTGGAATTGAAATGTTGTGCTTGTTTTCAAGTGGTTCCCATCAAGTCTGTCTTCCTGGATAGGTGAATAACTGTATTCTGGCCACAGGTATTGTGGTAATTTTTTTTTCATCCTCGACTTCACCATTTGAAAAGAATTTCTATGTAGATTTACAGGCCTATTGCTATTTAATGCTCTTTTGGCAGAGGATTTGTTTTGAAAACAGAATAAAGGAAAGGAAGATTAGAGTTATAGATGGCTTTATAATCGGATAAAGCCACAGCTTCCAGGCTCCAGCAATGTTTCTGACTCAGGAAGGCTTTGGAGAAATCGTCATATTTTGTCCCTTGAGGCATTCTCTCTTTAGAGACTTTGAATTTAAAAATTGTTCTGAATATTACAATCAGTAATATTTTAGTTCATGTGAATATTTTAGTCCATGTGAATTTAATTTGAATTTCACAAATTAGTATTTAGGAATGGGCTTTTTCCTCTTTCCAACATCAGTGAAGTGGTACTAATTTAATGGAAGAAAGAAATTTTCATTGTACTAATAATCAGAGAATCATATAATGGTTTGGATTGAAACGGACTTAGGTCATATTTTTCCAGCCCCCCCTGCCATGGGACTTAGACCATCTTGTTCCAACTTCCCTGCCATGGCCAGGAACACCTTCCACTAGATCAGGTTGCGCTGCGCCCCATCCAACCTGGCCTTGAGCACTTCCAGGGATATGACATCCAGAGCTTCTCTGGGCGGTTCCAGTGATTCACCATCCTCACAGGGGAGAATTCCTCCTGATACCTAATCTAAATCTATCCTCTTTCAGCTGAAAGCCATTCCCTCTTGTTCCATAATAAAATTTATGTTTAGAAGGACTTTAGAATCCTTAAGTCAGCACTTGAGGCATGCTCATTACCAAGAAAGGACTGCACCTTGTGTTTCTTTTAGCAATTTCAAGTATTTGTTCTAGGCATCTTAAGAATGTTTACGAAGTTTCCACTCAAATCTAGACATTGCTCTCCAGGTAGGAAATTCAAAGTTTTAAATGGCATTCTTTGAAGAATTTATCTTATTCAATGATAAGCAAGGATACAGTATTGTTATTAGTGTTGCTTTTTAATAACAATATTGGTATGCAGTCTCTAAGCGACATTTTATTTCATTCTAGTCAAATTATTAACTGCAGTAGTAAAGCCCAAATATAGTGAATTGTGCAGCTGTAGTTGCAGTTACTTTACGTTTTCATTTGCAAAGGTTAAGTGGTCAGATTATCAGAGGCAGTGGGTTTTGGTTTTTTCCCTTCAGATTTGCCTTTTAGGAGCACAGTCTTTTGCCTAGGGCTGCAATTAAAACTTGTGCTGGCATTGTAGCCAGGGCTGTCAGCAGCATTGGGAACTTCAGCTGTTGCGGCTGCACTGCCACTGTTCATTTCCCAGCAGGGTCCAAGTGCAGCCTCCAGGGATTGAACTGGGGGCTCCTTGTAAGTAACTTCCACATGATGTTTTTAAATTGCTGGGTTTCAAATTTGAGCCTAGCAGCTATGCTCAGCATTGAGCCAAGCCTTTTTCTTCTCATATAATTGCTTTTCATCCTAAAGCTGAAAGGTTATTATCAGGAGCTGCTAATATTTCTATGTGCAGTTTGATAACGGTAGGTGAAAATAATTCCAGACTACAAGTGCCAGGAAGCACAAGTTACAGGTTTGGTTTTGCTCACATTCTGAAGGCCTGACTTTGAATAGAACTCAGAAATCGGTTTACTGCCTGCACTAAAAAGAGCTGCCCATGGTTAATGCCCCTTCACAGAGGAAAGAGACGATCACCTCCCACTCAAAAATATACCATAAAACGTTTAGAAAAGCAAAATGGATTTTAGATAATACTTTTTGAGCATGAAGATCTCTTATTCTGGGACTTCAGCTGCTGAGGAACAAAGCAGTAATGTCTTTATTTCATTAATACTTTTCTGTTACTTTTCTATTACAAAAAGACAGTAAAATGTTGTAATGTTTCTTTAATTGCTAATGAAGAAACTACTGGTAAATATCATTGGGGCTGTCTTTTTGTTGAAAGAGAGACAAAAAATGTTTATGAATATAAACACAGTAAGTGATAAAAATTACAGAGAAAAACACATTCCCTTATTTTGAAATGGTTTGTCATAAAACCATTTTACACCATTAGATTCTATGTTGAATATATTCACAGAGTGAGTAACTCCTTATCTGTGTTCATTAATACAAATTCACTTGACTTGAGGTATTTTTTTCTTATTCTAGGAAAGGTTTGTTTTGGAATTTCAATGGAACTATGTCTTTAAGTACTAGTGTATTTTTGATTTTGCTTCTTTGCTGTTTGGCTTCACTAGAAATTAAGAATGTTTTATAGATATACTGTTGAACTCAGCCCTTTTTATGAAGGGTACAATGTAACACATGTATGTAAAAACTAGATAATTGCTATATTCAGTAGAAGATAGCATTCAAATAGGCAGCTATCACAGAAACATTACTCTGACATACAAAGTTGCATAATTTAGCACCTGATCTTGCTTATGTTTGACATATGGGTAACATCTGTATTATGCTACTTAGCACAGAAGCCAGTGGGATTTGAAGTTAAGACAACTGCCTGTGAAAGTTCAGTGACCCAGCACTTCACTTTCTGCCTCCTACTCGTGCAGGGCCTTTGTCAGTCCTATCATGGCCTCTCACTGTTCTTTGCAAAACTTCACTTCTTTTGTGTCAAGCAGTTAAACTTTCCAAGTCAATTGCACAAATATCAGTTCTTCTGTCCCCTTCCTGATAAACCTTTCCTTGCTTTACCAAATGTCTGAAGTCTGCTTTGAGGAGCTTGAGAAAAGAGAGGACAAGCATTTGTGATTTCGCCACAATAACAATTTGTCAAGCGATTGGGTGCACTGTGTAGAGAGCACTGTTGGGTGACCTCTGGTAAGCTGGGTTGTGGGAATATAACTGCACCTGCTTTAGAGTTATCAGTGCTGTATTAATTCTTGCAAACTACTTTATAGTGTGGAGTTAATAAATTTTACAGTATTATTTAAATTTATTTTGCCACAGACAGAGCAGTTTTGTTTTCAGACCTGTGCCCTGGAAGGCTGGAAGGTTCAGTGTGCAGCTCCGGAAAGATGAAGCCACCACACTCTCTAGTTTGATTTACAATCTAGTGCCACCATTCACTGTTAATTTCACATGCTCAGAAGTGCTGCTTAGTTTGTAGTTTTCCCCTTTTCCTACCTCCTCCTTATTTGTCTTCTCATTTTGCTGCTCTTTTAAAGTTTCTAAAAATAGTCAGCTGATTTCTGTACTGTACTAAAAAGCAATAGTTTGGGACAAAGCAGAAAGGAATGTTGGAAGGGGAGCCAAGAATAAAGATTATAGGATCATTTTAGTTATTTTTCGACTTTATGTACCATGGGTGGAGTATATGGTACATATTGAAACTTTTGATACGTTCATATGGCAGACTATGTTAGTTTTTGCAAGTTCTTCCTAAGATAAAATGCATTCAACACAATCTCAAATAAATGCTCAGGACACACAGGTTTTATGCTGAAATGGAGTTGGGTTTTAGCTGTACTTACTGTCAATACCAATTGCTTGCATCAGCAGCAGTGAACAGTCATTTTTGTGGCAGTAGAAACAGACCTAAAGAACTCCTTGTAAATACTTGGTGTTTTTTTCTATTTCTCCCTTAACTTACACAATCAGTTGGAGCAAAAGTCTTTTTGGAAAGACTGGGGGGGCAGAAATGCATGTATCTTCTGTGCAGTACTGAAGCACAAAATTTACAGCTGTTTATCAAACCTATTCTTTTTGTAGAATTTTTTCTGCTATTCCAGTAAAGAGGTGTTTCAGATCATTGTACACTTACAGGAGAGATGTTTTAAGCATTTGCAAGTGTTGTCCAGTTGGTTGTCTAAGGAAGCCTCTCAGTTCTGTTAACACTTGAATCCTAAAGTACTTGCTACTTGAAAGAAGTAGAATTAAAATTTATTCACAGCTCCTCTTTGTTTTTAAATATGTAGTTCATATTACTGCATATGTAGTTGCTGCTTCCAGAAAACGTATTGTGATAGCTTTTGGTCATACGCATAAAACTGTATCAAAACATTGCCTGTAACTTCATGAAAAATTGAACTTGCTCATAGCAGTTTCTTTTTTGATGTTTTTTTGGAGTCTTGATTCATTTTGAACATCTAAACTCAACTTCTGGAGTAAAAGCACTTTCATCTGATCTGGTTTGTTAATACTACAGAAGGCTTTGACTTTCCTTTTAGCAAAGCTAAAGATCTTAATCTGAGAATGAGACTAAAAATCTTGTTGCTCTTTGGTCTTGATACTTTGCTTGAGTGTATGGTCTGCTCATCCTAAATGAGAAAATAGCTTTGGCAGATGAGGACTTTTACTGGCTTTTATAATTGGGTTTTTTAAAAAGTGAGGCTTTCGATTCTCTTGCTGAATTGAACAACTTCGTCATTTTCAAGGGATGAGTCATTTTTCTTTTTTAAAGTTAATCATTGTTGCTGGATTATAAAAGTGTTTCAAAGGTAGCTGCTATGGTTGTTAAAGCAGTAAGCGTCCCTTCACTGTATCTTACCAGTAAGACTGACATTTTCTTCTAAAGTGTTATATGTTCCATTTATATTAATCATATAAAATCTAATCACATAAGCTGAAGCTATAGTTGGTACTTGGTACATCTGTATTTGTCATTTTCTGAATCAGATTAAAGGTTTCCTTTGTTCTTTGAACTTTATTTGTTCAAAGTTAATGATAGGTATAGATGGTGTTTAGATATTAACTTCTTTTGACTATTAACTTCTTCAAGTATCAAGTGCTGAAATCTCACTGCCTTAATGAATATATGGTTTGTTTTCCATTTCTTTTGAGAATTGTGGAAGGTGAAGATGTAATGCTTATATTTTTTCAGTACATTTGCAATTTAGCCAATAATTAAGCAGGAATCCTTGTTTTGGGTGCCTTTTCAGTTACAGAAATTTTTAGGGACCATCCCACATTGCTTTCATATGCAATGATTTTCAAAATTTGATATATTTCTGTGATTTATACATGCATTTTATATGGCCTTTCAGAGAAATGGCATGTGTACAGTCAATTCTGGTAATTCTAATATTAAATGGCATTTCAGACTTCAGACAAATAATGTTACCACTGTACAGGAGGAAAGAAAACCAGACATGGCAATAACTAGACTGCTGATCTGTCAAAACTGTTCACACAAAGTAGATTTCAAAAGACTATCAAACTTCAGTTTGAGAGAGGTATCTGTAATACTGAATGTCTATCAGCCTAACTTTATCCTTTGAAAACCTTAACACGTTTTGTAATGAGAACATAGTTTTAAGATTTTCTGGAAAAGTATTACTTTTGGAATGAAGGAATGTAATTTTACATGGTAGAGCTGTCGATCTGGGCTGTCAATTACTGGCCATGTCGGCTACCTGGAGTGTCTTCTGCCAAAGCTATACAGACAGGGTATTCTGCCATCCCATCCCAAACTGGAACACTTAAAACACTTGAGATTTTCACTGTGTTCTGTACATACAAAAAATTCCCATCCTGTGTACTTCACATTTTTCTGCTTGGTTCCATGTTGGCTTATCTCTAGCAGTGCTTTCAGTCTCCCTGACCCTTAATTGCATTCCATGATTCTTATTTGCCATGCATATGACAACTTCTGCTCACAGGAAAAACATTTTTAGACTAATGTAATTTGATTTGACACAGCAATTCCTACAGTTTCTACCTGAAACTGCCATCTAGATTTAGATGTGCTAAACCGGTTTGCAGTTCCTTTTAATGGGCTAAGCAGAGAAATTAAAGGTTCATTTATGAATGGATATAAGTGACTTCCTTACAGCTTTCTTTTAGTTTATAGGATTATTCATGTAAAAGCAACAGACGAACAGGATAAAATCTTCTAGCCCATTTTCATATGCAGAGTGTTTTTCTTCTTGATAAAGCAGGTGTGGATTAGTGAGAACAGAGAGTAGTAGTGAAGCATATTTTAATTTATATTGAGATAAGCTGCTTCTAGGAAAAAAATCTTAAATATCAGTAGAGAAATGCTCACACATGGCTTATTTCCATATCTTCTGCCATTCACAAAAATTGAGAGACTGGGGGATCTTCACCTATGTTTTCTCATGTTTTCATCTTTGAAGGTTGAATGCTAACTCAGAGAATATAACCTTTTGAAGCTCATTAGGGTGGCTCATGAGTAGGATTTGTTTTTAATGATGGTTTCAACAGATCCAGACCTGTCACAGCAAATTTGTAGGTTTTTAGAGGATTATCAAATCCTATGCTAACTTTTCAGAAGTAAAGGCCAAACAATTATTTAATAAAATATGTAAGCCTTTTGATAGATTTGTCCTTATTAATTAGCACAGTCAGACAATCTGGTTAAAATGGGGTTTGTACATTCTGTTACATTCATACGGTATTACTTAGAAATGGACTTCTTTACAGTTATATATGTATCAAGGAATACCTGTAAATAGAAGAATTCTTACTAGAGATTTTAATATACCTTGCTTTGAAGTGATTCTGTATGTTATAATAATATAAAATATATGTAGTAGAAAGTATGCATCAGTATGTTACGGTAGTATAAATCATCTATCCCTGTAATTTCAGAAGATTCTTTTTATAATAGTTTCTTGTATGACTATCATGTATGTAAGTATATCTGTCTTAAGCTAAGCATAGAATAAATATACTGTATTATAATAGAATGCTGCTGGAGTTGTTACAGAAGCTGTGGTAAAGACATTGGGATTTGATTTAATTTGCATTTTGACAGAGATGGCCAAGAAAACTTGAAGCATACTCTTAATGATTATTGAAGAGTAGTGATTCAGTAATTATGAAAGATTAATATAAAGTAGTTGGCTGGAAGATAAACTGACTCCTCCACTCTTTGGCAGGTGGATGACATCTTAGGAGAAGGCAGTGACGAAAGTGATACTGAAAAAAAAAAGCCAGAAGAGGAAGGTAAAAAACCTCAGAGTAGTGCAACAGAGACTTTAGGGAGGAAGACAGATCAGAGACCTGGATCATCATCATCGTCATCAAGTGAAAGAAGTTTAACAGGCAGTGTACCCAGGTATGAATTTTTCAACTGTAAGGAGAAGTGTTAATGATGTTTCGTTGTGTTTGTGCACTATTCAGCATGCTTTTTTACAATTTGCCATTTCCAATCTGACGTTAACCTACATGTAGACAACTTTCTTTTTAGTCTCTGAAACTCTCATGCTTATCACTGCAATGTTTTGGGATTTACTTAAGGAAGTGGTCTTAGTGAATGTCTTACTGACAACCAGGGTCACCTGTTCAGAAAGAACTGAAGGCAACTGAACTGCACTTCTTTTGAAGTTGTCTCAATCCTGTCTCAGATACAGAACCATGTTCTTTGCAGTGTCACTTCAAGAAAAATAAAGCATGGTTTGGAAAGCTGTGCTTTTTTCATCCTGAATCTTTGAGATAGTTTTATGTTGATCATTCATAACAATGAAGTTCTTGGCATGCTTTTCTACTTAGAAAGAAGTTTAAACTTTCTAGTCTCTTCAAAATTGATTTTAGTGTCCCAGCATTGACTGTTGGTTGATGACTATCAATCAAGTTGCTAGGATACTAGAACTTAATAAATGGAGTAAATACGTTAAATATGTTAATGAATGGTTTTCAATTTGCAGCCTGTTAATAGTTTTTAAGCTTAACAATTTAGAGCAAGCAAAATAAGATTTTACAATTGCAGGAGTCATCATCCTGTACTACAGGGTGCTGAAAATGCAAACATGACTCAGATGTGTATTGCAGTTCCTGTCGGCTCTCTAACCAAACTCTCTTCCCAACCATAAGACTTTAGGCTCTACAACGTTTTCCTTAATGAGGATAATATAACTAGAAGGTCTTAAGCAACTGACTTACATTATTTTAACTTTTCTGAGCTTTGTTCTAGCACACAAAGGTAGTGAGTGAAACTTCAAAAACTGCCACAGAGTGTGGCATATAAATGTTCATGAAGAGATGTTGTTTGGGGTAATAATGTTGCTTTGTGCTGGGTTTATTGGAGAAGGAGCTACTGGGACCTTTTAGCTTATCATGGGTATTTCGAATTATTGAACTTCTTCAGGAAAAAAGTCTGAAAGTTATGAGAATTTGTTTTGTCTCAGATAGAAGAAAAATTCTCTCCTAAATGAAGTTTGGAAGAGGACAGGCAAGCAAATGATGAATGTTTTAGAACACAGGTTGAAGCAGCAAGACATGGTGGTGGCATGTCACTGTTAAATCATCCTAATACTGTGGTGTTTCATTGTGTTGAAGACATACCAGTTTCTAGCAACCAAAAGGAAGAAAGAGTTACATTAAGGAATGTTGCTAAATAGCATTCTCCGAGTATGGTGTAAAAAGATAGAGCAAGTGCATTTGTAATTAACTTTTGTTCTGTATACAGGAAAGCTTGTAAGTAAGCTTGGCAATACTTCACTCAGAAGTTATGTGGACATAGTAGTGTTCTTACTGGGATAAAGTCTTTGAGCATCTTCTTAAGTAACTTTTCTGGTTTTGATCTCTTGCCCTCTTAAGAGTTTCCTTGTCAGTTCATTAATTGCATTCAGGAATGAGCTTGAATGGCGTGCTGGAAAACATACTCACAAAGTGCTGGTTCAGATGCTGACCCAGTGTCTACAAGGCAGGAAATTCTGCTTGATAAGAAAGGAGCCTGTCATCCCAATTACATTTTAAGTTTGAAGCTTTAAATGGATGTTTTCATGGTGAGTCAGAGTTATATCTGCTGAAGAGATACCATATAAGAGGGCTAATGTAAGAACAGCCTCTGAAAAACAGAAGATGAGCAAGAAAAAGGCAGTCCAGTTATGACCCAGTACTCCTATGATCTGGCTCAGCTCATTCCTATTAGAGATGAGGCCTACAGAAGCTGTGGGTTTCTGGTAAGCATTGCTGCTCCTCTACACCTTTCCAGTAGTTATTGTCACTGGAACCATAGCACTTACAAAAAGATCTAGCACTTATGTTTAGTGTTAGTCTTCAGTCCTGAAACTTGCAGAATACCTTGATCATTTCTCTGATTGGTGCCACTTCTGAAAAAGCATCAAGAAAAAATAATCTTTGAGAAAACTGATAGCTCCTACTGGAGGGGAAGTGCAGCCTTTTTCTTACATCCATTGCTAATTCATAAAAAAGGAAAATTGAGCTCTGAGCCTCAGAAGTCCCTCAACTAGCTTTTCTATGCTCATTTACTAGTATTTTAAAAGGAACAGTGATACTTTGATTCCTAAGTGTTTTCTTTCAAATATAATAGTACTTCCTTACAACAGCCACTCTTCTAAAAGACAGAAATTATAGTTTTCTTTTCTTTCTTACTGACAGAAAAGACTGCTGCAAACTCCTGTGCAAAATTTTGTTGATGACATCTTTTATCCCAATTGAACAAGTATATTCACTGTCACTGTGACATTATTCAAGTTCCCAGTCTTGAGATGCTCTACTTTGAGAATCTTGGGACCTAAGTTTTTTTACAGCTCAGTGCTTCCTGAGCTGTCAGCCTCACATTTGTTATAGTCTAAGTTATTTTTCAAAAACAATTTCAGTGATAAACTATTCAAAACATATTAAGGAACTAGCTGGTATATGGCCAAAGTCTTCTTGAAAGTACTCTTAATAGCCAGCAGCACATCTCAAATATGGCTGACAAAATAATTGTAGAAATTAAACCATTTTGCCAAAGAATGATGGTTCCTCTGTTTTCTTACCTAAGCAACTCATTGCATTGTTTCACTAGTAAAGTTGAAATGTTATTACATAGAACAGTCTTCCAAAATTCCTTTCTAGGTGATGTGAGTATGCTGTTGGTTTGATTTTTACGGTATAGAAAAGCTGAAAATCTAAATTTAGAAATATTGGTGATTAAAAGTTGTCGTTTCCTGCCTCCTGGATCATTGGTTGCATTAGCATAGCTCACTTAATCATCAAGCAGTCTGTCTGTTGAAGAGCTTCTGTGTAAGGTCACCCTAGGAAAAAATACATTGTGTGAAGTTAATTTTAAGAGCTAAATCTTTCATTATCTCCTTTCCTGTAGAATAGACTTTATTTCAGGGGACACTCAGTGATGTCTAATTGCAAAAGGAAAGGGGATCAAAATTTCTGTATGTGGTCAGTGCTTGGATGTTCAAGAAGACATTGACCTTAAGTCTGGAGTGAACAAATCCTAAAGTAAACAATTGCCTGCATTTGCAGGTAGTTGGAAAATGTTTTTTGTCTGGAGAAAATTCAAATTCATTTTGCTCTCATTGACAGAGCTTCTCTTTCGTAATTGTTTCAAACTTGAAATCTGAATTCTGTGATGTGTGGTTATTCTAAACTACTTACACTTCTGGAGCCATTACAGTTTTGCATGATAGTGAGGTCCTTTTAAAAATCTCTCATTCAGACTCCCTCAGTAAGAACCAGAGTTCATTATTGGAATTGGCCAGAACTAGTGTATCTGTTCATTTCTAAAACTCCCCTGTGGTTTTGGCTGTGGGTCTGCAGTGTCAGTGGCCATGAGATTACAGAGGAAAATGTCTCATTTTAAAGACTGTTCCCGCAAAGCTTATTCTACCTTTCTTTGTGTTGCAGAGGCAGCACTTCAGTTAAGCCTTGGTGAAGGAGGTTGAATCTTGCAAGTTGTTCAAGAGGTTTAAGATCTCTGCATAGAATTAAGATTGCTGGAAAACTACAGAAAGCAACTGCGGCCCATGTATTGATTTTGGCAATGAGATAATGAATCCCAAATCAATCGAAGTATGTTTGATAGGAGCAGCAGCTCATTGTTGTTCCTTGATGTGATTTGGTAAATAAATGCAGTTTTCCTACTTGAATGCATTTAATGCATTTTAATGAGCATCTCACTCTATTTTAGAGATACCCAGTATGTCTCCTTAACAAAGCAGGAAACCCACTCAGCCTTTAAAGAGAATGTATAATCACTGAGTATGGAAAAAACCAGACCTAAAGTCTGCAAAATTAGAGATCCTTGACAGGCAACCACCTCCTCTCTCATTTGTGGGAAAGGCTGATTTGCTTTAAGAATTTACAGTGATAGGTGGCATTTGTCAGTTTGAAGGTGCTTCCCTGGAAATGCTTTTTTTAAGGTGAAGCAAGTTAAGGAAGCTCAATACAGATGATGTAATGGCTCCAATTTTATAGATTATTACACTTACAAAGTTTCAAATTGCTTGAGTGTGTTTCACAGAGAACAGCCCAAATTTGTCTCCCATGATTGCTTTCCTGTAAGTTCAGTCTAATTCAACATTCTAAATTAAACATTTGGGAGAAGAACGCATCCTTCAGGTAATAAGACAATGTGGTTAATATTTTCTACATAACCAAATTGAATCATTTTTTTCAAGATTGTTACAAGTACTTTTTTCTTGGGTTTAAAACTTAACTTACATGGGTAATGCCTGGATTATCAGCATGTTCCAAGTCTGTACAGTACTCTTGTGATGAGTTTAAATGGCTATTCAGAGGCACGTTTTGAGGTGTTAAGAGCTGAAACTTTCACCAACCTCATTTTTCCCAAAATGTTGATTGCATTCAACCTCTAGAGTAGAAATTTTTCTTGATTCCTGCTGGTACATTTTTTTCCTTTGCCTAACAATTGTTCTCATAGTTTCTGCAAGCTGAGAGTATGTTTAAGTGACTGAATTTCCTTACATTTCTAACAGTTTGAAAGTAAACAGACTCTTTGATGTAGTCCACATAAGCAATTAAAAAACTACAGTGAGGCTTTTTTCCCAGAAGCAATGGTGAAACACTCCAGACTGAAATCCAGGATCTGCTCCTAAAAAGAAGTGCTTCTGTTGGCAGCCCATCTTGCTGTTTTCACATGAACCGGCTGTTCTGCAAAATGTTAATGTCATTCCTGTTTGGAAGTGATTTTGATGAAGACTCTAAAATGGAAGAGGATTCTGGGCATGCAAAGAATAATTTGCTTCTGTACTTATATATTAAAAATAAGTTTCCATATAGGAATGTTTTTATTTGAAAGTTCTCTTGTTACCCAGAATTTCCACATGAGAAGATCAATACTGAGGTAGTAACAGCTTTTTGAAGCTGTTTTAATTTTTTTTTCACCAAAGGTAATTTTTTTTCAAGTATGTGTAGTCCCAAGTACTCTACCCTCTGCTCCATTGAATCAACAGCTTACTTTCAGTTTGCCAGCTAGAAAATTGTACATCCAGGTTCTAGAGGATTGAATAAATGGAGACAAATGCTGGATCTCAGGTGATAGTTTATGTATCGAGGGTGTGCATTTTTCAGCTGTGCCTCTTGAAAAGTGTCCAAATGTCCTGAAAACCAGGAGTCCTTCAGCTGTAATCTTTATCTGTTAGGATCTGATTAGTGACCACCTTCAAAGCTTCATTAGGGTTGCTTTAGGCAGCTGAGGTGCATCCCATCCCCATTTAACCACATTCTTTAGGTTATTAAGAGATTGGCTTTTTTGACAATTGGTACTTTTGTTTTTGGTGTTCTGTTTAGCTTGATTTTCAGCTTTCTGTCTTGATCTCCCACATTTGTGGTAAAACTGACCTTTAATTTGTATTTCTAAACCAGTCATTCTGTCCCTTCCTCTTCTCAGAGTAAAAGTAGTTTGGAGACACAGGTTGTTTTGCTGACTTGAACTTTCTGCATCTGTTAAGTTAAATCCTACCCTTTGATCCTTGTCTATTACAAAGCACTAAAGATGGTTTTAAGAGCAAGCTGTGCCAAGGATGTTTGTACTTGAAAAGGGTAGTTACAGACCATACTTTGTTTCATTTGAGTAACTTTTTTTCATGAAAAGTAGATTTGATTGAAGTGAAACAGTGTCTAAGTTCTTAAGTGATTCCTTCCCTATGGCAATCCTTTTCATAAAGCTTCAGTGAATACTGGGGAGTTACTCTGAGTGTGTCTTTACTCATTGATCTGTGGAGCTTTAACTGAAACCTGAAAACTAAGTGGTTTTTAAATCACAAGAGTTCAACACTATTAGAATGTAATTTCAGGTATCTAGAGAAGTCACTGACAAACTCAACTGTTCCAATATCATATTGGACACATTTTATAATTATCAGTGGAGAATTAAAAAATGCAGTAGGAGGAATTGGGAACTGGAAACGTTACTATTCAAACTGCATCTATGTGCCAACATGTTTTTGTTTATCACCCCAGTTATTATCTTCAGATTCCTTTTTTTTAAAGATGCCAATCATATCACTTGGCTGTAAACATACTTCTAAAAAAAGTCATTCTTACGCTATAGTCTCAAAAATATTATATATAATGAATAGTGCTTCATTTGCAAGTGAAGTAATATCATTTGCTAAGCCAGTCTTTCTTTTGAAGGCAGTATTTGAAGGCTTTTACAATAGAGAGCACTAGCATTCCGATGGCTATGACAGTGCCAGTCCTATAACAGTGCCACTAGAAGACAGAGATTTTTCTTCTCACTAATGAGGTTAAGCATCATTGGGTTTTCTTATGAAATGCTGAGTTACTCTGTAATTAATTTAAAACTATTATGGAATATAGTTTTTAAGCTCTCTGATAAGAGAAACTGCTTGGTTTTTTTTCTTCTTGTTAGAGCAGGATGGGAGATCCAGCATGACTTCTACCCTGATGAAGCTGTCCGCTGCAGGCAGTGCTTGTCTGTGTGTTTTCTCAGAGGGGAAGGGCAGGGCAAAGAGTTGGGTTTTTTCCACCATGTGAAATAAGTTTTTAAGAGGAAAAGTACTTTTTATGTCTGCAGCAACCAGAAGAACTGTGGGGCCTGTTTGTTACTCGTGGCTCAAAAAGCAAGCTACTGTGCTGGCCACTTTCTGCTCTTTGGTGTCTCCTCATATGAGAAAGTTACCAGTCATCTTATGTTCAAGAGCAGAACTGTGGGCAAGTCACTTAGTCAAGTGAGGGGAAAGGAGTGCTTTCTGTGGGGAGGGAATGCAGAATTCTACTTTGTTTTTCAGCTTAATATGCCTGTGTTTTTCCACTGGAGAGAGACGTACCTTCTAAAACAGCTATGAAACAGTTTATCTGGATCTTAGCATGTGGCTCTCCAGTGGGGTTTGCTGGGCTCACTGAACAGGGTTAACAGTATGAAGGATCCCACTAACTCCTTAGGTCCCTTCCCGCTGGTCAGACAGTATTCAGCCTTTAGCTATTTACTGAGTATTGTTCACTTCTGTTTAAAGCCTGCTTTTGTTCTGGAGGTTTTTTCTTCTCTGAACAGAAAGTATACAAGGAATGCACAGATTTGGTCAAAGTCACAACAGATTCTCTCTTTAAGTCTACATTTCAGGTCATTTAAGGTTTTAAATATGTTCCGTGCTGTTTCAAAGCTCCTTCACTGGTTGTCTTTACTTAACATTTCAAGGAATCTTTTTTAATTTAAGATTAAATCAACCTACTCTTTCATACACAGTATTTGAAATAATGGTATTTGCAAAATAGCAGTAATATTCTACTTGTTTACTGTGTCTGAACTGGCTAATTTGTCTTCATTGGATACATTGCAGGAGTTTGCTCAGATGCATGTTGTTGGATGCTTCTTAAATAGCTTTTCACAAAGGATTCAAAATTCCATTGCTGTGAAAGGTTTATACCAAATTTGGTCTGCTTTGTTCTATATAATCTTCATAGGAAGTCTACACTAATGGAAAAGTCTCTCTAGGTTTTTCTGTGCTAAAAATATGATTTTCAAGGTTTTTTTTCTCAATATTAAATTTACTTAGATCTGCATTCTGCTGCAATGAGTGCCCTGTAAAACTAGAGGTTGTGTTTTTTCCTCCCTTTCCAAAGCTATGAGGTGTATCTATGGCATGTTATGCCTGGAAGACTAACTTTAAATCATGTGGAAATAATTGGGTTGAAAAATGTGTATATGAGTTACTTCATACTTTTGTGCCATTGGTGTGTCAGGAGAAGGCGAAAATGTAGAGGGAAGTTCTACAGTCCTGGAAATCCACAGTGGGGTGGAAAGATGCTGGAAGTTACTAGTAGGTAGGTGTGCTGGAAGGAATATAAATGTGTGCTGCTATTTTTAGTGCGCTATTTTATTTGATAGTAGAGAGGACAAAAATGTCTGACACCCCTAGCTAAATCAATCGTTTAGGGGAATACTACATTTCTATTTAAAAATAAAAAATAATTAATTTCTACAAATGAAAGAATATCTGGGAGATCTGCCACAAGAAGGAACACTGTTAGAAAGGGAGGTTGGCATTACTTTTTAGAAAAACTGAATGGAATTCTCCAATACAAGTGAAAAAAACAGAGTTGGTGAAAAGTATTTTTCTTCTTCATTTGATATTCTGCACTATTTCATAGAGTGGACTGTTCCCATGGGGATTTCTGAGATAAAAATCTATATCCATTTGTTAGGCTTTTAAAGAGAAATTATCTTTCCATTAATGTCTTAAACTTTCACATCTGGTCTGTGTGTCCTTCACTTTTAGATTTTATGTTTCGTTTTCTTCTGCTGCTGTGGTAAAGAAGCTTTTTATTTTATTCTTAATCTAAAGGAATTAAGCGTTATGATCTCTTACAGAAGAATTCATGTGTACAAATCTAAAAGCTCATAAATCATTACGTATCGTTTGAGCTACTCCTGTTCAGAAAACAATTAGCAAAAGCATAAAATAAATGGATATATTCCTTTCTTTTTGAATTTCCTCAGAGGTAAATCAGAGGGGAAACTATAGTACATTCAGAGGTAAATGTTTGAAAGCAGTTGTGAGAAATAAAGAAGCAGTTTCTGTGTACAAAGTAAGTACTCAGCAGAGAAGCAAATGGTAGCAGTGAGAGTGCCTCTGGTACTTGGAGGTTGTATCTCCATTAGTGCTGTACGCCAGATGAGGAGTGTGCCTTTGAAGCAATGCTTTGGTGAGGCTCCCAAAGGGATCTCAGGGTTCGTCATTTCCTTTAGGTCAGTATAAGCTGGGGTTTCACTCCAAGAGCTTGCTGTGGGCCAGCCACTAATGCACCTTGAATCCAGAGAATGAGCTGAGGGGTCATCCAGAGCAAAATCCTATTTCTGCCTTTAATGAGCTGTAAGACCCACGTGCGTCAGTGCCAAATGTATTGTCTTGGTGCATACAGTGTCTATAGGACAGAAGTAAAAAAGTCACTGGAATTATTCTGTTTCAACTTTTATACACTTACAGTTGGATTCTTTTTTTTATCTCTTTTGATACTTGTATCAAAAAAGAGATCTGGACAGTGAACACAATTTTGCAGTTATTTCTTGATCACTTAAATGTTGGGACATTGCAATACACTATTTTAAAATTTCAAGTGGTTAAATTACTTAAATTATAAGCATGACACTGATAAATGGCAAAAACAGCTCTATAAGCAAATGAATTCATGGCTCAGTTTCTTTATGAAAGTACTTAAGTAGATGAGTCATTCATATCTTCAAGCTTGTTAATGATTTTAATGGCCTAAAGGTTCAAGCTGTTACTGAAAATATACCTACTACAGCTTCAGTTAAGTTGCAGACTAAATTACAGTTGTGTTTCCGGCTGCTGATTAGTTTTGTTGGTAAACTGTGCATCCAGTTGTCAAGAAAACTAAGAAAAATACTTGAGAAAAGGAATCTCAGTATTCATTATGTAGAGGAAAGATGTCATTGCAGTTTGCCTCTTTTTCTTTTCAGAGAAGTCTTCTCTGCAATTTTACAGTTAGCTTTACTCCTGTAGTGTTGTCTGTAACACTTCACTGTCATCCAGTTACACTGAAAAATTACAATTTATATTGGAAAGTCTTCTCTTGGCTATGTATATAAATTGCATTTGCAACTTGCAAGACTTAAAAGTGAAAAGCCGTAATAATTAAAAGTCCTTTCTTCTGCTTACCTAGGAAAGCAAACAGCCCAACAGCTTAATTATCTGTAATACAAACATTTTCTTACACACTCAGAGAAGAGCCTAACAGGCAATTTGCAGCATCTTCAGCTTTAGATACATGAGCTGCCACTGCATTGAGAGAATCAGAAAATTGTATGTGATTCATATATTCACTCTGTTCTCAGTTGAGTCTTAGTCATGAATTACCATAATCTCAGTGTTTGCAATGGTTATGTGGGGTGTTCTTGCTTGAAATCATGTTTTAACCACATACAGAAATGTACACACCAAACCAGATACATTCAGATGACCTGAAGGAAGTGTGGAAAGCAAGCCTGTGGGATTCTATGGAGATTTTTTGAGAAACCTTGAGTAGCCCCTAAGAAGTTTTTTCCTTTTGCAGAATTTTGCAAGGAACTCTCTTCCCAAATTCATAATGAGACAGATGACACTCTGGAAACTCTTCCAGCTACAGCAAGCTGTTCCTATTTTCATGCTTTTCCACTGTTTTCTGGTATCATAAGTTGTCCAGGGAGAAGGGATTCAAATTTTCAGCAGATTTGCAGAGGTAGATCATTTAATAGCTTGTCTTTATAATGTATTTATACATTATAACATTATACATTAAACATGAGTTTATTCAGCTGTGATCCTTTTTTCTCTGAGAGCCAATGCATCAGTATGTAAAACACTAGAGACTATGCAGTGATTGGTTATGACCACCACAGCTGCACCTGGGAAGCAAGGGATTGGGTTTCAGGCAACAAAGAACAAAAATTATGGAAAAACAGATCTCATTATAGCAAGTCTGCCCATCTCTGTGTTCTAGTGCTGTGGTGGTAGAGGCCGGCCCAGCATGCTACTGGGTTTTTCTCTAAAAGTTTTGGAATATATTTGGATGAAAGATAGGAAGAACAGGGGAGTGCCAGATGTGTCTCCTCAAGTTCATCTGGCCCTTAGGTGAATGCCCAGGTGCTCAGCACTGGAAGCAGATTAATAATTTCATATCTCTGCAAGCCTAATCTAGCATTTGTTCTGGATCAGGTCCTCTACAGGATCAGAAAGTTTCTGGTGTTTGATGACTGAGAAGCCTGAAATACTTGTGTAAGACAGAAGTTCTCAAAAGGGCTGGAGAGGCAAGGTGATAGTGCTGCAGTTTTTGGCGTCTCCAAGGATAAAGCCTCAACAACCTCTCTGGATAACCTGTGCCAGTGCCTAATCACCATCACAGTGAGAAACTGTTCCCTGATGTTCAGAGGAAACTTCAGCATTTCAGTTTGTGCCTGTTGCCTGTTGTCCTGTCACTGGCCACCACTGAGAAGAACCTAGCTCCATTTTCTTTACACTATCCATTCAGGATTTTGTACATGTTGATTAGATCGACACTCCATTCCTACATCAAGAGTCTGAAGATCTTGAGACAGACTAAACCTACAGGCCTTAGTGAAGTACCCTGTGCTTTCCCCTCATTTCCCAAGACAGTCATTGCATTATAGAAGTGTATCAAGTTGGTCAAGCAGTTGCCGCTTGGTGCTGTGCTCAGCAGTGCTGATCACTTTGTCCTTCTTGTGACTGGGAATGGTTTCCTGGATCAGTTGCTCATTCACCTTCCCAGGGACTGAGGTGAGGCTAACCTTCCCTCAGTCCTGCTCCTTTGAAAGGTAGAGTGATGTTTGCATTCCTCCAGTCATCAGTCACATCTCTAGAAGACTGAGAGTGGCCTCTCAATGACATCACCCACCTCCCTTGCCACTCATGGGTGCATCCCCTCAGGGGCCATGGACTCAGGTATGACCCGTTTGCTTAAGAGTCCTTCCCTGTGCTGATCCTCTTCCACCAAGGGTACCTCTTCCTTGCTGGAGTTTTTCACCATCTTCTCTGGCCCCTGAAGGTTTATCTTGCTAGTAGAGAAAGATTGAGGCAAAGGAGGCACTATTACCTCGGTCTTTTTCATGTCCGTGTCACTGGCTGCCCTGCCCCATTCAGCAGCAGGCTCACATTTTCCCATTTCCACATTTTTCCATTTCATACTTATGCTACAAGACCTTCCTGTTGGCTTTGACAACATTAGCATCTCATTGCAGCTCAAGCTGCCTTCAGCCTTCCCGCCTCTGCCTCATTGAGCACCTATCCTCACTGGCTTCTCTGTCGCTTGGAATCAGCACTGTGCAGGGCTGTGACAGGAAGGCTGAGGCCCTACTGTGCACTGAAAGAGAGGAGAACATGGAGTAAATATCTGAGCAGTGTAACTAAGAGCTGGATACATACTAATCAACACCAAAATGCTGGAGCTGAGCTGGTATAAATTCAGGTCCAGCACCTCCAAGCCGCACAATTTCCAGACCAGCAGCTTCTTTTGAATAGCTTGTAAACCCTCCACAACCGAGTACAAATAGGATGTTTCCAGTGTACTGTCTCTCAAGGGCTTGTTTTGAGGTGTTTTCTTTATTCCACTGCTTTTGCACTCATCTGGGAACAGTCTATGGAGTTGCAGTACATAAATCTGGGTCTTGCAGTGCCCTAGCTCCTATCAGTGGATCTAAATTTTGCTTGCTGTCTCTTGCACTGTGCTCATGTTGCACTTGGTAATACTTGAATAACGTGAGTTTTCTGTTGTCAAGAATAACCCAGCTTATTCTGTGATGCTGATCTGATCTTTGTATATCTTGCTGGAACGAAAGGGAGGGAAATGATCCTCTCCACAGAGTCTGGTTGCCCCTGTTTTGTACAGCTGTAAAAACTAAGGAGCATTGTTTTGTAAGGATAGTTTCCTGTAAAAATATTTGCTACATAGCTAGTTATTAAAAGCTATGTTCTCAGTAAAAATAACTTTCTCTAGATACGATTGACACACTGCATCAAAGTATGGAAGAAAGAAGGGGAAATGCCATGTTCTCCTCAGTAGAAAAGCTCATCTTCCAGAAGAGCTCAACAACAGTAACATAAACTTTTACAAGCCTTGAAAGTTTTCTTTCTGTCACCTCCTGCAGAGTTTTAGCATTACTGATTTTTTTTTCGTTTAAAATAACCCCTCAAACTGTTACCATTGCCTGTGTTTATGAAGTTCTCCTTCCAGCTCTTCATGGATTTAACCTCCTTCGCTGTTCATGAAGAAAAATATATGAGCTTTAAGATAATGCTTTAGAACAGAAGCTTAGAGCACAAGTATAAGATGAATATTAGAGTGTAATGGCTATGACATTTATATTGCTTATCCAAGGAATGTCTTTTTCTTTCTAGCAAAACACTTTGCAGTTCTTTTGAGCTGGGGATCCCTTCTCCATTTCATCATTTTGCAGTTTTTACATGACTGGATGTCTTGGGGAAAAAGGCAGGTTTTTCTTAAGAGGATGAGGGAGAATTTGCATTAAGAGAAGAAAGGAAGGTAGAAATCTTAGAGAAACCAGTAGAAAAAATGTGAAATGTCAGGGATGATACCTTGACATAAGGTACCGGATAGTTCTGGGAGATCAGAGGAAAGACAGTGCAGCAAAATCAAATCCTAAAGACAATCGAGAGGAAAATATGCTCCTGGAAATCAAGATTAGGTACTTGGAGTGTAAAGTACTGCATACCTTGCACGACAGCGTCATCACTGGAGTTCCTACCTGCTGTGGTGCATCCTTTCTGTGAATGATACAGCCCTTTCAGGGATAATGGGATGATTGTATTTTCTTTTAGATATGTCTTTCAGTGGCTCCCAGTTTGGAGGAAGAGGAGTTTCTGAATCACACTATTTGAATGTCTTAAAAGTTTAGGCTCAGGAGCGCCAGTCTGAGATATTCTGTCAGTTACTCCTGCTGGTAGTGTTTTACAGCTCTGTAATTGGTTAGACTTCCCATTATCTGAAGCCACTCTTCTAAATGAATATGCCATAGTATCTTTCTATAAATAAAAAAGTGAATTAAAAATTCCCATGGGCTGCCTGAGGCTTTTATACTCCCTGAATTCCTGAACGCTTATTCAGCATCATCTCTCTTCTCTCATCACTCTCTTCAGCATCATCTCTCTTCTTTTTTTCTGTAGGCTTCAGAAAGTTGTCATTTGTTTCCATCACATTAGAGCTTTTAAGTTATCTTAAGATTTCTGAAAGGACAATTGATAAAACCCTAACTTGATTTTAAAAGGAGACTGTCAAGTCTGTTATGCCCTTCAGATGGCTTCCTTTTAGAAAGTTCTTGCTGCATATATTTAGGTATGTCTTGACTGTCCTTCCAGTCTGGGGATCATAAAATACAATATGATGAAGACTGAAACTCATCATTTCTTGGGCAGCAGGGACAAAAAGCTGTGTTCCACTACTAAAAATTTTCAAATTACAATCTCTTTAAGAAGAAATTTGAAGTGTTTGCTGTCTCATATATGTGTGGAAGATAAAACATTTTAGAAGCAATCGTTTTCATACTGGAAATTACATATATTGATATAAAGAGATCAGCTTTTAATTATATAGTTGTAGCTTCTTTTTATCTTAAACATTTATAACAATTTAAAAGGGGAAGGAAATTGGCAACTCTTCCCAAAACCTAGGCATCAGTTCTAAGGGATAAGCCTGCGTGTGATGGGAAGATCTCTGCAGTTCAACTGGGGCAGTTGTGTCCGGAAGACTCATTGTTGAATCTTGTAGGAAAATGACTGTATATTCTGATTAAAATATATTTCATTTGTTTATCTGGAATATAGTATTGTATATTTTTTGTGTGTCTATCTAATGCTTTAGAAAGATACTATGAATATTATTAAAATCAGGAGATTTAAGAAAGGCATGTTGTGTAATTAAGCAAGCTTTGTGCTTGCAGCTCCATTTGGGAAGCATGCATTGCTTTAGTTTTCTTTACTCTCATTCTTGATGGTGACGTTTAAGAGATTAAACAGCAATGTTGACAGCCTGCAGCCTTAGGTTTGTTTAGAAATTGTATGATTCTTTGAGGGAAATTAAAGCTATAAGAAATTCTTCATAGATGCCTTGCAGAATACTTAAAAGAGATTACTTTTCCCTACTGCATATTTGTGCCTACTGAAGTATGACGTCATGTTTCAGATGAAGTTACTTAGGCTTTATTTGACAAATGGGAGAAATGTATAGATTTCACTAATCTTCAAAAGCAAAGCAGCAAAAAGAATATTGGTCACTAGAGAGGAACCAATGTGAGGAAGCACTCATCAATTAAAAATGTACCTTATTTTTTCTCCTTAAGGTGTGTCAGGTTTTTCCAACCAGGTTTCAAGGAAGAAATACAATGTTTTTAAACAAAAATAAGAAGCTAATGTTGCAGATGCAAAACTACAGCACACCTAACTACTACTCATATTTGTACATTTTTCTCCTTCACAAATGCATGCTCTTAATCCTGGGCAAAGCAGAAAACTTGTAAACTAGTTTTCAGAGAGATACAAATCTCAAAACTGCGTAGTACTTTTTTTCTCAAATCCCCTTTTGTTTAAACAAAATTTTTTTGCAGTTATACATCATGGATAATAGTATTTCCAGAGTGAAGGCATGGAAAAAGTACTAGCCTAGCTATGGAAGTACTTTAGTATGATGAGCAGATGAAAAGGAGCTGCTTTTGCTGTCCGGAGTTTGTAGTAAGAAACTTAAACTCTGTTTTGCAAGACACTGAGGATTCCAGCATGAGAGTTATTGAAGGTAGAACTTTAAGGGAAGCAACATCTTCGTCTTGTTCTTCTGGTATCAGTTACTGTTCTGTAATGAAAGGGATTACATGGGATACAAATTACTCCAGAGCTGATCTTTGAGACCTGACACTTAAATTTTCAAATCTGGCTTTGAGACTTCAGCAAAGATGTGTTTGAATAGGAGTTCTTCAGTAAAGCTTTTCAGATGTGATATAATTACCTGAAATTCCAGTTTTCCATTTACTGCAATAGGCCTACAATTAATGTCAAAATGGATAAGCAATTTCAATTCTTCTATATATTTATATCTATTTCTCTTCTTGCTGTATTCTTACATTAAATGCTACAGGACTCTTCTTTCTATTTGTCAGAGATGCATCCTGAGTTTTTTCTTGATAAAATGGTTTCCCAATGTTGAAATCATTAATGTCCAAAGAAAGGAGAAAGAGATTTAACTGTTCATGGGAATATTGAGATACTCAACTGGTTCAAGCTTCATTTACTGCAAAATCAGAATTCAAAATCACTGTCAGATTGCTGAGAAAATACAGGTCTAACTAGGTGTGTTGCACGTTCAGAGATGCATCAAATGCACAGGGAAACAAAGGTGTGCTGATTCAACTACTGAATAGGAAGGTCCTTGTTCTAAGACTCCTGACAAAAGTGCTTCATTGATACACTAAGCACAAGTGATAGATGCAAAGTTTGCTTCAGAAAAAATCACAGAAGGACATTGTTCACTTCATTGCTGCTTCTCACACGTTCTGGAATACTTGGAGTTACTGCAGAGGTCTAATATAATAGCTGTCAAAGAGGAACATGCATTTTGGAAAGCCTCAGATCATTAACTGGATAAGGAAAAAAAATTGCAGGAGAGAACTGAGAGTGTGAACTTTCACACATCTAGACTATTAACTGCAGCTAAAATTAACCAAAGTGCTGGTTTACATTTTGATCATGAGACTTCAGTCTTGGTCTTGTATTTCTCTATATTTCCTACAGGGAGCAAATGCACAGCTTGTGCATGTTTGCTCAAAGTGTCAAGCTGCTAAATTTCCATTGCAGGGGTGTTTTTCCTTCTTTAAAATAGAGATTCTTATCCTCCTAAAGGCTTTTAGAAAGTGAAATGCACAGCCTGAAAGTTCTCAGGTCCAACCAAGCTAGCCTTGGCACAGAATTTATGTGCACTGTTAGAGCCTGGGTTGATCTCAAGGCATCTCTTTAAGGTATAGCTGGGCCTTTCTCACAGTCCTAAAACTATCAGAGTTGTAGCCTGTGATGCCCCTGGCAGCTGTCCTAAGACAGCTGGCTCTGCTCTCCAGCATGCAGTGACTGCTTCTTGCCCTTGGAGGGCTGCTTGTGGCCTGCTCACAGCTGCAGCATCAGAGTGGAATACGTCCAGTGTGCTGCTGACTTGTTGCATGGTCAGTGGTGCTGATCTTGTCCTTCTAAACAGCAATATTATCACTAATACCTGGGGTTCGTTCTTAAGTCTGACAAAGCAGGTACCATAGCTGAAGTTCAGGAGGACTAAATGACTTTGGCTGATTTCTCCTAGGATGATTATTTTTTGGAAAGAATATCTGAGCTGTTTTTCTTTTACAGTGTTCCTAAACAACTTGAATAAATGGTTACTCAGTAACATTTACATTCACAAAACATAAGGGTTTTTTTCACATCAAGCCTATCAAATATAAACAGCAGTTGAATTTTTTAACCGTCTTTCCTTTTTCAAAAATATTTTTTCCAAAGCCTTTCTCTATGGATGTTGCTTCTTTTGACAAGTTTCTTTAGCATTTGGGGGTATGAGTTAGGTGTTCACCACTTAAACTGTCACCTAAATCTGTTAAGTTTTATGTTAAGAATAATATAAGTTACAGTTCTAAAAAGATCTTTTTCAAAAAGCTGTACAGTAGTGCTTTGAACTTGTATGAGATACTTTAACATAATTCTGTGATATCTTCATGTTTCCCTCCACAATACGTAAATTGCCAAAAAACAAACAAACTGCACAAAGACTGCTTTTCTCACAAAGTGGTGGGTTATAATACTTGAGTTTGTGTTAGACCACATCAGATGAGAAGCTTGAAAATGCTTTGAAATAAAGTGTGATTAGAGTGACTATCTGCCTTCAGCTTCTTTTACTGTCTGTGAAAATACCTAGAAGTTGTTCAGATGCAATGATACAATATTATTCAGTGCATTTGTGTCTGTGTGTGTAGTTGTTATTACTTGGATTGCACTGATACTATGGTTATACCTGTTTGTTAATATAGTAATTATGCAATTGAGATCAGGAAAAGAAGTGTCTTTGGAAAAGTGGAAAGTAGCATTAAGTTCTCGTACACTGTTTTCAGTATTAGATTTGAAAGCTAGGTTTTTTAGTATGTTTTTAATTAAATTCTCTATATACTGAGTCATCAATACCATTTGTTGGTCATGGGTTTTCTGTTTCAATATTATATAGATTAACTGTGCAAATCTACATGACACTTAAGTTTTTACAGCTCCAGTACTTCAGGGGAAGAATAGACAAGCAATTAAAAGTCAGTATGTTACTAGCATTAGGAAAGTGCTGTAAAAACATAACTTTATTTTTCTTAATTTACTTTAGAACTAATAGGTTTCACTTGTGCTTTTCAATAGAAGTGTGCTGGTATCTGTAAAATGAACTGGAAAATCTAAGTTGCCATTTTTTCTAGGAGCAAAAGTTTGGAATCATAAGTCATCAACCATGAGTATTTGCCTTCTTCTTGTCTCCTTAAATGTGCTAATAAATGCTAAAGTATGTACAGGAATTGCTGTTATTCTTACATTTCTCCATTCTAACTTTTGCTGTCTATAATGATTCAATGACTCTGTCTATAACTTAAGAGTTCTGAGTGAAGTAATGTAATTGATTTCTCACTAATGCGTCAATGTATTTGAAATAGAAGTCTTTCTGCAGTCATTGCCTTTTATCACTGCAGAGCCATTAACTAATAGCTTCTATCCTGGGACAATGGAGTGACTAGAGCCTGAGGGAAAATAATTTTCTGTAATATGTCTGCAAGAAGCACCAGTCTACACGATTTTTGTAGAAGCAGACTTTAGAAATCATTTGTTACTATCATTTTGGGAAGAGTAAAGGCTGAAAAATGATGAGACGCATTCACATAATCAGAAAGACCAGAGAAAAGAGATGTGCTTTCTAGCAGACAATTCTTGTTTAACTGTGAGGCCAGCTGAAGAAGAAAGCGCAAAGCAGGGAAAAACAACACTTCAGTTTGGAGAAGAGGCTGTATGTGGCAGGGACATTCCTGGCACCCTTCCAGGACCCAAACCTAGGCTTAAGCAGTGATCAAGACTAGTGAGAAGAAATTAGGTCAACGTGTTTGTCTTTTCATCTTGCTCTGTTTTTCTTATACTTCTGCAGTCAAGATGAGTTTGTCTCAGAATCAAGAATGTTTTGTTTTCATCAATTAGTATATCACAGTTAAGTGATGTGTAAAATCCACATTGCTAAGATTGAAGTTAAGTGCATGGATTAAGTACCTAGGAGTTAGAATAGCCCTGAACAAGTCCTGGAAACCTGTGGCAGAGTTAGGTGCTTGTGGTGAAGAATGAGGAGAGCTTGTGTTGATGCGATTCCAGCCTAACTCAGAGTACTAGGAGCTGTCTGACCCCATATGAGAAGCTTCCAGACAGGGGGAACTCTTGATAATGTACTGCTACCCCTTGAGCTTCTAGGCTCTGGGAGTGAAGAGTGAACCAGCTGGGCTGGTTCCTCTAGCTCAGCTAGGAGAGATGCTATTGCGTGAAACATTTAGGTATTCCTAGATCTAAAAAATGCCAAAAGCACAATTTAAGTTTGAAGAAATGAAGGCTGCAAGAAACTAGGATAATGGTAAACAATTTGGGAGTTACTGACTTGATCTGCTTAATAGTCTGCCATCTTGAAGAATGAGCAGCCCCAGCCTGGTTCATGTGATTGCCAGGGTGAGAGGGGGAGACTGAGTGAATTTAAAAACCTGAGCTTCTAGTGTTCACTCACAAAGGGAGTAGGAAAACCATTTCATTCTGTCTTCAGCTTCAGAGCACTTGTGACACACAGAGGGAACAGTTTCTTCCTCTGATGGAATCTGGATTCTGGTTAGAAACTGGAGCAACAGATTGTTTTGGATGTATTTCTGTTCCTGCACAGGCGTAATTAAAAATGTTCCAGTATCCTGCTTCCACTCACATAACAGTTCCCCCAGATTTATGAGAGTATTTATGGGTTTCTGACCCCCAGCACCACTACCCCGTTCCAGCAGTCTGTAGATATTGATATTGTGGCAAATGCTGTGGGATAAGGAAGATGTAAAGCAGAAGTTCAGGGTTAGGCAAGCCCATAACATACCACTTTGGTTTGTGTGTTAGTGAGAGAGCTGCACTGGGAGGTGAAGAATGGCAGTGGGTTGCCCCTCAGGTAATTTAGGCAGCATTTTTTTCTTTAGTAAGGCTGAATGTTTCAGTGCAATTTATGAGCTATTAAACAATTTATGTTTTTCCTTAGTAAGATATGTGGATATCTAAATATCTCTTGAGAATAAGGAAACCAAGAAGTACATTAAGAACTGTCAGTGAAGGTTTTTAATCCTTCATTGTATGCCCCTGTTGAGACCTAGAACATTAGCAGGAATACTGTAAGGCAACATTGTTCCGATCAAGAAAAATAGCTCTAGTTTCCCTAATGAATTCTAAAAGTACTTTAAATTCCACATAATAACTAATGTGCATTAATCGTGATTGCTGCAAGTCTTTAATGGCTGCTAAACAGCAGTGTATATCTTCAATTAAAATGCCAGCTTGAAGCATGTGCTAAAGATGTTGGTAGAAGAGAAGCAGTGCTGCTTTTTAATGGAGGGAGGGAAATCTAGGAATCAAAATGGGTAGACATTCCCATTTCCAAGTAGTTTATTAATCACTTGAACTCCTAATAGGTTCTTCCATTGAAAAAAACAAAGTCGGATATTTGATATTACTTGAACTTGCTTCAAAGACTCTTGTATCAAGCCAGTCATGGAGATCTGTCCCTGTGCTATTGTCAGCCATGCACATGAAAAGCATAATAGGGATCTTTTAATTCCCCACCCAACAGTAGATGCCACAGCAGCAAATGTGTCCTTTGCTGTGTCACCCAAGCATAGTGCCACTGCATTGCACAGAAGAGGTCCCTGTTTGCTGAGAGAAATTTCTCCTGTTCAGAGCCTCCTTTTGCTGTTCCTCAGATTGCCACTGTGGCTTTAGTGTACCTTTAGCTATCCCAGTAAATATTCACTGGAAAACACAATTGAATACATGATAGTATATGTTTTGCCGGTTGCAGTGAAATAACCCATGAAACAAACCCCATCACTTCAAATGTTCATGCGAAGTATGTTCCTGCTAGATAGAGAACCTGTAAAACTTGCACAGCAACAGAAAAAAGTGTCTCAGCTGATGTTGCTGTTTGCTTCAGACCACTGAATGGTAATACCAGGAGGTTTTTAGTGTCCCAGATGTTAGCAAGGGTGGGTAAACAGCACCTGAGCAGTGGAGCCAGAGCTGACTGCAAGATACTGGTGTGTGGCTGGGCTTCTCCTCACTGCCAGGGCTGCACACGGGCACTACCCCTCACCCCTGAGGGTCACCTGTGCAGGCTGTCAAGGACCCAGGGGTATCTGAGTGAGGTTGGCTGTGAAATGTGTTCCGGCAGTCTGGGAGAGGACCTGTAAAGTGGTTTTATTCCTGTAGTCTGAGAAGTGTCTGGACCCCTGTTTGGCATTTCAGGCCTTGCTCCTGTCCCTGCATCAGTGTGCCTATCTTATTCTCACATAGCAATTAGAAAGAGAGCAACTTGTTGCAGTCTCAGTTTTTATTAGTTGTTTGGAGTGCTCTGTCTGTCTAGTCATTTGGGGCCTAGAGAAACCCCTTTTCACATTTCCCTCTTGTGCACATCCATATATCCAGGTAAATTGATAATTGTACTTTATAGGAGCTTATGGCCAGTACCATTACACAAATAAGACCAGGCTGTCATAGTTTAACTCGACACTAATTAAGAGCCACACAGCCACTCGCTCACCTCCCCCTGCCCTCTGTGGGGAAGAACCAGGAAAAAAGTAAACCTTGAGATAAGAACAGTTTAATAATTGAAACAATATAAAATATTATAGCAGCATCATAATAATTGTAATGAGAAGAAGATAGGTTTAATTTCTTTAAGGGAAACAAGTGATGTATGATTGATAGAACTGCTCACCACTTTGCTGCTTCTCCCTCAGAAGCCATCAGTCTCTGCTGTCCAATGACCCCCAGTTTATGTGCTGGACATGACATTCTATGGTCTGGAATATCCCTTTGGCCAGTTCAGGTCAGCTGTCCTGGCCATGCTCCCTCCCAGGTCCTTGTGCAGCTCCTCACTGGCAGGGCACAGGAACCTGAAAAGCCCCTGGCTCAGGGTAAGCACTGCTGAGCAATGACTGAGCCCTCAGGGTGTTATCAACAATAGTCTCCTACTGAATTCAAAATATCACACTGTACTGGCTAGTGGAAAGAAAATTAACTCTCAAGGACACAGGCTCAGTAGCTGCCTTTTACTCTGGACTGATAAAAGATAATGAGCTGCTTCTCCTTCAGCTGCCTTCTTCATTAGTGGTATGGGGGAGGCTACAGCTGAGTAATACCATGAATCTGGGTTTTGGACAGCACCATCATAAAAAATTGCAACTTTGCATCAAAATGTACAGATCAAGTATAAACTGCCTTTGCTAGTTCAAATTTATGCCAGAAATATCCACAGAAAAAACTGTGGAGCAGACTGTAGATGGGATCAAGACTGTGAGCCAGGAGAGCTGCGATCTGCTGCACTGGGTCGTTTGTCACATCATAGCTGGTGTGAAAACAACAGGTACAGGGAATTCTCAGCGGTGTGGTTCCATTTGGAACATAGGCTGGGGGTTGGCACATGCCTTTTGATCCAGATCGAATTTGTGATGCTCGCAGGCCCAGTATTGTAGAGATCCAAATTTAATGAATGCAGACCCACTTTTTAGGGAGTTTGTTGGAATTGCACAGTAAAAGAAAGATGGGTGGCATTCTGTTTCAGATGTATTGCATGTATTTTTATGTTGTATATATAATTTATGCAAGTATAAAACTGATGTAAAAGTCACATAGTTCTGGCAGATATTCCTACAACCTCAGTTCAGATTTTTCTTATTTGTAAACTAAGCCTTGACGCTACTTTTCTTTGTTTCTCATGGAAACTTAGCAGTTTCTAGACCGAATTTCTAACACATTTTTGACAATTTCTTTTACCAAGAAGTGACTTCCTGCCTTGATGTTGTTTTATTTTGTAACTTACTAGCTTTTCAAAAACATCCTGTAGCAAAACAGACTGTCTGAAGCCAAGTGTTGACTTTTTAATGGTGATAAATTATTTTCTAGGTTCTCTGTAGCTTTGTATTATAATGCTGTTGTGTCTCCAAAACAGTCTTCCAAAACCTGTTTTAATGCATGAAAAAATATTTATTGTGTACAGTTTCAACAAATTAATAAAGAGAAATCTGAGTTGTCAGGGCTAGGAATTTGGGGAAGAAAGAAGTGACAAGTGCCAAGATACCATGTCTTGCACTGGGATAAAGAAATAAGTAGTAGAGAAATGTAATCTTGCAGGAAGATGTTGTGTGATACAGAGAACAAATCTTGCAGCCCATTGCTAGATGGAGCAGTGTCAGTCCCAGGTACCACAGTGTAACCCACAGCCTCACAACAGTTCCCATTCCCCAACTGCTGTGCAGGAAGTGCTCATTGGAAGCTGACTACAGAGATGGTGGTCAGCTGGCTTACCAGACTGTGAGGCAGGCAGCAGAGCCAATAAACAAGGGGATTATCCAGTTAAATCACATGGCAATGTGAGGAGGATGAAGGACTGACCATTTTTGGCAGGAGTGAGCTTGGTGTATTTCCTGAAAGAATAAAACCTGCATGGAAAGGGAGGGTGTATTTTGGCCCATAGAACACAACATTTTAAAATAATTTGAAGTCTATTTTTTGTGCCTCAGTGGAGATGAAACTATTACCAGTATCCGTTTGGAGTCAGTGATGTGTTTTGTCTTATTTTCAATATTTTATGATAAAACAGAGTTGTTCTTAGTTAATATTATTGTGAGCAAAGCAGTGAATGAACATCCTAGCAGGATTTAGTTATTTGCAATTTAATCTTAATTATTTATTGAAAACACGAACAAAGTAAGAGAAGAGTTAGTACAAAGCAGAGTTGAAGGCTTTGACAAAATCATTTTATCTTTCAGTGTAACACAGAGATTAAGATAATCTATGGGTATCTAATTTTAAATACCACCATATACCAAATCCTACTTCCAACCTCCTTGGTTAGCACAGTCAACTAACCAAGCTAAATTGTGTTATCAGCTACATTTCCATCTTAACAATTTAAGAAGCCAAATAATGCATGTTGAAGGATGTTCTCATTGCTCGTGAGTGATGCTGGCAAATCCAATCGGGATTCCAAGCATTACTTTGCAGTGCTGGGGGTCTTCAGACCGGATTATATTGGCACAGGGGTACCTCCACATACACATTGTGCTCTTGTGAGAAAAATGAAGGCAGCTTGACTTTTCTCAGAAAAATCAGATGATGTTTCTTTGCCAACTTCTTTTGATGTATGGTTTTGAATTTTCTAAATTGCCCATACATCTTAGGTTTTTTGGCCACTTTTCATCTTAATTTTTTATTGCATGCAGCCATTTTTTAAAACAATGACTCATATTTAGATCTCTAGTGAGGACATTATTCTTCATCACTATCTGAGACTACTGCCTTCCTGTAACAGAAATTAGTTTGAGGAATTAGTCCATTTTCAAAAGACTTTTCTTCAAACCAAATCCCAGTACAGTTGCTGTACAATGCCCACCTAGACACTTTGAAGGAAGATTTGAAACTTTCCTTGCTCACTGCTGAGCCTTGGTATATCCTATTACAGCCTCCCAGAGCTACCCAGAATCTCTACAGAGCTATTGAACTACTGTCTGACATTTGCTGTCAGAATGGGTAATATTTGTAAACTAGAAGAAGCTGGAAAGAGAATTGATGCAAACAACAAAGGCCTGGTTTAGCTTTCAAATAGGATTAAGAAATGATATGCCAAAGTGCATCTGTGTGTTTTCCCTTATGAAAGTGTCAGGTAACAGTTTGAAATTCCACATAGTGAAGAGTATCTTTAATTTTCTGTTGTCTTCTACTTGTCAGTGATAGGATTATTTGTTGTGTGATAAAAGGCCACTGTCACCTTTGCCTTTTGAAGAAATAGTCATATGCATGTTGTAAATGTCTTCTTATAACCACTTGGATTATTTTTAAACAACTTGAAGTTAATTAAAAGTAATATTTTAGGGGCACAGTTTATATTTCTGCGATTTAATTACAGAAGCAAAATTGTAGGTTCAACTTTTCAGTTTTCCATTATCCAATTTAATTGTTATCTGTATCTAAATTAGTTCCGTGCAGAGAAAATCACCCAGCGTTTAATTTGAAAGTTTTATTGCTACACTGTTTGGTTTTGGAATATCCTGATGTTTAATTATTAAGAAATCACCATTTTCTTAACTAAAACATTAATATTGTTAAGAAACCACTGTTGGGGTGATTTTCTTGTTATTAAACTTTTCCCTTGATCTGAATATTAAGAAAACACGGGCTCATCAATGTAACAATTTTAGCAAAATTTAGAAACTATCCTTGTTAACACACTATAGTAATTTCTGGATTTATTTTAAATTTTCCATGACTTCCTGACTTAAAATACTCTCAATTTAGATGTACATTGAGTATTTAGTTCAGAGAACTACCTATAAAGCTGTTACAAGATGGTTTTCAGTTTCTGGAATAGTTTCTCACCATTGCAATTGTGCACAGGTGTGCTAAATTTTAAAGCAGAAAGGCACTGAGGCTGTACAGAGTTTAATTAGCTCTCACTTTACTGTTGTGTTAGTTAAAATAACTTTGGAGCTGTCAGTTGGAATTGGTGGGTGCTGGAAGAGGTTTTTAGGAGCGTTGAAAGCACGCTATTCCTCCAACTGCAGGGCCTCTCTTTTCTGCACCCCAGAGTGTGCAAGGAACATTCTCCGTGCATTTTTCTGCATATTAGATTTCTGGATCATCCTGTAATCCTGCAGACAGCATTGGATGGGTTCTTGAGGAAGTATATGAGGTGTCTGGCATTTGTTCCTGCAGCACTAAGTAGCGTCCTGTTTGTTACAGCACAAGCGTGAAGTGTAACCACACACTGCAGCTTGCCAGCAGTGCTGGGATGGTGCTGTTTGCTGCTCCCATGGCTGTGCCTGGCAGCGTGCTGTGCTAGTGCCAGGGAGGAGCACTGGGACACAAAACCCAGTGTTCTGCACAGATGTACAGGGGAAATTGCCAGAGGGTAGACACCTGAGTTATGGGCAGTCTATGGACAATTGCTCACTCTTGTATCAATGTACATAAAAAGGGCATAGAATCAGAGTGGTTTGGCTTGGAAGGGACCTTAAAGATATTGCCATGTTAAAAAAACATAACCGCAAAACTTTGAACGACTCTGAAAATTTAACCATCTTGTCTGTCTCATGTAACATGTTAGTGCTCACAACATTGATTTTCAGTCTCTGTGTTCTCAGAGCTCAAGGCATGGAAGCTTGTTAGCCAAGTACTGGGCTGGCATCTTCAGAATGGGTTGAAGAATTTTACTGGATAACCAACCCTAATTCTTCATAACTGAAGGGTATTGCAAGAGAACTAGTTTATCTGAATAAGTTATTACCATAGTCAAATTCCTGTGGAAGGAAGTCAAATTCTAATTGCATTACCAAATGCCACATCACGTTCTTTCCATTGTGGAAGGAATTTACAGAAAACTGTGGTCTACGTGTGTGTGGAAACCAGGACAGACTTTCCACATGGAGCTTCAGAGGCGTGCCAGGGGCGGTGTAGGTTGTGTTGCAGGGCTGTGATGATGTTGGAAGGCAGCACACAGTTTCAAAATGCCCTTTTCAAACCCTTGCCTTCCAAGCTACTTACGGATGCTGTGTGAGTGTTCTCATTAGAGAGAAACTTGGCTGCATTTGGTAGTAAATTGAAGTCCTAATTTATAATGTCAATGCTGTAAGCTGATTGCTTGTAAAAGACTAAACACATTTAGTCTGCAGACTCTACTTTGTTATTGTACTGATTTTGGGAGCTATTGAAAAAAGTCAGGTCAACTTGCAAAAAATTAGCGGTTTACTCATTATCAATATACTGATGGGGATTGTGCGTATTTGGAGTTTAAAGCATATGTGAACATGTACTCAAATACTTTCTGTATTTTTCATTTACAAGTTTAAAATAAGGTGTGGAAAAGGCTTAAGTTTGCTTTGTTTAAAGCAAGGGTTATGTTGCCCTTTGAGTCCCTTTGCTAATTAGACGTTTCTATTTTAATGTAGCAGAGTGTTTCTTAAAGGGGTGCCATTAGGATGCAAAACAAACCAGAGACAATCTGCTTTTCAGTTATGAGAAGAAGAGTGGTTTTCCAACATTATTTTCAGCCAATTATAATTAAGGCCTTAACATAATAGAAGCAAGAAATACTGGACATTTTTCACTTTCTTCCCTATGGCTCTTTTTCTGAACTAAATTTAAAGTGAATTCATAAGAGTCCAGTTTTCATTCAACCTGTACATTGTAATCAGATTTTAGTGGTCATCTTAACCAATCAAGAGCTAAATAAATTTTCATTCTCAGTAAATTTTTCTGGGGTTTTTTTATAGGCATAAATCCTTGTACTGTTGCAACTTTATAAACCTGTCTCTTCATTTGGAATATCACTATTTCTCATTAGCATTTTGTAGATCAAATTTTCCTAAAAGCAACTTTTATATGTATATAATTACAAATGGGTTTTTTTCTTTTCATTTTTAGTATCATTGTGAATTACACTTGTAGTTTATTTAAATCTCTTGACAATTTGTTTAAATATGTAAGATTTTTTGAAATGTAGTTCTCTTTTGAAAAGATTTTTCCAGCACGTGAACTGGTGGGCCTCCTGGTACTGGGTATTGCAAAGGAAAAGGAAATCTGGATTATAGAAGTTTTTTCACAGTTTTCAGATATTTAAAGTTCTGCATTCAGTGTTTTGGCAGTTGTTCTATATGAGGTTAAAGATTCTCCATTATTATTGAGGTGTTTGGTCTTTAATAGCAGTCAAGCAAAATTCGTTATAAAAATGCAAATCAGGCCAATGAAAGCGTGCAATGCTGCTGAATCATTTTCTCTAAATAGTAAGAAGGAATCCTGTATGAGCTTAACTTTTCCACTCAAAAGTGCTACACACTATGGCTCTGAAACTGGAAATGACAAAGAATGGGCACAAAACAGTGAGGGAAATATACATTTTTAATCATTTGTTATGTTAATAGACATGCTGCCATGGGGATATACTACTTTTTCTCCGAAGGTAGAAGTTGCTAATAGGATGTTACCTCTCTTTTCTGAATGTGCAAAGAAAAAATGCAGCTCTGTGTTCCTGATGTTCTTCCTCCATACTTCTGTCAGGGTGAGCTTTTTATTTGGTATCATCATACTCGCTTAAATGTTTTTTGAATACCTGTGATGCTGCAGTTTACAGTACACAAATACTGGAAGATTTTTATATCATAATAAAAACAGTGCTAACATTCAGGAGAGATTGTTCTGTTTTTTCTATAGAGGACTAATACTTAGCTGTGTTTTCTTTTTTGGGTTTTTCATGATTTTTTCCTCCCTATGAGTGATTATTGAACAGAGCTGTCATTCTAGCCTTGCTGAAATAACAAGAACTGACAAAACAAATGATGGTCAGTCTTCTAGATTTCCAAAGATACTGTTTAATGCAACTGAATGAGGGATGAAATATGGGAGAGGCATCCATTAAGGTTTCTGGAAAGTCTTTTTGTAGGCTGGAACTCCATTCTTTAATTAATTAGTCACACTGATTATTTCGGATCACTGTATTTTTTTTTTATTGTCCTCACTGAAGTCTTTTTGCTGTGAAGTACATTGAAATTTAAAAAGTGACTTTCTTGCATAAGTTAATAATCTTGCTAGTCTTTGCTGTAATTATTTAGTAAATCAACTGTTCTGCACTTTCAAGAAATAATGAACTGGCAGTGAGATACTATTTCAGTGAGCTGTTATTTCTTCTATATCTTCATAGACCCTTTCTATTCTTATCTATGAGTTCTGTGCTATTGATTTATGTCCCAGTAAACTTACAGTATTTGGGCTGGCTCTAAAATCCTGTTTGTCCTGACACATCCTTTAATACAGTATCTGCAGCTGTGTGTACATGTTTCATATGTGTAAATGACAGCTGTCAGATAGCTGATTTCATTTTTCAGTGGGAAATCCCATCAGTTTCCATAGATGCAGCCTTACAAACAGATGAATCCAAATGTTTTCAGCTATGAGCATTGTGATAAAGATTCCCTTCATCACTTTATTTCTCAGTTAGCACTGCCTGTGTACTTCTTATCCACTACTTGTTAAAGATGCGCTGCTTGTTTCTTCTTTTGCTGAGTAAGACTCTTTCAGGTTTCTTTAATTCCCAATTAGCTTTTCTTTGCTAATAGTATCATTAATGCCAAAAATAGTGCTGTAGCTCTGAAGGCTGAAATCATCACAAAGTCAGCAAGTGTTGCTAAGGCTCCTTACATTTGTAAAGCTTTTAATGAAAATGTGCTAAGATTTCTTCCAACTGAGTGTTTTAAGCATGGGAGCTTCCTTGTCCAAACTACATGCTAATAGAGGTTGTGTGGAAATAATCAATGTAATGCCTGAGAAACTGCTTTTTGTTGTGAATTAGGCTGCATTTAGTGCCCTGAAACTCCCTCAGCACACCACATTTGAGTTTCAGTAGCAAAGCATTCAGGTAACATTTCTACTTCATCCCATTTTTCCTTGCTAGGGATTTAGAGCCCAGAGTGTATCCCAGGGTTTCAGCCTTGCCTCCCAGGAATATTACTTCTACCACCCTATGCTGAACAGCAAAACCCACCTGACATCAGTGTGAGGAAGTGCTCTGTAAGGAGCAGCAGTGTTTCTTTTTGTCCCACAGCTGCTGCAGAAAGGGAAGATGGAACACAGTAGTGCTCACTTCCCATTTTGATTTGGACTTCCCTTCTGACTTCCCACCACACCTTGTCCATCTCCTTGAAAAGCTGAGTAAGGGCAGGTCAGGTGTCAGTCAACCAGCCCACAAAACAAGCAGGTTGGGCTAATGAGCATTCCTGTTTCTTGGAAAACAGCAATAAAAGTGTCTGTATAAATAATAATTGCTTTGTATTTCAGCATTGCTTACAAACTCACAAATTTGACTGTTAATCTTTGCCTTTATTTCTTTTGGATATGTATCATTCACGTCAGTATTTATCAAAGGTCTTTCTTGCTATCTGCTATTCCTCTATGCTTTCAGAAGCAACAGGATTATGATTAAATTACTGCTTTTGGCTAAAATAGATAGATCATTTTATTAGTTTTTCATGACTGCAAGTGTGGGTGCATTCTCTTCTTAGTGAAACCCCACCCAGCAAGGAAAAGGGAAGTTATTTGAGAGATGCCTGCCCCTCTGCATGCATTTTTCTGCTTGAAATTTGAACAAATTGTCCAGAAGGATTTTGAAGGTGTTTCTACATTTCATTATGAATTCTGTGCAATGCAAAAATCTCGACTTTATTTTTGACTCAGAAGTACATGTCTGATATAAAATTCCCTTTGGCAAGGAAAAGAGATTTTAGGATTCCACAAGTCCAAATTCTTTTGCTTATGGCTACGTCCCAGTTGAAGCGTTAGATTTTCCTTGGAGATCTTTCAGAGCCAGGAACATGATTCTTTCAGCAGGGTATGGTGCACATCAGCTTCCTGTTTAAACTGGTTCATTCTCTGGAGATACAAAGAAATGTGTTGTTCAGCCTGGCAGTACTAATCCAAAGAGACACAGAAGAGGAGGATGGGACCCCAAAGTTTGGAAGCACGAAAGTGTAAATGCTGGTGCAGTGAGATTTGGTTAATCAGTTATGGTTATATTTTTATTAAAAAGGCAGAAACTTGAATATTTCAAAATCATATAACAAAATTTGTATTTTGGTAATAACTTTTTCACACAATGGCTTTCTTCTTTCTTTTGAGATCCAAGAGGGAAGTAAATCTACTTGTTATTTTCAAACAGTCTCATACTTTCTTCAGAAGAATGAAAGAAACAAATTAACACTACTTTGTTCTTTACACCTACTGCTGACAGTACATAACAGCAATTAAAAAATGAATTGTGTGAACTGTCTACTGTTAGTTCATTTAAAAGCAAGTACTGTACTTTTTGTCTAGGCTTGAAAGAAAGATGAGTCCTTTAGCCTCATTTCTTCTCATGTTGAAAATGAGTCTCTCAGTAAGCACTGAGACACCTCCATTCATGGGCCTTGTCTCTGTCTGTCCTTCCAGGGGTCACAAGCGCAAACTGGATGACGATGATGCTGCCAGTGAGTCCAGTAAAGAATCCAGCAATGAAGATGAGGAAGGAAGCAGTTCGGAAGCAGATGAAATGGCAGCAGCACTTGAAGCTGAATTGAACGACTTCATGTGAGGGTCATGCAGAAGACAGAATTTGTAATTATATTTTGCTTGTCATAAGCAGATCGGACTTCAGATGAGTCCCTTATGTCAGTACTCAATGTTTTTCCAAAATATGTGTGTATATTTTGCAAAGCAACTCAAGAGGTGATACGTTATTTTACAAAATCAGAAATAGATGTTTTTAAGTTGTTTTACTAAAGGAAAATTTACTTTTTTAAGCAAAAAAAAAAAGTATTAAATGGGACATGGTGTGCTATGCCAATGACATGTTAGGAGCTCTGAAGAACCTTCATGTATGGGATGGTGGTACAAAGATTTGTGATTAAACACACATTAAGTTTCTAAAAATATTGCAGGCTATGGTTTATGGGTTACAATCTTCAAAAAAAGGAGATAAAAGAGATGGAATTGTCTGGGTAGTACAGACAACTACCGAAGTGACGAACTGGTCATCCTTTTCCACAAGTAAAGCTATCAAATATAAAAGGATTTTTGAAATAAAAAAGAACTATTTATATTTGTATAGAAACAGAGAACATGATATGCAAGCTGTGTGAACTCTGCACTTGACCCACCTGTCATTTGCCTGTAAAAGAATACATAGTGGTCAACATTCATGGTTTTAGGTTACTTTGTTGAATAGTTGGGTTCTTTAGAGACATCATTTAGATTTTTAACTTTTCTTCTCTGTAACCAGAAATTTAGCACAGCAGACTCTGTGGTCCTCTACTGCCACAAGATGCATATTCACCCATTTGTGTTGTCTTGGAAAGAACAAGTGCTACTTCAGTCTAGATAGAATTTAACTTCTTTGACAAGAGACCTGATGTAAAGTTTTTGTATATTCTATTTCATATTTGACCCACAAAACAGATTTTGTTTCATTTAATAAAGGTTCATTTTGTATGTTTTGTTTCTCTTTCCTGTTCATTTTCTTCCATCAAACATAAGGCACTTTTCTGTATTATCTTTCCTTTATTCTACATAAAAATTATGAAAAGCATTGAAATCAGGTGTAAATTTGTAGATTCAGCCAGCTAGCTCAGGGACAGAAGAGAAACACTGGCTCAGAAGATTCATGGACTGTAACATCTGACGTTTTCTCAGGTGTCTTTGACTGGCCTCTGAAATTGCCATAGGAGTTGTTGCTCTGGTATTGAATTTTCGTGGCTAGGACCATGGTTTATTCTCAATTGTTAGCAACTAGAGATTGAATCCTTTTAACAATATGTTTGCAAAAGAAGACTCATTAGTTTGTATGTCATGGTTAAAAGGAAATACATTCTGGTGCAGAAATCCTCATTTTTCCTCATTTGGCAGTAAAACAGAACTCAAGTAGAATCTCAGCTGCTTTACAAATAGTAGCTTCTAATTTTAAAGCTTCATAATGACAATGAAAGGAAGACTGAGAAAATACAAGAGCCTTTTCAGATTAGTACTGCTTTTCCACTTCAGAATGCAAAGTCAGCATCCACAGATAAAGATAGTGGATTTTGTGGGAAAATGCTCAGTTTCCTGGACGTTCTCTCTTCTGTAGCTCTCCATGAAAACAAGCAGGATGTCTCCTAGTGACTTTTATCATGAAACAGAAGAAAAACACTAATGCTTGTAAAATGGAAAGTCAAAATCCTTTTTTTTCATCAGCCTGAACACAGCCTCCCCAGCTACCAGGGGATGACTCCTTGCAATTAAATACTAAAATGCCAGGGGTTGTGGGGTGGGTTTTGTGTTTTCTTAAAGCCCTACTTGAGATAATGTGAAAGAACATTGGCTTTCCAGGTCACTGTGATGCTGCAAATGAGTTGACAGCACACATTTCAGCAGAGACTTGTTCTGGCTGATGGTCTTTGCCAGTCACGCAACTCTGGGGCAGCATTCGAGCTCTGGGTGTAAACACAACCAGCGAGCAAAGCCAGGCAGGCTCTGGGAGTAGGGGGGACCTAGCACAGGGAGGGCTGAGAGCCACCAACCCACTTATTGCCAGAGCAGCCCAGAGGGCATCAAGCCAGCATGCTTTCTCCTGAAAACCAGCCCCCTGTTCATTCAGGTGGCTGTGTCGAGTGCACTGATCACCAGTCTCTGCACAGGCAGGAGGGAGAAGTGGAAACTGAAGATTTAGCAGATGATAAGTTAAATGCCCATTCTAACCTGCCAGCAAGAGTCTGGATGTACGAAGTTGTCACTCACTCCCACTAGCTTACACTTTTTTGAAGGTGCAGGAGCATCCTAGGAAAAGCAACAAATGTGCTTTGTGAAATGAGTTTAACTCTTCATTAAGTGACCTAGATATTTCGACGGGGTGTTTTATCCTGCTTTCTTGCCCTACTTGCGTATATTAGGTAGCTGGCAAGGACCTGCTGCCAGTGAGGGCACTGACAAGTGAAGCGGAGACCAGATTCCCAGTGAGGCTGTTGAACTCACTGGGCAGTACTGGTTTCTGAAAGGGTACCAGGTGTGGAAATGAGCACAGAAAGGACACCTTGCTTCAAGCCTTCTAAGCGTGTGCTGTCACTGCTGGCTAGGAAAGATGGCTCCTGAGGGCTCATGGTTAATTAAGAACTGGTAAGAGCCATCATTTTGATTTAAAGACCAACATTTTTACTTTCTCCTTGATTTGCCCTCACCAATTCTTGAGAGAATGAGAAGACATCATAGCTCTGATGAGGATCATAGAATAGTTTGGGTTGGAAGGGACCTTTAAAAGTCACCTAGTCCATTCTCCCTACAGTAAGCAGGGACATCTTTAACTAGACGAGGTTGCTTAGGTGATAAAAGCAAAAAGCATCACGTGGTAGCCAAGCTTTACTCCTTGTGCCTGTGCTGGGCAGGGGGGAACTCACGGGAGCCGTAGCTTAGCACTGAAGATGTGGAAAGCTCCAAGCATGCAGATACTTTCACTCGGGTTTTGTGCATATGTGAAGTAGGCCTCAAGATTTCTCAGTGTTAGATAGTAACATCCTCTGCAAAGGGTGGGAAGTCTCAATTTTCCTTCTTGGCACTACTGTTTGCGGAATAGGTGACTGTCTTACAAGTGTGAAAATACACATACACAAACCTGGAGCTGTACCTAAAGATTTCTCAGCTCTGCCTAATTATACTACAGTGAACATTGCAGAAGGTGTCAAGTCGAAGAATACATAGTAGTCTTTTTAAGTAGTCATCATGTAGCTGAAAATACAGCAAGACTCCCAGTTCTCACTACCTGCAGGCAAGCTATTTATACATTTGTTTCTCCTATCCAATCCCACCTTCTGTTGTCTTTTCAGAAGTGTTTGGAGCCCAACACCCAGCTCAGTCTTCTCTCCCTACCCTCTCTGACAAACGGGAGGCAGCAGTGTCCAATCCCCCAGGCAGTGTCACCTCCTGCAAGCATACACACCTGTACTAATAGGCTGCAGCTGCATATCCTGTGCTCCTCCTGCTGACCTGGCTTTGAGAAACAGAGAGAGATGAACTAGAGTTAACAGCGGTAATAAATAGTACAGATCAGTGAAAATACTGCCTTTTGTAGGCTGGGTGTGATTGCTTCCATGTGGAAAAAGGAACATCTTTGTTCTAGGAATTTATTCCTCAGTGTCATACAGCTTATAACCATAAATGGAAAAACCTTTGCTTCTGGTCTGGCCTCCCATGTGGATCAGCTGGATCATTCCCAGCAGCTGTTAAGTCATTGTCCCCAAGAGCCAGGTCAGCTGCTTTCCTGCATCTCCTCAGGGCCCACATGAACCCTGTTATCTTGCTTCTCCAAGAAAAGAGTAAGTCTATTGTCATCAATGCATGCATCACAGAATGGCTGAGGTGGGAGTGGACCTCTGGAGGTCATCTGGTCTAATCCCCTGCTCAAGCAGGGTGGGTCACCTACAGTTGATTGTCCATGTCCAGTCAGTTTCTGGATTTCTCCAAGGATGGAGAGTCCACAGCCTGTGCTCAGTCACCCTCACAGTGAAAAAAATACCTTTTTTGTTTTTACTTTTTTTTAGGGGAAGTGGAAAGGGAAAAAATGAGCACAAGGAGCACGATTGCTGGCTAAGACAGACAAGGCATAAAGTGTGTGTGGCCCTCACCCTTGAGTTTCTCCAAGGGCTGAAAGTTTAGGATGCACGATTGCCAGAGGCTCCTTTTCTTTCAGGTCCAGAACCAGACACTGCACTGGAGAATTCCCTGCCATATGTTTATGACAGTGCGGATTTTAATGTATATGTGATGGGTTTTTGAGTCACTTGAGATTTTATTTGGGAACAAGATTTGAGAAGGATGCCAGGCACCTGGTACACAGGATTGCTAGAACTGTGGAGAAACAGACATGAACTATAAGCCAAGCCCTCTTTTGCACAAGCTCTATTTCTGGTACAGCAAATTATTCCTTTTACTCATCTCATTCTTCGTCACTTTCTCTTTTTGCTGGAGAGGCAGAAATGCCCTGTGACCTGATCCTGGGGGAGGGTGGGGTTAGCATAGACCCCAACCCCAGAGCACTCAGAGCACCCAACCCCACTCACTCATTTGGTGAGATGGGGGCTGATTTTGACTCAGATTCTGTCATGTGCACTGAGCAGAGGGTGGGTTTGATATGTTTGCATTACTTGACATTGCTGACTTGCACAGGCCCTTTTAAACCCCCTGAGTTCTAATCCCTGCAGGTCTCATGCCCACAGAGGCTGTGCTGCCACCCCATGAGTCAGAGCTGTCTTGGCAGAGGATGATTAATTGTCTTTTCTTTCCACACTCCATCCTAACTCTGTTCCCTGAAAAGACAGGGAGCCATATCTGGTAGATGTAAGTCTGTATGGAACTTCTAAAGATCTCCATCCAAGATGAGGCTGGACTGACTTAGTCATTGGGTGGATTTAGAGGCACTTTAAAGCTAGAGCAGATGCTAAACTGAAACAACAGAGGTAAAAGTGCATTTTGCTGCCCTATCTGTAGGGCTGTGGGATGGACAGCTGTATCCATGAGTTCCTTCCATGCGCTGTCCTCTTCCACTGAGCAGTCCTCCGTGAGTCAGTGTGTCTCGCCAGGAGACTGGGAAGCAGAACAGGGACAGACCTTCCTCCTGAGTCACCACTGCCATCTTCCCAAGCCAAACTCTCACCAGAGCTGGCAGGCAGTAACCATACTGCAAAGCCATGTAGGTTTAACAGGCAATTACAAACACCCATCCTTCTCTAAGTCTGGTCTCAGAGCAGGGCAGTTCTCCTCTGTCCCTTCTATGTATGCCAGGTGAAGCCTTGAAAAAGTGAATTGCAGTGACAGGTCTCTACAGTAATCTTGAGGGAGAAACCTTGACCGAGGACTGTCAGAAGAGCTGGGTCCTTCTTCCTTTCCCTTCTTTACAGGAGATGAACATTAAGTCCCCAAGACTCTTTGCCTGTCAGATTTTGGATGTTGTTGCTCACAACAATCAAGCTGTTCTTGCTGAAGCACAAACTGCCATTGCTATTGATCAATTTTAAGTGGCAAAGCCCACAGGCAACAGCCTCCTCCTTCTCCTCAAGCTGCCTTAAGACCAGGCGCTGATGCTTTTCTGGCAGGGAGCACAGCAAGAAGTCAGAAAAGCTTCTTATCTTTTCAGATCTACCACTATGGATATGTATGACCCTTTCAGGACATAAGTATTAAATATGTCACTTAGTTCTAATACAAATGGTGCTTGGGAGGTTCTCTGTTTTAATTAAGTGGATGAGTTAGGTCCTCAGAGAGCTCAACATGTCCTTGGGTGAATAAATGTTTTAATAATTCAACTTTGTCTCTCATAATCTTATAGCTGCAACCCACAGAAAAGCTTTATTTTCCTTGACACTGAACACTAAATGAAGAACACTCAATTTGACTCCTGTGCTTTTTGCTTTCTGTCCTTGGATCCAAGCTCTTGGGCAGCCTCTCAGACCAAGGGATGAGCCCCACCACAGGACCTATATGCACAGCAGCCCTGTGCTGAGTCCACAGGACACGGCCATCAGCTGCATCCTGCTTGGCTCTCCTCCCTCCAGGGGCCTGTGGAAGCCGTGTCACCTCTGAGCCTACCTCAGAACAACAGCTGTGCATCCTCCAGCATCCATCTCCTTCACGGACCATCACCCTTCCCTTGCAGGTGGAAAAGGCTTTCAGCTTGCTGGCACAAAGCACATCTTCCCCTGCAGCTGGCTCCTCCTGTCAGCAACCCAAGACACTTTTCAGCGCTTTGGATTTTGGCACTTTAAATCTCTCTTCTTTTTTAAAATTCCTAAGACAGCTAAGGAGGTGAAAGCAGGCCCCTGGTGGGCTGTGGGATGGAAAAGAAAGAAACTCAAGGGTGTGAAAGTTCTGCATTACCAGGACTCATCTCTCACTACAGAGGCTGTGCTTGGTGTGCATTCATCTGAACATACCCATCAGGCAAGGAAAGGTGGATAAAGGCTGGACACCATTTCCTTACATGAGAGGGTCCTCTGTCTGCAAGGGGAAAGAAGAGGGCAAAACAGAGGTTCATTAGATTAGAAATTCTCCTCTACAGAATGTGCCCAGGGCTGTATCAGCCCAACACCTACTGCTGTCCTTGTAGCTTGAACCACAGCCTGCGCACAGGTCACTGAGCAGAGCCCCTGGTTTGCTTCATTGCAGGAGTGTGCCCATAGGTGCAGACTGGGGCACAGCAGGGGTTACTTTCAGCTGTGGCCTTATGTAACTTTTAATTGCCTGCATTTGACATCTGTGAGGCAAAGGCACTAACAGCCGCAGTGGAAGTGCTGAGGAATAAGTCCGTGAGTAATTCCTGTTTTATCCCCAGCTTATATCATTTACCTCATTACAGGAGTGCCTGCAGCCTTCAGCTGCTCTCTGCTTCCCAAGTTAATAGATTTCACATGCCTCTGTGCCACGTCCCTGTCTCAGCTGAACTCTCCACGCAGACACAGCTCAGCCTTCCCTATGCCTGTGGACCCCAGGTTGGTGGGAAGACAACCCAAGCACACCATGGCGGGGATGCAGCAGCTGCTGCCCGAAAATGTACAATGTTCAAAGAGCAGCCCTGGCCACGGTGCCTTGCTGTGATGCAGCAGAGGCTGAGACATGAGTGGCAACACAGAAACAGCTGCTGTTTTCGGAGAGCAAAGAACAAAAACACTGCCTGTGCTGGAGAGGGACAAATTACATCTCCATTGCAGCTCACTCACCTTGGACTGCACCCAGCCTGGAGCAGCCCTGAGCAGGATATTTCGGGCCCGTCACTACAACACAGTCATTGAGATGCTGGCGTGTGCCCAGAGAAGAGCAATGAAGCTGGGGAAGGGTCTGGAGATCACAAGTCCTGTGAGGAGTGGCTGAGGGAGCTTGGGGTGTTTAGTCTGGAGAAAAGGAAACTCAGAGAGGACCCTATCACTTTTTACAACTGCCTGAAAGGAGGGTGTAGCTAGGTGGGGGGTGGTTTCTTTTCCCAAGCAGCAAGGGATAGGACAACAGGAACGTACTTCTAGTTGTGCCAGAGGAGGTTTATTTGGATCTTAGGAAAAAAATTCTTTACTGAAAGGATGGTCAGGCATTGGAACAGGTTGTTCAGAGAGAAGTGTTCAAAAGGCATGCATGGATGTGGCACCAGGAAACACAGTTCAGTGGTGGATTTGGCAGTGCTGGGTTAACAGGTTCAATGAGTTAAGAGGTCTTTTCTGACCTAAAGTATTCTACAAGTCTATGAGACAGCCCCTGTGTGCTGGTCTCTGCCTGGCTTTGGGTGAAGCAAGTCCTCACAGTCAGCATCAGCTCCGCTCCCCAACAGCTTCATCTGGCATCCAAGTCTTGGTATTAGGGGCACAAAATGTGATGCTTTTCTTATACCCACCCCCCCCATTACTTGTTGTCTTTGTGTGGCAAAGGGCTGTGGAACAGAGAGCTCCTGGAGAGGCAGCTCCTGCCTGGTGGAAACTGCTGTGTTTGTGGTGGAAACTGCTGCCTGATGGAAGCGCTGGGTGGAGCCCTCCAAGGAGCTCACGCTGGCTCAGGAAGTGCTCTCTGACATCTCTGGAGGCTGTTACAGACCATTTTTCAGATCAGAAGTTAGAATTTAAAATTAATTCAGGATCCTCTTCTGGGTCATTGTGGAAGTATTTGGAAACCTAGAGAGCACAAAGGAAAAACTACTGTCATTGCTCAGAGTTTCCTGGCATGACACTGAAGGCTCAGTGCTTGTAGCTCTCATGCTCTGATGTTCACTTGGCTTTCTTGGGAGATATTTGGCTAATCATTATCATTTAATACCTTTGTAGATATTGCTGCAGCACTCTTGTGATACACTTCGGCTACTGGCTCCAGCTCTCTTTCAATTTAAAACAGTGGAGTCTGTGAACTACAGGAATTTCAATTTGCACTTTAGGAAAATGTGAATTTTCTTCTTTACTCCTTCAGGTTGTGAAGCAAACTTTGATATCCTGTCCTGGCTGCACTGTGAAAAGCTTAGCAGCTCAGCCACAAGTATACCTGGTGATTTTTAAGCTAAGCTCACAGCTTCGTGGGGATTTACATGCAATTTTGAATGTGAGGGGCTATGAATAATAATAGTAGTCTTGAGGCAATGAGGTGTAATGAGGTAAACAATATGAAATTTTCCTACTGAGCTGAAATGAGACTCCTTCAAATCTTTTGTGAAATTTTGACACAGCTCAAAGAAACATTTTCTGAGGAGCATGTGGGCTGCAAAAGAGGTTCTGCCACTGTTAACAAGGATACTGCCTCAGAAATTACATCCAAGCATTTTCAGAGTTGAATATCTTACATTCTTTATGTTCTGATGTGTGAGATTGGGCACTGGAGGGTGCATCTGTTTTCCAGCAGAGAGGATCTGAATGATGCAGTTGGAAGAGAGGAGCTAGAGCTCAAAGACAAAGTCTTGCTATGAAGTATCCTACAAAACAAGAAAGCTAGACCAAGATTCAGAGATATTTGGGGTGAGAGGCATGCAAATCACGCCACACACTAGTGACTTCAGTGTAGTGGTGTGAATAGCAGTCCCTCACAAAACTCATGAGTATCCTTTGTTTCAGACAGTTTTTGCCCCCATAAAGACTACCTGAGGTGCAGGCTCTGAGTGAAAATCATCTAGGGCAATCAGTAGAATTTCCACTTGTTATTCCCTTCCCATTACCTTGGCATTTTGGGCCAAATGTTTTAAAATATTTCTAATATCCAATCTTGAAACTATCAGCATGCAGTTAGTTCCTCATTGGTGTTTTCAAGAGGCCCAAGTTCAGCTGGCTGCCCATGTGCACACAGACTGACTGATTAAAACAAGAGTATATTCTTGTTTGCACCTGCTCCTCCTGTCTTTCCATGCTTTAAGCTAGAAGCCTACTGTGGCCAACTATGTTAAAAATTGTGTGAGGTGCTACACCTGCGCGAGGGCAAACCGCAGCACCAACACAGGCTGGGGGATGAAGAGATGGAGAGCAGCCCTGCCGAGAAGGACTTGGGGGTGCTGGTGGAGGAGAGGCTGGACATGACCCAGCAATGTGCACTTGCAGCCTAGAACACAAATCCTGTCCTGGGCTGCATCCAGAGCAGCGTGGGCAGCAGGGTGAGGGTGGAGATTCTGCCCTTCCGCTCTGCTCTGGTGAGAGCCCACCTGGAACACTGCATCCAGCTCTGGGGTCCCCAGCACCCATTGGAGCAAGTCCAGAGGAGGGCCACAAATATGGAGCATCTCTCCTATGAAGACAGACTGAGAGAGCTGGGATTGTTCATTCTGGAGAAGGGAAGGCTTCAGGGTGACCTCATTGCAGCCTTTCGATACTTAAAGGGGGTTTATAAAAAAAGTGAGAACAGACCTTTTAGCAGGGCCTGCTGGGATAGGACAAAGGGTAGTGGTTGTAAACTAAAAGAGGGTAAATTCAGACCAGATATAAGGAAGAAATTTTTTATTATGAGAGAGGTGAAACACTGGAACAGGATGCCCAGAGAAGCTGTGGATGTCACATCCTGGGGGACATTCAAGGCCAGGCTGAGCAGGGCTCTGAGCGACCTGGTCTAGTTGAAGATGTCCCTGCTTAAGGCAGGGAGGGTATTAGACTAGATGGGCTTTCAAGGTCCCTTCCAGCCCAGACTATTCTATCATTCTGTGAAAAACATCAAGGCCCTGAAGCTGAGTTTCTGTACCAAGTTGATTTGAAGAATAAATTTTGAAAATATAAAAATAGGCTTTTAGCAGCCTGCCTGACAGAGGCAGAGACATTGTGTGGGCAAACTGTTCCAGAACACAGCTGTGCAATGGTTATTAAGAGCTGTACTTCCATAATAAGTGCTGGGAGCTTTCCTTAGTAAAGAACGATAAGCAAGTTTCAGCTTCTTCCTCGCTGAGACCTGGAGGCAGCACTGTGCTTGGTTAGCTCTGGTGCATTATCCTGTAATAGCTAAGCAATATACTTTGAGTGAAAGTTGAATAATAGAGTGTTTTCTCTGCCCTCTCCCCCCCACACACCACTTTACTTCCAGAATAGCATCTTCCATTGTTGGTTATTGCCATTATCAAGTGATCTCCCCAACGACTGCTCAAAACGTAATTTCTAGCTTCTGGGCATTAAGCAAAGATCACTGCAGCATAATTGGATTAATTTAGAGACTGACTTTGAACAGCATAATTGATTTGAATTTTATTCTGTTTTCTCTAGCCACTTTTTTCACTAAGAATCACAATGCTTGTGAGCCCAGGCATGGACTCGAGTCTTCCACAGGCAAAGCCTTCATGAGTGGGAGCCCTCCTTGCTAAGTGGGTACCTTCACCTGTGCTCCGTGCATCCCTCCACTGGGGAGGGCTCCCACTGGGCTTCATGCTTCTTCCTTCTGCCACCCTTTGCAAAGGCTTCGGGTGCCAGAGGAGTCATGGACCCACTCACTCCTGCACCATCACTGCAGGGGTTGCTTTGCGCTGCAGGCAGGGTTTTGTTCTCTGGCACAGGGGCTGTCACTGCTGTGACCTGTGGGGACCAGCCTGCCCAGCTGTCCCCACATGGACCCTGCTTCAGGGATGCTCTGTGGCACGCTTGGTTCTAACATCATGGGGCCTTTCCAGGCATTTAATTGTGTTGCTGTCATACAAAGCACAGCAAACCTTGTGTCCTGCCATGGGTTTCTGACTGGGTTTTGATTCTGTGTGTCACAGGTGTGGGTGTGGAGTGGGGAGTGCCCTGTGGACACTGCAGCAGGACCTGTGGGTGCCTGGTCAGGTCCTTGAAGCAGCATGCACTCACCAGGGATCCCCAAAACACGCTTCAAGGTTCACTCCCAAAGCTTTCTTTTTCTATGCAAAGCATCTCTTGGCTTTCACCACACATCTTCACTGATTGTTAGAGAATGAAAAGGCTTTTCATTATAAATCAGAATAATTATTAAAATCTCGAGTGAGTAGCATGGCTGCAGCCCATCCTCCTGAGTCATTCTGAGCTCTCTGTGCCATTTCAGCTCCTCTTGGCTGACTGTAGAGGCTGGCAGAGTTGCTCAGCATGTGCCCTTCATGCCATGGGAAGGAGTTTGTCTGGGATATTTGCTCAGTGGTTACCTTGAAGATGGAGCTGCCCAGAACCAGGATAGTATCCTAACAGGAGTCACTCAGGCTTGTACTACCTGTCACAACTTACACACAGTGCATGGGACTTTTGCATTTCCAACAAGCCCAAGGTTGTCATCCCACTAATTTCAGCAGACCCAGGATGTCCTTGCCATGCCTTTGGAGAGCACCTGGCTCTCGTATTCATGTGTGGCAGCACACTGCTGTGACCACATCCCATCGTGCCCTCTCCAAGTAGAAAAGGCAAAGGGATACAACTGTGTTACTGCTTCCAGTGCCAAGAAAGAACAGAACAAAAAGCAATGTTGACCCTTGTCCTTCCTATTGTTTTGGTGAAAGGGAGTGATGCTGCCCAACATACAATTCAGTCCTCTGAAAGCCACCAGATTTGGTGCCTGCAGCAACCTGGTATCCTATTTCCAAATAAATCAGAGATAGAAGGAATGGAGACAAGTCAGCCCCCATTGCCCAGTGATACAGGGCACTCCCTTGGAAAATCAGCTGTTCCTCAGCTGTCAGCATCTGCTGCAGGCATCATCCTTGGGGTGCACACCCCCTGCCTGCACTGCTGCCTGCAAGTGCCACAAGGCAAAAAAATACCTGTCCTCCTGTTTTTCCATACAAAACCGCATATATGCACTTACAGGTAGAGTTCATGTCTTTTAGCAGATAAAGGCCATGATCACTGTAGGAATGTTCATAAAAACATAGTTGCTATGAGGCACACAACAGATTTTCCCACTTTTGCTTGGTATTGTCTTGTAATAAATTTCTTGACGATTTAGTTGAGTTAGAGGAATATATCCACACTAACAGCATTTGCCTTTTCTTTAATGTTTTGTTGGAGTAACATGCAGCAAACTGATGCCCAGGAAGCTTTTCCTTCCAATATCTGAACAATAGTTCTTAGGGGCAGCTTTGCCAGCTTTCACTAACCTTGCTGCTGGTACTCCTCAGTTGCCAAGATTGTCACAAACACTTCAATCTTTTGTGTTCTTAACTCTTAGGCTTTCGTAGGAGACACACCTTTAATCATTTGCCTTTTGGGTTTTCCAAAATTTCCAAGCTTTCCAGGTTCTCCCTGGCAGCACAAAGCCAAGAAGAGAAAATGGGACTTCAGAACTGATGCTGTTGGGCACATACAGTGCCCCACAAAAACTCCTCTTCCCAGTGCCTGGAAAACTTTATCCCTTGCCCATATTCACCTACTCCTCCTCTTCTGTCTCAGTTAGTCATGTTCCCCTCCTCACACACACACACTTTCTCCATGCAGATGTTACAATTCTGCAGGCTGCAATGCACTGGAAGATTTCGTTTCCCACCTCCACAAATATCTAAACTTATCCCCAACTACCTAGCTAGTCTGTCTGTAAGATCTAAATGTCCCCAGCATTTGGGGGTGTTTGGGTTTGGGATTCTGATTCAGGCTTATTTAGAGAAAACACTGAAAGGTCACTGCGTGTTAATTCATCCAGCAAATGAAGCTTGAAAGGGCTCAGTGCTACTGTAGGAATGTGCTGCCTGGAACCAATATCTACTTGCAAACCTGGTGGGACTAATTCAGGTCTGACAGAGTTTTATGTAAGTATCATTTTACTTTTAATGTTCTCTTTACTTCTAATCACTTCTTTAAATCCCACCAAAGACAGGTTTTCTCACAAGATGATGCCTTGGCACATTCACTCAATGATATTGACTTCCCAGTGGCAGCAGGGGAATAAACCAGGAGATTAAACTGTCCAATCAATTGCCCTCCTGCCTGTGTTATGTGCATTATTTCCCACCGTGCACATTCGACATTACACTCTGTGACCATTAACGCAGTGGGTGCTGTTAAACAATGAAATGTTAGACAGCAGCACGCTAAGAAAAGGTTTAATGAATAATATGGTATCCTTACCAGCAGCTACAGAAGAGTTGGTCTGGGGAAACAGGGACTGTGTGCTGGGGCATGTTGTACATGAAATAGGGATGTCTATGCTAATAAGCAAACGCTCCTTTATCACAGGGCTGGTGTGGAAACGTCACCCTGGAGAGAAAACTGAGTTTAGGGAAATATCCCTCTGGATTAGGGAGGTGGACAGAGCAGGCATTACTTCCCAGCAACTCACTTTTTGATGCCAAATGGCTTAACATGTCAGCAGGATATTAATGCCGAGAAATTTAACAAGCATTTTTCTGTACTGCCAGGTTGCCGAGTGTTACTCCTTGCTCCCCGAATCTGCCATTCAAATCTTACCTGCTGCTCTCTTCTGCTTTGTGAAACATGACACAAAACTGCACTTCTTCCAAGGCGAGGTTCCAGATTTGCAGCTGCCCTGTGAGGACTTGTCACTCCCAGCTGACACTCTTTCCCACGGATGCAAGTACAAACTTGCCAGGCTGGAGAACTCCCATAGGCATCTGCTGGACAGCCTGGCTTTGGCAAAGATGGATTTGTGAAACAAGCAGCACCATTCTTCTGGCACAGACTCATTGCTTGTCCAAGAAAGACTTGAACCAAGGAAGGGAAAGACTGACTTCTGATGGGATGGAAACTAATTCATGCCCTAAAGAGCCTCACAGGGAGTGAGAAGCAGTTACCCAACCACAGACAGGGCAGGGGCATAGGGACGCCACCAGCCAGGGTCTACACATACAACTGACTTGGTACTGCCTTGTGATGTCCCTCTGGTGGGAACCAAAGGGCTGATGAAGGGCAGGGGGACATCAGCCACTTCCAGCTGGGCAGCTGAAGCTGCTCGCTCCTGGCTCCTCTCTTGAACACTTTTTCTCAGGTTTTCAATGGGCAGAGTGGGGTTTCTTTCATGATGTCTCCTGAAGATCACTGTGCAGGTTAATGGTGTGCTGTTAGGAAAGAGGCTATTGACATAGTCTGACTTCCTCTTTACCTAGTCTCACCTATTCGTTTATGTTTTCTTTGAATTAGCTGGTGAGATACCTTTATCAACATTATTTATAGGTTTTATGCATTTCAAGACTGCTGCTTTGTTCCTAGGCTGTACTTGTCTCTTAATCTAACTAATAATCTAATATGTTTCATTCTTCCTCATAAATCAAATTTTGGACCCCGATGATCTTAATTCTCTCTCTTCCATCAGATCTTCTTCATCTCATATAGAAGTGAACAGGCTATTTCAGGTGTGCCTGTGAAAAGATTTCATCTATATATTTCAGTCTCATTATATGTTTCTCTGGCTATTTTACTTTGTTTTCCTGCATTGAAAGTACAGCCCCTAAGATTCTTTCCATGCTGTTTCTTTGCAGGTTTGTTAGATAGCTCATGCCTTAGATTTTTCTATCCCCTTGTGAATTAAAATATCTTTTCATTTTGATTACATTTTAATTCATAAATAGCATCTCATTTTCTCACTTTCTCCCTGTATTTTTTATCTGGGTGAGTTCCATCCTATTTTTTTCATGTCTTCTTTGTATTAGTAATTTCCCTCAATTTAATATATCTGGAACTTCAATTAATAAATTCTTTATTCTGTGCTCTAGATAATTAATAAAAGCATAAAAGAACAGATGCATGTTATTTAACAAATGTCTCTGCTAGCATCCCTGCCAACCTGAAAGTGGTTACTTCCACCATTTGTTTCTAATGTTTAAATTTATTTATGAAAGACATGTGATCATCCGTTAACCCAAGTAAATGATGTTGAGATGAAGATTCAGTGGAGTGGACATTCTCATAAAATAATCTAAAAATAACTCCAAATATAGCAGTGGGAGGAGGTCACGTGAGATGCCCATTGCAGCCTCTTATGTCTGAGTAGTCTGTATTACACGTGTTGTTTTCACAGAGCTGTTTGTTTTGTATTGTTGCTGTTATCTATTAATCTTGGCAAAAAGGGGTACTCAGAAAGGCATGGCATTCCTGTGCTTTGCATTATTGACTGTTGCTTGATTTTTAAGTTAAATTTTGTGGCTCTGAAAGGATATTGCCTTTCAAAGGAAAAATACATAGTCTTTCTCCTGTGACAAATTTACACCAAAATACTGGAAACTAGACATTACTTTTTCTAGCTTTAGAAGCTCAGCAAATCCTTTCCATGACTACTTGTGTTTACAGTTGTCATGTTTTAGGAATTTAGTGCTCCCACTGAAACCATGCTCCACTTGTGCCCCTCACTTACTTCCCATTCCCCCTCCAATTCTCCCCAGAGTCGAATGGAGAGGAGAACTGGAGACACAAAAAGCAAAGATCATGGGTTGAGATAAGAACAATTTACTGGAAACAGCAATGAGAGAAGCAAATTAATAGTAACAGCAACAATATTAATAACAGAAGTGTACGAGAGAGAGATAGAGTAATTCACATGCAAAATGCTCCCCACAGAATCTGACCCAACCACTCCACACTTCCCCAATACAGAAAATGAGGTAAGGTGGTGTAGAATAATGTCCAGGTCCTAGCCAAGCCCTCTCCTGGCTACTGCAGAAATCAACCCTGTTGATTGAACCAGGGTGCCAGTAAAATTCATCAAAAATCTGTTCCATCTGCTACGGAAGTTGCCTTCATGAAAGGTAACATACTGGCTTTTACAGCATAAATCAGGTTCTTGTTTTTTGAAACATGATTCCATTCTTCCAATAACTTCTTGAAAAATTACTGATTCCTTCTATAGTTTTCCTTTTTACTAATTGTATGTACACGAATGAAAAAAATGCACTGTAAATGAACTGTCCCAGAATTGCAAAAAAAGGGTCATTTTTCTACTTCAAGGGGAACAAATTATCCTTGTTTCTCCATTAATCTTTATATAAGCAACAAACTGGTGGACAAGTAGTTACTCATATTGCTTTAGTTTATCTCCTCCTGGTTTTGTGGCTCTCCCTGCTCACAACATCCCAGACTTCACACTGTCAGAAATGGTCCCAAGGCTTTCAAAGACCTACATGCTTGTACAAAGAGTGCCTATTCCTCTCTTGGTGCTCCTGGCCAAAGCAGGAAATCTGAAAATCCTGAACAATTATTACTGACCTTTAACCTTCTAGAAAGCCTTGGGCCTTGCCAAATTTCTAAAGTTTACATCTGTGACATGGTTTCTTAGCCCTTACTACCAGAGATCAGTTGAGTTTCATTGTTTCTCACCAACTAGTGGGAGAAGTAGGATACTTTCAGATCCCTAGGACACACCTCCCATCCTGAGACCAAAGGACTTCTGCAAAATCTCTTAGCGCTTGCAAAACTGCAATATTATCAATATTTCTTTTAATAATGGGGAGTGAGGTGGGGTGGGGATGTTCCTGTTCATTTAGAAACAGACTGAAACAGCCCACACTTCTCACATTACTATTATTTGCTTATTTAGAGATCACACCTGTGTTTTGTGAAAGCAGCACATGGATATGACACTTTTCCATCGCTGCTTTTTCTTTGTTATGGAAGATTTTTCTCCACAGCTATTCAGCATCTCAGTCATTCGCCATTCATCATTCATTTCATATCTTTTGTAACTTGTAAATTGCATTGTAGAATTGCTCACACAAACACTAAAAAAGATGGTTCAAAGTGCATAAAGGTCTCAGCCGAGTATTCCCTGTCTGTCTGATAGCTGTGCTGAGGGTTGTTTTGTAGGGCCTAAAAGAGCATCAAATATTTCCAAATATTTGTTTCTGCAAAACCAAACTCACAGCAGAAAACATAGCATCAGAAATGCCTTGAATTAATGTCAGATAAACAATGAGACTGAAAAAAATGTTACTGTGGCACATGACTGTCAGTACACAACTAAAGTGGTCCATAGGTAGGGAGAGGCTGTCAGGGTACACACATTTGTTTTAGACTTTAAATATACAGACCAAGTGGATCTGTCTGACAAAAAACAAAAAACAATTGTTCTCACTCAATTCAGTGAGTATTTTCCACTGAAGAGATATTACCAAGTGATAGTGCATAATTTTGCTAGGACAGCTTGACCTTTTTGCTTGTTTCTCCCTGGTAATAAGCAAAGCCAATTAATCCCACGTGTTGAGCTGATGAGTAATGGTTCCTTGTAGGTACAATGGTGTCGTATGCCAGTACATACACCATCATTAATCTCTATTAATCACACAGGGAACAATGACAGTTTACTGAATTTTGTTGTTAAGTAAGCTCCACACCAAACCTCTAGACTGCTAAACCATTGCACAGGAAACAGAACTACACTGTAAGTTGAAGAAGTAGATGGAAAATCAGCCATATTGCACATAGACCTGCCTAAACCTGTGCTGAGCTTCACTCCCAGCTCCACACAGCTTAGTGACTGATTTGATTGGAAACCTGTATCCCTCTTCCTCCGAGGTGCTATCTCACCCATCTGCAGGCTGTCTTGTAAATGCAAAGGTACTCCATGGCACACAATTTTTTTAATGCTTACATGCTCTCCTTTTTGAAAATAGTAAAATATTTAAGATAGAAGAAAGAAAAGGAAACACATTCCCTAGAACTCCAGGAGCTGGCCTGCTCCTCTTGCACATTGGCAGACATTTCTTTTCTTACCTCCACTGCGGTGAGTTCCTTTCAAATGTGAAATCCTCTTCTGGGTACAGGGTGCAACTACTGGCTAGTGCTCACTTGGATGGCTCTGTCAGACAGAGCTGGCTGCCAGGGGCTGCAAACACCAAGCCAGAAACACACTCGGGACCTCAGTTTATTCTTTAAAACACAGGGCTCAGGAAAGCGCTCTGCTGACCTGCAGTCAGAGGAAGGAGAGTGATGGTCACAAAAAGAGGGACATTTTAAATGCAGTTGATAACTTTGCACTGCACTGTGTCTCTCTACTCGCAGAAAGGGCTGGTAAGTCTCTCATTTCCCCAAGGGATGTTGAGCTGCTCCAGGAACGCTGCTGGCAGCTGCTGCTTCCCAGAGCTCCTGCATTAACTCTATGAGACCAGCAGCGAGCAGCTTTGGAAGTGAACAGTCAATTTGCTGTATCAGTTGCCCTGGCAGTCTGATAATTGCCATGGTGAAAACTGAGCCAGGGGATCCAGAAGGGTTTTTGGAACAGGCTTTCAGCAGGTTTCTGACTCCTGTTGTGGAACACCTTCAGCATTCACAAAAGAGCAGTGACCTAATTGTGAAAAACTGTTCTCAAAGGCTCTGTCTCCTGTTTGCTGTTTCATGTCATTTTGGTGAATTCTGCTTTAAAGGCATTTTCTTTCTGTTTTTCTTGAAGCACTATTCTGGCTTTGTACTTACGCCAACAGCCTTCAGGTTTTGTCTGCACTGAGTCTGGAAATGTTTCATTCCCCTCTCCCCAAGCCAACCATGTTCAAACAGTGCTTGTGGAGAGGTGCTAATGTGCTTTCCCAGGCCTCTTTAGACATGATTTAAAAGCTGGTACTTAAAAGCATAACACAGAGAAATGCATTTGCAAAAGGATACATTTTTCTTCCACTTGGAGCAGAACTATCTAATTTTCTCCAAGAAACTGAGCCAGAAATCATTTGACTTTGTGCATACTAGCTGAGTTGTAATTTAATTGAGGATGTATTTTATCTTTTGGGGTTTTTTTAATCTATTTTTTTTTCACTGCTTCAAGTTCTATGGTGGCTCTCCTTCAGATTTTACCAGGTTCACCTCACGTCCTCTCCACCTGTGGATCAGTAATGTGAGTAATGTGTGATGCATATTGAAACTGGAAGTGGTTTAGGTTCCATTTGGAATATGGTGCCTTCCATTTTAGAAATAAAACTTCATCCTAGTTTTTCACTGTCAGTTACAGATTTTTGGTAATATTCAGCTCTTCAGATATTTCATTCTTTCTTCTGAATAAGTTTCAGACAACACATTTTTCTGTCTGTAACTGTATGTTCCTGTTCAACACCTTAATATTCAGTCTTCTGCATTCGGAAAAACACTATTCTATGGTCAAGTTTTCAACTTCCAGAGATAAAATAACCCATTCTTCCTTACTTCACTGAAGGTTTGGTACTTGCTGAACTCCTTTCTTTTCTTCTACACCTTTGAATGTGCCGACACTACACATTCTCGGGCTGAAGCGGTTTTCTTGCACTCTCCCAGCCACAGTTGCCCCTACCTCTCTCCAGCTCCTTGATACATTGTGCTGAGGGGTCAAGTCAAGTGGCCACTTAGTGGCATTTGTTTTGGTGGCCTTTATTATTTTCTTACCTGCCTTTAGCCTTTGGAGACAGACCACTGATTCCTTTCATATTCAGCCAACTGAGTCAATGGTTTGGTGACTTGCTACTGTCTCATGGCACATCCAGTAGACTGAATACAGCTCAGCCTGTGCTGGAGCTCGAGACAGTGCCTGTTAGATCACAATCATCTTGTGTTGCCGCAAGCAAACCACTTATTATGAAGAAGATATGTTTAGGTGTCTAAATCCCAACATGAAATCCATCAGCTTGGATCCTCATCTCAGCCCACACTGAAACTCTGCTGGCAAGGAGCAGGTCTGAAGATACCTGCTTCAAGGGTCTATGCTGAGATGTTAAGCTGCAAATGTTGTTCTAACCCTTTCTCTGAGACTAGTTTTCTTCAGGTTCTGGAGTATGCTGAGCCTGGAATAGAATAGGTTGAACTTCCATATTAAACACTGTAATGCAAAGCAGAACAGTTTGGAGAAAATGCCATCTGTACAGCCTAGCCTGAGAAGTGATGGAGAAGTATCTGCTTGCAGCCCCTGTTTCGGTAAACTTGTTAATCAGAGTTGCCTGACTGCATGAATTTCCACCTCATTAGGCAGGTGCTTGCACTGTCCCTTTTAAGGTGGCTACATGCCATGTATATGAGTAGATATTGCTTATTTGGGAGCTAATGACCCATAATTTGTATGCAAGAAAGAGCAACTACAAAATATTTGCAGATAGAAATCATTTTCCCTGCTGTAATAAACTTCATGTGTTTGTGTCACAAATAGTGCAGTACCAGAGAGAGTGCTTCAAGTGCAAGCTTTTAGTACAGGTATCTTTTTTTTTTTGGTAAGGGATAGGGAGGATGTTATTCTCAAAGGAAAAAAAATGTTTTGTTTAGTTTAGTCAGCAATTTACTGAGTTAATTTACTTCCCATATATGAACATGTTCATGCTCCTGGGCAATGCTACATTATTATAAACTGAGTTAAGTAATAGGATGGAAAAAAGGATTTGGATGAATGGTGCTTTATATGTGCAGAACATACAAGAATCTTGAGCTTTATTGTGCTGCATTTTTTTAATTGCTGTCCCCTCTGAGTGGTTTTTTTTTACCCACTGACAAGCCAATTGCTAGATGCTGTAGTAGCACAAGGTCAAGTCTGTCCAGTAATGGGACTCTGGTACATGATGTTCTTTAGATTTAACAAGGTGATATGATATCTCCTAGAGCTTTGGGTCAGTAAGAAGATAAACAGCTGACAGACTGACAGTGGCAAGAATTCCCAGTCAGATAGCTTGGACCCTCTCCCCCAGCTGTGGGAGGTCTTTCCCATAGTAGTGTCCTAGGCAGAATGGCACAATGAGAAACAGAAAACTGGCATCATTTCTGTAAGCTGAGAAAAACCTCTTGGCCTCAATGAAGAAGAGCATGGTATTTATCTCAAAAATAGAAAACTAAATAAGGAATAGTATCTTTGGTAATATCATAAATGGAGGGGGGAAAGTCAATATATTTCTCTTAAGCAGAAATTATCATTAACTGTGGCTCTTTTTGGAATAAGCCTAAGGAAGATGGGTAGGAGGAAAAATTGTAACCCTGCAGGGCAACTGTATTGAGGCTGTGACCTGATGGCCAACTGAAGACCAGCTAGTGTAGCTACTTCAGCTCTTTCCAGGAACAAAGTCTGAACCTCAGATTATCATGGTAAATTCCTGAGCACCTCCAACTCCCCTGCATATGAAGGACTTTGTGTGGCATATGAAGAGCAAAGGGTGTCTTCTTTTCTGTGCTGCATTGGGGTAGCTCTTTCTCACAGCAAGACTTAAATGCCTTGATTTCTCAGTATTTCAGCTTCAAAGTTAGTGGGTACCAAGAGATTAAAATGCAACTGTTTGCCATTAAGTATAAAAATGAAAAATAAAAATAAGTAGATGGAGCTAATTGATCTACAACCTCCTTACTTACAGGTTAGGAACCCCTTGGAGAAAAAGATCAGGGGGTCTGAGTAGTACTGCCTTGAAAAAGAACAGAATGCACAAAATGAGTAGTCACAGAAATTACAAATATTTGGAGGATGGATGTAGAAAGAAAAATATTGTTCTTGCCTCACTGCACTGACTTCCCTAGCAACACAGGAAAAGTTTCCAGCACTGGAACAAGATTAATAGTCTCTCAAAATCTCCAGGGGCAGGACTGCCAACCCAGTGGTGCCTACCACCCACTAGCAACGCATTGAGTCTCTCTACGGCTCTGTCCTGAGTGCTCTAACTATCCAGTTTTATGGGTAACATGGGAGTGAAGCCTGCTTCAAATTCCCAGTCAGCATCTTCATAAACCAGGATATCCTTCTCTGGACTCTCTTATGGGTAGAGAACCTGACAAATTTTTTAGAATAACATTTCTAACTTCTGAAACTATTCATGCTCAATTTTCATGCAGCTTTGGGCAGTCTATCAAGTGTTTAACCAATTTCAATTTCTAGTTGGGCTTTGAAAGGGTGTTTAGCAATGTGTGCTGTAAGGAACCAATAGCACCACTGAGCTAAAATAGTGAAATAAGATTTAACAGCAGATTTATTATAATAAAGATGAAACCTATGCTGAGTCACTTCAAGATATATTAATTAAAATGAAAAGTGCAAAGGTTGTTGCTGACATTTAATCCGTCACCTTGGTTTTAATGAAGGCAGATAGCTAAGGACAGGGAAGAAGACCTGCTACAGGTTACAGTCTTCAGCCATGCAAACTCCCTGCTTCCATGCTATACCCAGAGCTGGAACTCATTTGGATGTTTTATGCATGCTTTTGGGCTCTAAATGAGCTGCCACTTCTCCATTAAAACAAAAATGCTCAAAAAAAAGCCAATATGAAAAAGATTGTTGGGTTCTGTTTAAGAAAACTGCATGTCCAAAGTATCTGAAAGAGGGCAGTGGAAAATGAGTGACATCTTTTACCTGCATTGATTCATCTCATGAAAGCCCCAGCATGAAGCGTCTTTAGATCTGCCTGGTGTGAATGCAGTTGGTCAGCCTATAACATGGATAAGTGAGTCAATTTTGCACTGCCAGTTTCATCTCTGTTGTGACCATTATATGACAAAACGCATTTTCCAAGAAGTAGCCTTATCTTCTGGCTCAGGTAATTATTGGTCAAGGAGGGGCAGCCTGTCAGCTCCCAAGCAGCACAGCACCTACTTTTCCTGAGCTACGTTCCTCTGAAACTGGCTGCACTTCAGGAAACAAGCTGAAGGCACCCAAGGAGGCTGCTGCTCCTTGAAAAACTGCCTCACTCCCTCTCCTTCCTTGTCCACCCTTCTGGCCTGAAACAGTTTCCCCGCTGTGGAAGTGAGAAGGTTCCTTCATCACAGTGAAGGAGAAGGGGCTGAAGGCAAACAGCTCTTCTGTGACACCTCCTGTTGATGCAGCCCCCACTGGGGCCTCTGAGGGATCACCTCAGTTCTGTGAATTCTGCAGATCATTTTAGTTTGGTTTGGTTTCTTTGTTGTCAAAAATACCACTGACAGCTCTGGGCATTCATTTAGTGGTAACTCAATCACTCAACTTCCCTGATGATTTTTTGCTTGCTTGCTATCAGCAGCTCCATTGCTATTAAGCAGTAAATGTGATAAGCAGTGTAGATAAGACATCAGTCTTGTACTTATCAAGACTAAACACCGTGAGAAAAGCCCCAGTTATCACACAAATCTGCTTAAATAATTCTGCAGGTCCCATTGCTGAAATTACTCATGTTCTTCACTGCAGTGGCTTTGTTCAGCTTTATGCTATAGCTCAGCCAGTGGCATTTAAAAAAAAAATAGTTTAGAAATCATTCAGTTTTACAGCTGATGTAACGTACACCAGACCTCCCTTTACCTCCTTAGCAGCATCCTATTTAGTTTTAAAAGACACACTGTTAATGTGAGCCACACTGAAATCAATGGAGTAACCACATTCCCTCCCTCCCCTCCAAGCCACCCTCCTCTGGATGTCAGCACCTGCACCGTGGTCTGCCTCTTGCAAATTCTAACTCTCCCTTTTAAAAATATCCACAACTGACAGATTTCACAAATGACACTGAGCATATTGCTGCCCTAACCTCCTCTTTCCATCAGCTGCTCTCACCTCTCTCATGTGCTGTTTTCATAGGCAGGAATAGGTTAGCATCCATGTGAATAATTTACAAACAGGCCAATGGTTGTTCAAAAGCCACCTGAATCCCAGAAGGTGACTGTGGCTTAGGTGGATATTTGAGGTTTGTGTACAGCTGCTTGAGATCCACCTGTGGCCATCTGTTTTTCTCTCAAGCTTAATTGCTATGTAAAGAGCAAAAGCACTTTGGCAAACCTCACAGTTTTCTCTAATCTATGTTGCAAAGTGCTGAAATGGTAGCTGTGTTGTTTTTTTTATGAAAAAGATGCCACACATACCAGCAACATGATACTAACGGCAACATGAGCAAATCATTTACCTGATTCCTATCTGTTGGGTGGTTAAGTGGAAGTCAAAAATAGCACATCCCTTCCTGACCCCTGAAATTTGTTTCAAAAGCTCTGCTGTAACTTCAGCTTCCACTAAGATGCTGAAAACATTTTTAATAATATAAAGTCTTTAAGAAGAACCAGCCAAATTCACTAAGCCCACTGACCTCTTGCTTAGTGAATTTTGTGGCCTGCATGCTCATTACATCTGGCATTTCCAATGTTATTTAATTTACTGTTTCTCATGGCAAACAGACTGGGGCAAGAAAAGCTTCAGGCTAGTTCTCAATGCAATCTTTATAATGTGGCCATCGCCACAGAGTGCTGTGCAGAGTTAGTTCTGCATCAAATGCCTTGACAGACTGAATGGTGCCATAGGCATCAATCTGATGAGTGCTTTTCTGCATCCCTTTTTCCATAAAATGAAAAATACCAATCTCTCTGCTAACTCAGGGAGTCCCACAGCCACTCTCCAGCAAGTCCCCAGGACACTAGTCAACCCATACTCACAGCACACCCAGGCTGCCATCAGACTAGCCCTTCTGTGAATCCCTGCTCTGTTTCAGAATATCTACACTAGCATTAAAGTTCAGATTTATTCCTGATTGTCCCCATTTAGTGAGCGTTTCTCCCAGTCATAGTCTTTCTGCAGCAGAAACCGCTAAACTGAAAGCCCCTCCTTGACCAATAATTACCTGAGCCCCTAACGGGCTTTGAGTCCCTGGGAACACAGCGCAGCTGCTCTGAAGGAAAAGCTCCTGAGAGACAAATGTTGGACCCTCAGCACTGTTTTGCTCCTAATGCAGACACAGCCATCCTTCACTGTTCAGGCTCCGATCCACTTTGTAGACAAAGTGCTGCAATATGCGCACAGCAAGGTTAACAATGCATAAATTTCACCAACCTGGATGCACGTCTGCAGAAGGAGTTACAGAAGGAGTTACTGTGAAGTTAGTGAGTGGGAATGGAAACTTGCTGGGCACTAACTCTTCCTGTACTCCACTCGTAGTGATAATTCACTCTTCCCTGAAAAAGGCATATTGATCACCAACAAAAGTTTAAATGCTACTTTATGGCACATTAAGATTCCCATGCTCATAAGCCTCCAGACAACAGGAATGCTGGATGATTAGACATTAATCTGAATGAACTTTCAGAGTGATTTTGTTAAACTATTTTAAAATTATATGTATCGACACTCTAAATTAATGGGGATGTACTTTTTTTTCAAAATAAACTACAGTTTACTGTTGAAATCTTAGTTATGAATCAGAGAGTCAACACAAGTGCATACCTTGGTTTAATGATCCATTTCAAGAATCTGAAACTAGTGAATTTGGCTTAATTTTTTTTCTGAGAACAACAGTGCTGATAAACCCCACAGAAATAATTCTGATATTATTTGTCTCTCACTGTCCTTGATTTTCAGTCAAATGGATTAGGAGAACCCTTCAGACTGCAAAGCCTGAATTGAAGCAAATATAGTACTTTGAGGTGAGATGTTAAATTTACACAATGAAATGTATTTAAGAAGCAATTTTTCCCAAAGCAGGGCAGGATCAAGCTTAATACCACTGGATTCATTTTCCATTTGTTTGGCTGCCTAACCATGTCTTTATTCAGTAAAGTATGGTTTCATCTCAGAGCCTTGGGTGCTTATGTTTGGTTTGAGAGAAAAATTATCATTTCCAAATTGCTTCCAGTTTATGCTCTGTATTTCTTCCCATTTATAGAATGTTTTCTGCCTTAGTGCTTTGAGTGGGCAAACCCCTACACCAGCAGAATGTCTTTCCAGCCTAAGCATGGCTGCTGGGATCTGTAATACCAACATGGAGGCAGACATATGCTGATTTTTACCTCCAAACCCTTTGTAGACAAGCAATTTCTGAGCATGTGGTGTGGCCTGCAGTCAGTGCCAGCCACCTGGGTTTGGCAGCTTGGTCAGATCTCTACACAGGGACAGTTTTCAGCATAAGTTTGCATCTGACCTGGAAAAAGTTGAAATCTAACTATAGACATTGTTGTCATAAGGCTCCAGTTTCAGAAAGCGTTAATACGTACACCTGGGTCTCATTTGCAAACCAAAGAGCCAAGTAGCCAAGAGTTTCTTGCTTGGCAGAGGTTACTCTCCCCTCCACCAATCCCATAGCTCTGGCAATAAACAGACCCAGAAGAACATAAATGCCTTTGTATATAACAAGCTCAGTGAGGTTTCTGTTTCAGGGTAGATTTGCATATACTGCCTTAAAATTCAGTTTAGCTATAACTGGAAGGTGACTTGTATGCTGTTTGTTACCACTGAGCTCTTGCAACTTGATGCAAGAGATTACAGAGATATGAATTCATTGCTGTGACTCTTAGCAAAGCTGCAAAAACACAACCTGATGTCTAACAGAAGAGGAAATAACAGAGCTGTATCTCACAGCAATATTATTCCACACAAAAAGGATATGGAGTGTTCACAAGCCATGACCACAGTAGTTATCACCACAGTAGCTCTATTACATCTTCCATGACTTTATTGATTTCCTTTCTTTTTTTAAATTCAACTCTTGTGATTTTCCAATCTGGGTAATTTCCCCTGAAATAATTTGAAAAATCAGCATTAATATAAAAGTATATCCTGCTTGCAACATGTTATATAATTTATATAAATAGTTTGCAGAAAGCTCTAAATTCTCCTTTTGATATCTTCTTATGTAGAAGAACATAAGTACACAGAAAATATTATATTTATGTAGTATATACACATGGCCACTGTTCTAAAAATCATTAATATTTTGCACACACATACATAACCACTTTACTCACAAATAACTTGAGGGGAAAACTACTGCTTCTACTGGACTACTGTCATTTATACTATTATATTATCCTTCCCTGCCGCATTGTTATCTGCAGTATAATTTCTTAGCTCTGAGAACCTTGTTCCAATCAGCAGCCCCAAATGGAATCTGTTGCAGTCATGTAAATAGAAGTTCAGCTTAATTATTCTCCTGTTTGAAAAATCACTTTTACCTGAAGCAAGCGATGCTTCATTTCCCTTCCTTGTTTTCCCACCATCCCCTTCCCTCCCTTCAGCTACAAAAATAATTATCTCCATGACAGATACCAAAATTTTGCTATCTGCCTCTCTCTTCCTTCAAAAACACACTCAGCAGCACTTTGTGACAATCGATCAAAAGCATTACAATAATAGTGTTCAACACAGTCTTCACAGACACACTCACCCATCCCTGGGATTTCTGTCTGCTACAAGAGCTGAAGAGTGGGAGTCAGGCTTCCAGGAGCTTCCTTTTGTTCCTGCCACCATATCCAAGAAACAAGTTTCCATAACCATCTCCACAGTCTACACACACCCCAGGTGCCCAAAGTTCATGGTCAACATCACCTTTCCCTTTTTGTGCCACCTTTTTTTTCGGTAGACTCCTCTTTTTAACACATAGAGCTCACCTCCTGTCTGATGTCATGTTTTTAGGAACATCCTCTGCAAAAGTTTCCAATCTCCGACTTGGTTCCTTTCAGACAGATGGAGATGACTTTTTGTATCAGTTTGTGGCTAAAACAACTTGGAAACCACAGTGAAAATATAAAATAACAGCTCGAGTACAGGTTCTTACTGCCTCTGGCCATGCCCTCTTTCTTTGGTCATCGGTGAACTAATTTAACCATCGTGGTTGAGCTTCTCTGTCTGTAAAACACATGTACTAAAACCTGCATAAACTCTTATCCCTAATACTGCTTATCCCAAAAGAGTCCTGAGAAGCTGAATGTATTTGAAGAGTGCTTATTGACACTCAGCTGAAGCATCTTATTGACCTGTTAAATCCTTTCTGAATTAGATTACACAAATCCTACACCAAATTCATCATGGCAGTACAACACCTGAGATGCTAAAATAATCCAAACAAATCAACACCACCACCACCACAATGCTAGGAGTTATTCTGTTGTGAGTCTAAAGAAAAAGGTATCCCTTCCCCCTTCACAGGTCTGGGATAATATTCCAGCTTTTCTCAGATTTCAGATTTTAATAAAACCCCTAAAGTATTACACTTAAATCTGCTTTTTTTCTTTATGAAAGTAGACTTGGTGAGCAGTGCAAGCAAGTGGCATTATGTTTATTACTTTTTAAAAACATTTAGAATATTTAAGAAACTTTAAACTAATTGAAGAAGTTAAACTGAGGTGTGCCATGTCTTCTATGTTTGCCATGTCACTGCCACTGAAGCTGCCATCAGTGGAACAGAAGCAATAGCAACACTAGTGGGATGGGTTGGAAAGAAATGGGTAAACACACCTGCAAAGCATTTAATCATACTCCTCTGAAATTGTTGGGAGTTCAGGTGGTGATTTCATCTGGAGCAGGACCAGGTCCAAGTAGAGAATGAAATTCTTAAACTGGAAGACTGATTAGGCTGCACCCACACTCCTGTATAAAGAGAGCTCTTCACAGAAAGCCATATAAATGTGTTTTTAATTGCAGTAGAAAGGCTTGATTGTAAACCAAACTCATTTGTATTTACTCCAAGCAAGCCCAGAAAGAAGAGTGAGAAGGAATGGTTGCTATCCCACTCTTCTATAGGCAGGGACATGAAACAAAGCTGCCAATTTACCTCTTGTGCCCCACTTTTAGAGGCAAGAGTCTTCAGGAGGATTGGAGCCTCCATGCTGCAGCTGTAGGTGCTGTGTGTCAGGAATGGCACACACGACATGGCCTTCAAGGAACAGGAGCACAAAGCAGCACCAAAGCAACAGCACTGAGAGAAGAAGGCTAGAGCCAGAGAACCAGTTTTCAACATCAGTTCTGCCAAGACTGCACCGTTTTGTTCCCGTCCAAACCAGTTAACTGCTCCATCCAACCTTTTCCCCATCTGTTTAGAAAACTGGAATAGCATTATTTTTAATGGTAAGTGGCACAGATCCTGTAAATAGCATTCTGCTATTGATTTTCAATATTCCTCTTCACTATCATCAGACTTCCTGCATCGAGTAAAGAAACTGCAACTTAGTGCAATACACCTGTCCACTCACTCTTCACTTCTGGGGTTGTACAGCTAATCTCCAGTACAAGCTGTAAGGTAACCTCTGAAGATAATAGTACCACATCAGTTTGCGAACAGAAGTGAGATCCTAATCTCCACAGCCTTGTCAAATTATTTATTAGGAATGGGGTGTGGGGAAGAAAGAAAGAGGTACCTCTGCATATTTTAACATAGATTATTTTGCGGAAATACAAGCCATATGCAGGTGGGATAAATTCACGCTAAATGTATAAACAGAACTGGCACAGAAAAGTAACTACACGAAAATCTCATGCCAGGGGAAGTATGTTCCAGGCTATCTGTGCTGTCAAACAGCAAAAAATGAAAACCAAAAGATCTTGCTGTATGAGAAAGACAAGTGGTTTAAAACAGTTCTTTAATACTGATACAAACAAGGTCAGATATTGTGATGCCTGTCTCATTTCCAGACTTCAGTGGGAGAGCACACGGGAGTGATTCATGGAGAGCATGCAAGAAGCAGTGCCAAGACGGAGCTAAGAAGGACATGAGCAAGGTCCTGTTTGTTTGTCATTTCATAAAGCAAGACAAACAGAATATGAAATGAAATTAGAAGGCAATGTGCTTAAATTGTCAATTACTTCTTCACTACTATCTTGAAAACCAAATTGTTCAAGAGCAATGAATTGTTCCCTTGAAACCTGATAGATTTTATAGCAGACGTAAGCAATAATTAGTAAAAACCATAAAATGCATATACATGTACAAAGAGAATCTCCCTAATAGCTACAGATAATATAGGCAGAACCATGTCCTGCTTTCTCTGAGACAGTTGGTTCCTTGCAGAGACAAGGGGCTGCCTGGGACTGACAGTTTTTGTCGAGTTTGACCTAACAAATTCTTGCAGCCAACCCACTAACTGGGAAAAGAAACTAATTAATACACACGTAATCTTTGCTTCAGTATCAAGAGGCAAAAATCATGACAGATGACAGAACTAGACAGAATTTTCTCCAAGAGGAAGGGAAGGAAATATTTTTAAAAATACAACCCCCCCCCCCCCTAGAATTAATGAATGGCAGAATCAAAATAAAATAAAATGAAATAAATAAAATATGTTAAATCTGGAGTCAGGTACTAGCCACAAAGGCATTTTGAAAAAGCTGGCAAGAGATAAAAGAGACACCGCAGGAAAGGCATTTCGATCCTTACAAATAGGTTGTAACTTGGTACCGATGGGGAGTGAGGGGGCGAGAGGGAGGAGGCGGGGTAGAGCATCCTTGTTACTAAAACCATAAAAGTTACGAGCGAGGTTTGCTTTTCGTGTGCCTGGTGGAGCGGCATCCTGCGGCGGTGTAGATGCGGTGTATGGGCAGGCAGAGCCCGAGCACTCACACCGGCATCCAAAGGCTTCACGTTCAAACGCTGCTCGCAGACCAGAGACATCAGGCCGGGTAATGATTTCTCTGCCCGACCATCTGTGAACGCCGCTCCTCCACCTTGCCCCCCGAGGGCTCCGGGCAGCCCCGGCACACGCGAACCCCTCCAGCGCTCGGGACAGGGTCCGAGCCGAGCTGCGCTCTGCCGGGGCACTGTCCCTGCCCGCACCGCTCCCGTCTCCCCCGCGGGCTCCCGGCTGGGGCAGAAACTCGGGGAGAGGGCTCTTCCCGCCTTGGGAAGCGCCCGGCACGCCCCGCGGGCTCGCTGACAGCGCTCACCTGCTGGCTGCACGGAGCTCGGAGCGGAGCGGGAAACTCAGCCGGGAGCGCTGAGCGGCCAGCACAGGTCCGGCTCCCGGGAGAGCGCGTTCGCCGCCTGACAGCGCCTCACGGCCGGCCCCGATGGGGGGTGGGGGGGGAGGCTACTGATTAAAGACATGAATGAAACACGACCGCCGCTGCCCGGGCAGGCCGCTGCCCCGCTGAGGCTCCGCAGGGCGGCTGGGGCAGCGTTGCCCGGGGGGCGGCGGCGCTCCGGGGGCGAGGGCCGTGCCCCGGCGGCAGGCGGCGCTCCGGGGCCGGCGCGGGGGCTGCGACGGCGACGAGCGGGGAGCCGGGAGCAGGGCGAGGCGATGGAGCGGGGAGGGCAGCCGGCGCCGTTCCCGGTCCTGGCGGGGAGGAGGCAGTGCCTGAGGTGAGAGAAGCGGCGGGCACCGGCTGGGCGAGGGAATGGCGCTGGGTGACCGCAACTTCGCCGCTGGCCGGCGGCACCGTGCGCGAAGTTGCCGGGTGCCGTCCGTGCCCGGGCCGTGCGCGGAGTGAAGGACTCCGCCAGAGCTGAGGCGAAGCGCGGTCGCCTCGCCCCGTCCCTGCCGCCTGCCCCGGCCCGGGGCGCTGCCCGCGGCGGGCTGGGCCCTGCCCTGTGGAGCGGAGCGGAGCGAGCCCCGGCCGGCCCTGCCCGGCCCCGCACCCGCGGCTGAAGGTAACGGGGCTGGGCGGCGGCAGCGGTGCCGGGAGCTGTGCCGGGGCGCAGCCGCTGCCCTGCCCGGACTACCCTGGAGAGCTGCTTTGTTCGCTTGCCTGCTTGGGGTTTTTGGATCGCTTTCGTGACAGAAAAGGGGCATGCGGAGCTGTCACTGAAATGACGGTGGTGTGCCCGTGCATGGAGCTGCACAGGGGCCCCAGATCCCGTAGATTTTGCTTAGGCAGAGCCCTCGCTGGTTTCTTGGGTCTTTCTCAAGGTTTACGCAGAATTAAGTCTTTAGTCAAGCTGCAACATCTCCTAAATAATATGTTTAGCTGGCGGTGATTATGAGTTTCAGTTGGACTAGGCAAAATTTGCTCTGAATAGGCATGGCAGTCATAGTTAATTTTTGCTAAATGCATTACTATCAATTTGAGTGCATATTATCCGACCGTAAATTCTGTAGGAATATGAAGGGTCTGTCTTGATCCAGATCTACACCGTATGGTTTGAATATTCCAGCTTTGGCACTGACCCTGAAAACAGTGGTTAAGGTTTGTCCCAAAGAAGAAGATACCTGACCGTAAGACCCTTGAGGAGCCTAATCACTTCTAGTGGAGTATTTCTGAAGAGGCAAGCTGTCCTTTCTTTGAAGTGCTTGTACAGCAGTTACTTTTGCAAGACGAACTTCTTACTGCATCTTTCTCCCCAGGGTAAAATTGGATAGGTCCATAAAAAGTGGGAAACCTCCACCTGAGGGCATATTTTCAGTTCAGCTTGAATCACCAAAGTTACTTGAGAAGAAGAGCTGTCTTTTGAGTCTACTTTTCTCTCCCCTGGCTATTTCCACGGTTCTGAAATGACTGAGGGTGACCTTCAGAGAAAGAAGTCAGCTTTGCTCAGAGGATTTCAAACCTTTTATTTGCCCTTCTTAAGGCTTCTCTAAAACAAACAAGCAGAGCATTTGGAAGGAAACCTGTGACTGAATATTCAGCAATTCATTTCCCTTGGGTAAAAGCTGATAGATGTTTCCACTTGTTTTGGAAAGGTTTTTAGCCAAGCAAGAAAGGTCTGACTTGACACTGCTGAAGTAAAGCATGAGGTAAGGCAAAGGAGGGTAGTATTTTTTTGGTACATCACTTCTGATGTGGGGAAACAGGGGTTAGAAACTGGGTGAACTGTTGCAGGGCTTTTTCCATTATACTTTTATTTTGGTGGGTTAATCAGTGCATTGGTTTCTGTGAAAACTGAAGACTCCTGCCTTTTAAAAAACATTAGCGATATCACCGGATATTTTCAGGCACTACATATCTGAGTCTCGATGGCACTCGCCAGGAGATTAACAGCACTTGGCCTTGTGCCTCTGGGCTTGTGCCTAATAATACATCGCAGGAGCACTGCGTTAACTATCAATAGATGTTTCCCATCACTTCGGGTTTAAGTATAGAGTGGCTTTAAAACAGCGCAGAAAGAAAAGTTTCAGCTCAGTTTTAAAATGTGACACAGCCCTTTGTATGACTAACTCTCATGGTGCCTGGATCTGTTGTCAGGGTCCCCATTAATGTAGCCCAGCTTTGTTTATGTGGCTTTGGTTTTGAAGACCTAAAACGTGTGAGTTTATTTCTTTAATTTCCCCTTACTAGCTCCGTGTTGATAAAACAGATGAGAGAAGAGTTTCATTAGAATTGCATTTCTTTGCTGAACTTAGGCAGGACTGTGATGGTCTTTGGATGCTTCTCATATTTCCCTGTCCTTTGCCATTGTGTTTGATTCTGGAAGAAATCCTTTTAGATGCCTAACTATGATTTCATGACACTGTAAGAAATTGCCCCCAGGTAATCAGATTGTGCCTTACACAGAACCCAGCCCTGTCTGCAGTCAGACAGGATCAGTAATCAAGCTGGGGTTGGATGGATTTTTAGACACTGTGAAAACCCTTGGACTTTTCTAGCATGAGACCTGTCTAATTGGAGAAGCTAGAGTCAGAAAAACTGATGATGCTGTAGCTGTACCTGTGCCAATATCGTGCACTGGTATTCTTGGTACTGGGTGAGTACCCAGGTGGGGAATTATTCCAGAGTATTGTCTTCTGAATGTTCAGCATAGCTTTTAGCTTGTGAACTTGCATGCACACAGCTATTTAATTGCTTTTTTTGAGCAGCTGGGAAAAAGAGTGAGATGGATTTGATCCCTGTGTCCTCAGATTGTTCGCAGGGAAGAAAAAGAGGCAACATTTTAAGACTGAATGAATGATAAAAATAAATGTTCCATTTAAATGGTATTAAGAGAAGAAACAGGAAACTAGAGAGGCTTCTCAGTCACTTAGACATTTAAAAAATTAGGAGTTTCCACTATCTCCTATTTTAAAAATGACATGGGCAGTCAAGGACCAGAGTGTTAAATCTGTGATACTGATGGGTTTCAGTAGAGGGTTCAAAAACTTGCAGATGCATGTAGGTGATAAGGATTGAGATTATTTCTTTTCAAATGTTTTGCAGCTCTTCTAAAAAAATGAAGAAATCTGTAGTCTCTGGTGCAGTACCTCTTTAAATACTCCGTCTGCCTTGAATTACATGGAGTAACTTCTTTGCTCAGTTAAGACATTAGTTTTGGTTACCCAACTTGCATGTTTCCCTACTCAGATCAATGTCTTCATCAGATTATGAGGTGTCGTAATCAGTCAGGGGACTTTAATGCTTTGTTTGCATCAGGCATTTTTAAGAATCGATTAATTAAACTGGACAACTCTAAGTTACTTGGTACTGCTTCCCTGGTGCATGCTGCCTCTGCACCACACACACATTCCATTTCAAGAGGCAGTTCAGCCTCATGGAAAGTCAGACTCTTTTGCTTCTGTTCCTCTTGTGTAGTGTTTTGCCTGTGGGAGACTTCTTCCTTGCTCCTCACTTAGTTTTGTTCTTCACTGGATTAAGATACAAATGCAAATTAAGATTCTGTGCACTGTGGTTAAACGGTGAGCTGAGTGAAAAAAATGGTGTTTGTGAAGGCTCTGGTGCTGGTCATAGTGCCTGATGAAAGACAAGTGGCTTTTCCCTGACTTCCCAGCAGAGAGGGTGGACATTCCCTACGTTATTTAAGATGAGAGAGGGCCTAGAGTCACTCTGCTTTCTAATGTCATCCTTCTGCCCTTGCTGACTCAAAAATCATCTGTGATGGTTTATGGAATGCTGATGTGCTTTAGGATGAGTGCTTTACATCTTCAAACTTTCAGTGCTTTCACAAACCTTAACTGCATGAAGAGTAATTTCTGGAGCATTCTTCTTCTTATTAAATATTTAAAAGCTCTTGGTTTTTTCACCCTGGAATTAAGATAAGAAGTATGCAGTCTCCCAGCTTCTTGACATGAACTGGCATCTCTGATAATTGTTTAGGTTTTACCAACAAATTTGCCATTTCACAGCCATTCAGTGATAATATCTAAATCTTTAAAGCAAGTCAGAGGTTTATGGTATTTTTTCCAAGTGAAAAAAAACTAAAGGAGAAATTTCAATTACTGTAATTGAATTAAGCCACTCTAGTGTATTCTTATTCCGGAGCAGAAAAGGTCCCAAATGATTTCCTTCTTCTCTTTCAGGGTTCTAAATAACTACTTTAAAAATAAGGATAATTAAGACTGAAAACTGTGATGCCAGCTATTGGTCAAAACAAATGTAAAACCACTCTGTTTGCAGGATATCTGCACAAATAATGGTTCTCCATGCTCTGTGCTACTTGGTTAACCAGTGTCTTTCTTGTGTCTCAATAGAATTTGTGAAGCTTGTTGAAAACAAGAGAATGAACTAAAGTGTGTTAAATTTGAATTCTGTACAAGTTGCAGGAGGTAAATCAATGTTTGACAAATGGGAAAGAATATGAGCATTTAAAAGAAAGAATGTACTCAAGATTCTAGGAATATTAAAGCAACCGAGATGAAACAAAAACAAAGCATTAAAAATTTATCCTTTCAGTGTTGTTTCAGGAAGAAGAATTGCACATGTTGGTGTTTATGGAGATTATTCTCATCTTCTTATTCAGAGTTTTGTGTTGCTTGAAAATACAAATAGTATTTAGACTGAAATGGTACCCACAAGAAGCACTTTGTAAATATTAATGTTGTGGGGGATTTTTGGCAGTTGAATTAGAGCCATCTATAAATGGTTCTGTGGACACAACAAATAGACTGATACCAGCTGGGCTGGGAGTAATGGGTAAGACCCACCTTTGTCTGTGTGCAGAGTAGTGCCAGGATGCCCGGTGCTCAGCCTTCATGAACAGGAGCTCCGTGGTCCTGTTGGGGCTGTGCTGGTTCTTCTCTGCCTGAACTCCATCATTCCTTAGGGGAAAAGGGTGTTGGCACACAGCAGAGTCATAGAATCATTTAGGTTGTAAAAGACCTTTAAGATCATGAAGTCCAACTGTTAATTAACATTGCCAAGTCCACTACTATGCTGGCTTTGTTTGGTACACCTGGGATTTGAGCGCGGTCCTCTGGAAACTTTGGAAAGGATTTATAAACAAGTTTATTTGTTTATTATATATCTCTTGCCATCTTGCAATGTTTGTTTCTTTTAACATTTCTCATCAGGCACATTCTTGGGACGGACTGACAGTGGGGTTTCCTAGATGCACTGTAAAGCAGTTCTGTGTTGACTGTGAAGCAGATTCCTCACATCATCATTTTATGCACATTTGCCTCACTGTCTGAGTTACAAGACATCCGTGATTTTAAAATGTTTAAGGAGAAACTGGACAGATTAAGGAAGAAGGAAGAGAAGTAAACTAGATTTAGGATAAACCATCTCCCAGAGATTTGGCACAGCTGGGAGAATAATTTTTTTGTGCCTCACCCTGTACCCCTGAAAACTAAACCTAACTTCTTCAAGTCTAATGTGTTTCTGAGATGTTGGGATTTTATCTATCCAAGGTGTTGAACAGAACTGAATCCTGAACTGGAAACTTGCTTCCACTCAATTTTTAATTTCTCAAGTTAGAACTGGACCTACACTACTGCTTTTAAATGCTTGTCACATCAGACCAGCTTTGAATCAAGGAAAATACTGCTTGGATACCCACTTTTCTGAAAACGGGTATCTCTTAGTGCAGATCTGCTTACTATGGTGACTTTGAGGTTGTAAACATTTGCATCATTTCAGAGTTTTGCCTTCTCTTCCCCCTTGGTCCCTTCCTTGCTATGGTGGTGCACGGATTGTGAGCCCTGGTTTCTGTGCTGTGTACCACTCCTGGTTCAGGTGGCTTTGGCATCACTGGGCTGTTACTGGCCTGAGCTGGAAGGAGTTCATTCACAGCTAAACTCTTGTTTACAGCTGAAGCAACACTGAATTGCACGAGCAATAATATAAGAACACCACATTCAGAGTGAACACCACATTCAGAGTGAACACCACATTCAGAGTAAACACCAAGGGGAATGTGCTAGTTTAACCACACAAATGAGGCAGATTTGTGAAGGAAACAGTACATGATTCCCATTAATGGGTCGAGGTCGTGTTGTTTACACGAGTGGTGTAAGGCAGTGCCAGTCTTGAACCTGTCCCACTGTCTGAAGGTGGTTATCATAATGATGGACAGATTTTTGTAGTGTATAGAAAAAAACCTCCCGGGTTTTGTTTGGGTTTTGACTTTGGGGTTTTTTGGAGAGAGGGGGGGTTAATATGTTTCTAAGAATAGGAATATCCTGCTTGGGAAATGAGGTGGAAGCAATTGCTAGAGAAAGTGCATTGTCAACACTGCGAATCATTGAATGTTCTAAATAATAGGATGAAGGATAGACTGAGCTTGAGGGAAGCTGAGGGGTTTTTGAACTTCGCAGAGTGAAGTCTGAGAATCCTAGGTACTCCATGCTGAACAGATTGTAATGGATGTGAGGAAAAATAGTTGTTTTCCTTCAGATTATCAGTGCAGTTTTTTTCAGCTGGTAAAGCCAGGAAGCCAGAGCTTCTATGGAGGCTCTGCAATCACAATATAAATTCATTCAACAAAATTCTGAGTGAAATCCAAGCCTCTTTAGAGCTTTTCAAATATTGTCCCAAGGCTAAAGTCTGTATGGGTTAGAATTCTACTTTATTCTGACCTGTCAGGATGAGATTTTTACTTGGTTCTCACAAATTAATTCTCTTCCATCACAAACTGCCTTTGATAATGTTCCAAAGTTAAGGAAGAAATACTTGAAGAAGCAGATATTTCCCAGGACATGGAGCACATCTCATAAATTTTAGTTTCTAATTCTGACATCAGGAATGATCGCTTTTGAAGATTACTATAATGTGCTTCTAGTTAATGAAGATTATGGTAGACCATCGAGACTGATTCTTGCAGTGAAATTGCAGTTATACTTGGATGACAGAGACCTGCTACGTGTCTCCACAGACAGCCTAGTACCACTTTGTTACCATTACTGGACCTTTTGCCATCTTTTCAGACTGCAAGACCTTGTTGTTCAGTTGAGCTGTTAAATTTGATTACAATAATGCATACTGATGTACACTAATGCATGTTGATTGCAATAATGCAATGTTGACTTATTTCTGAACTTACCTTCGTGCTCAGAATAATGACCAGCCTTACCTGCCAGGCTTAAGCAATCAGTGAAGCCACAAGGAACTTGTCTGTGGTTTCAATTGATGTGCATGAGTATGCTACCTTTGAAAGGTATCATTTATATGGTGCCTTTCACTGTACAGAAGCACACAGTAAAATCGTGACCCTGTTATGCTTAATCAGACACAGTTTCTGTGGCAGTACTCAAATTAATATATTCAGTCTAAGCTCCCAGCTAAGTTTTAAGGTTTTTTTTTCAGCTTGTATTCAGTTGAACTTGTGTTCATTGTTTAAGGGAAACTCTTATTAATTCCTTAAGAAAGTCTCCTCTGTTCAGCCTGTAAGAAGGCAGGAACTACTCTAGTAACACCAGTTCTGGTTCAGGTAAGGTTGATTTGCTGTAAGTTCTGTACCTAGAATAATTCTATTGCTGTGTGCTTGTCTATTGTATTTTTCAAGGTCATTTATTCAGACTTTGAGCAGTAGTTTTAAATGTTATTATGTGACTACGAAGTCATCAAAGGTGTTTCAGGAAGGACTTTTCTGAGTATGACTTTAAAGCCTGCAAAACCCTTTGCAAATATACATGGATTAAGGAAGTTGATCGGGATTACATATGAAAGAGAAAAAAGGAGAAATTTTGATAAGTCTTTCCATGACAAGTTTAAGTAGTCTAGAAACAGGTATAAGGCTCCATTTAATATGCACTGATTTAGAAACAAAAGGTTGAGTCCTGTGAGGCTTGGAAATGCACAGCATACACGTTTTCTGTATCCACCAAGTGCAGAAGCAGCATACTCTCCAGGCTTTAGAGAGTCCCAGCATTTGATGATTGTACATTGTGAATATCCTCTTTTGCATGTGTATTTTTCAATGTAAATGTCACTAAAATATTTCAGCTTAGTATTGCATTTAGTGTTTCCCTAAAAGCCTGAATTCGCGTTCAGTCTCTCCTGGTGGTTGTATGAGACTTCACATCATGGAAGCTTCCTCTGGCAGCAGAAGGACTGGAATTTGTTCTGCAGACTGCTGTTTAGGGCTCTTAATTGAGAGCAATTCCTGGCTGCACGGCAGGGAAATGTTCTTCTTGGCTGTGCTGAGGTAAATCAAAGGAGTCTGTCCATACCTACCTTTGTGGAAATGAGAGCAATCCTCAGTCCTAGGTGTTTGTACTTGTATTTCTTTGTACTTGTACAGTGGTCCAGAGTTAAAACCCTCAGAGTTACGGATGAATAATATATATCACCCTTGGACTAAGCAAGAGTAAAATTTCTGTTTTTATTTCTTTTCTAACTTTAAAATAAAAAAAGTGAAAAGAGCTTACATTCAATGTCCAATCCTGACAGACTTCACCCTTAGAATCACAGAATCATAGAATATCTTGAGTTGGAAAGAATCCACAAGGATCATTGAGTCCATGGCAACAATTTCTTCTATGGCTTCTCAATTTCCACTGCAATCTGCTGGTGTTCTTGCCTAATTACTTTTCAATTAAAATAGGTGATTCTCACTTGGCTTTCTTCCTCCTCTCTGAGTTCCAAGATGATGGTTCCTCACTTAGGTCAAGTGAGAGCAGCCTCAGGACTGCCCAACTTGGTCTGTTTGTAGACATGTACGATCAGGGGTGCACCTTCCATCTGGAATTCACTTTGGCAAGATCTGCTTTTCTCCTGCAGGAGGGAAATCAGTGTAAATACCTTCAAAACATGCACTGACTTGGACTTCGCACAGTAATACTGTGTTTTCTGTGGGTGAAAATTGTAACTGAGCAATTGTAATCAAAGATTGGCTGCTTCCCTGCACTATCCCAGTGGTATCAGATAATGGGATGGTGGGAGTTAGAAGGGACCTTTCATGAGTAATTCACACAGACAAACTACTGAGTACACCGGTATCCTGAACTGATGGGCTCACAAAAAGTAAGAGGTTTCAAGAGTGGGTCCTTACAGAATGTTGAAAATCCTTTTGTTTATCAAATCTCATACAGTCTAATGACTAGTTCATGGTTCTTGTGCTTTGTCATGTTAATAAGCGTGGTGAATCATTTTTAATAACCATTGTGCTTCTCTGTAAGCTCTGATAGGATCTGTGGGAGACTGTGACAAATAGTACATGTTCAAATGCTGCACATATGGGTATGCATGCTTTTTTGTTTCATATCAAACATGTCTCCTTGTTCAACAACCTACTACAATTCTAAATACTGGTTTGTTTCTTTTAAGTGTTATAAGGGGGGCATATTGCTCTATGCATGTGTCAGCGTGAAGAACCAAAGTCAGATGAGGATTTGTCATGTATAGTCGCAGCCACCTGATTGTTTTCTGAAGCCTCTGAAGTCAGCATTTTTCTGGGCTCTTCTTGCTTCCTTTTTGGTCAAGAAGATTTTTCATGCACATTCAGACTATTGAAGTTTAGTGACATGACTTCTTCCACCACTTTTTGCTTCCTTGGCATCCTTTATACCACTCTTGGCATTCTCAAAAGTGAACCATTATTAAAGAGAAAAAGTAATTGTACCACCAAGAGATCCTACTCTACAATTTTTAGGTTATTCTATGCATCACTGGAGATTTCAGGGAAGAATCTTGAAGCAAGACACAGCTGAAATTAAATTAAATAGCATAAGAAAGGTATAAAAGAAATCAGACCCTTTGTTTTCAGAATGTAAATGAAAATACAGCGTTGGGGTTTAGGGGCAAATCGCTCTCATAAACAGGATATATCATGAATGTGCAGAATAAGGTTTTTGAACCTTCCAATGAAGTGTTCTATTAATTACTGATTTTGTCATCCTATTTCCACCTATGAAAGCTAGTAGGCATGGTCCAACTTTGTACCATCCATTGTTGGAACATTAAATGTATTCAGATATAAGTGTAATGATCCACTTTCACTTAAAATAAGTTAGTGTAAAATTACCACAGACTGGTGTTTTGACTTAAAATAGTGTTAGATCAAAGTAGAACAACAGTGTTCAGGCTGTTTGTCTGTACAGTTTGCATTATTTTCTGTCCTCTGTTGTCACAGGCAAGAGTTTTTCTCCGTTCATTTTGTGCATTCACCTGCCAATTCACAGAGATTATAGGTATCTTCTAAAGTGGCTTCAGAGTCACCAGCTGCACGTTCATGGGACTGTCTCTGAATAAAAGGTGTGGGTCCTTACCAGCTAGGATCCACAATGCCTGACTTCAGGTTTCTGAATGAGCTCCTCAGCCCCATGTAGGGGCTGGATGAAAGGCAAAGGCAAGAGGGAGCATGACATTGTGCCCTACATTGGTGGTGGCACGGAGCTTGTGTCTTGTGCAGTGATAGTGAGGATGGAAGTTAATGAACGAGTGTGATAAGGAAAAGAGTGTCCCTCTGCCTTTTCCATAATTTCATCCAAGCCAAGTGGTAAATGTTGGAGTGCCAGGAAACAGGAAAAATGTGGGTTTCCAGGGATCCAGTGATGGATTTTAACACGTTTTATGTTGCGTATTTGCCAATGTTACATTTCTGCTACACCAGTGGGTTCTCGACAGCACAGCAATAAGTATATTAGTACAGTTATAGTTGGGGTTTTGTAGTTATGTAAAGGCAGTCTCATTTATCAGGTTTTATTTCCCACCCACATTCCATCCTTTCGTTTTTATTATTTTCTTGAGTGGAGTGGCAGGCATGAGTGTGAGAGGCAAGGCTTTTGTAGCTTTGCAGTGGCAAAATATGTGGAAAGTGATGCCAAAGTCCCTTTGGAGAGGAGGACCAGGCAGGCAGCTGGAGAGTTGATGTTAGGAGTGACTGCTGTGAGCTGGCAGGCAGGATGAGGCTGGAGACAAGGCTTAGGTGAGGCTGCAAGAGGGAGGTCTTGGCTGGAGCTTAATTTCAAAGCTTTTTGAGCCTGGGAAGGGCTGGAAATGGTTGTGTGTGTGCATGGCTGCAGTAGATAAGGACCAGGCTGCAAGAGCTCCATTTTGCACTAGTCAGTCTTGACTCCTGATGGGCACTGGTGTCACAGAGCCCTTCAGGGAGCCTCTGTTTGTAGAGAGGCCCAATGACATGTACTGAAGCTGTTGTTCTTTTTAACATGTTACAGGGATAGATTTAGGCTGGGCTAGCAGAGCTCTTCTCCCACTGCTCCCTTGAGTGCAAGGTAATCAGAACAGCACTGCTTCCCTCCACCTCCTCAACCCTGCATGCTCCTCACAAGAAACCAGAAACAAAAAGAGTGCCACATGCGAAGCAAAATTCTGTCACCTCCCTCCACCAATCACTTCGTGCCTGTGACTCAGCCTGCCCAGAGCCTCAAAGGATTGTGTGTCCCTGTTGCATCACCTGGTGCAACGTGTGTGGAAAAGAAGCACCTGCTCCTTCAAAGGATGCCTAAGGCACCAAAAACATATTTCAGTGCCTTGGGGTGGGGTAAGAAGACATCAGCCTGCAACTAAGTAAAGTGCACACCATTTTGGGGAAGGCTGAGCCAGTGGACTGAAGTACACAGAGCTGGTTTCCTCCAGAGAGGATGCAAGTGAAGGAGGGATAGGCAGCAGCATATGGCAGCACTGAAAAGGCGCTGTGGAAAACGGCAGCTCCTTATTTAGCAGATCAGCTTCCTCTGTGGGTGCCCTGACTGGATTTTGTAGAAGACCTAATTCTTTCTTTGATAACTGAATGGATTTGGTCTGGAAATAGAGAATCTCATGGTACCTCTAACTGAAGATTTTTTCTGAAGTGGAAAGACATTATCAACTTCAAGGCAAATAACATATGTTTGAGGAGAATTTTAGGAGGCAGCATATCAAGATTTTAGGCCAAACCCTGAGAAAACATTTGGAAAGCATTACAGAAGTATATAAATGCAAAAGATAGAATCATGGGGGGAAGAAAATGTCCATTTACTCTCATCTGCTCTTTAGCTGGACAAAGTCAAAGGAAAATCTTTGCTTAATCACAGATGCATCCTGGAAACACCTGTGGGCTGGTGTTTCAAATAGTCTCCTTCCTTCTGCTCTGAATGTTCTGCAGGCTGGAACAGAAAGCACAGGTAGGATGAGACTGGGGCTTAGGAGAAAGAGAAATTGTGTTTGGCCTGGCAAGTTGTACATTTTATTGTTGTGTGAAACTACCTTAAGGTTGATCTCTGCTCTGAGAGTCACCTAGAAGTAGTCATGGAGCCCTGCCAGGAGCTGACAAGCAACTGATAGTAAGTCACTGACTTAACTAGAGTGGTATAGTTGGAATAGACCCAGAAGGCCAGATATTACAAAAATAGCTCAGTGTAATTGACAGATTTTGTTTTCCTGTGCCCTTTTATGGCCACACATGGTTATTTTTCATGTTTCAAATCAACAAAAGAAGTACTAATTTTCAAAGCAAAAGTTAGAGCAGGAGGCATGTAGAATATTTATTTGAATTTTGACTTCGCAGCATGTTGCTAGTCTAGTATAAAATTTGCTGATCTCACCCTCCAGAAAGAAAAAAGAAAACAAAGGGAGGCTGAAATAATCTATATCCGTTTGCCTTAGGCAAAGCAGTCAGGTAATGTAATTTTACTAGGAGTAGTTGAAAAAGTGATGGGGAGAAGAAATGTTCAGAAAATGGAAAGGAGTGTGTATTTTTCCAGGGAAAGAATGCACTTCTGGTTTTAGGGTACGTATAGTGCACCCAAGTTCTACTTCTAGGCATTGAATGACAGATGAAGTAAGACTGGTCAAGGCTAACTTAAGAGCTGTGCTCAAAATTTGTAGTTATTTCTTGTCTGGGTGAACCTTATGTCCTCTTGCATTAGTATTGAATTTCAGCAGACCAAATTTTGGAAGGTTTTAGAATTGCCAAGGATAATGAAATGAGATAAATCTGTGGAGGGAAAAGAAGTTGAGGGATCATAAAAAGTGCTGACAGTTAATTTAATAAATGGAAAACCTAAGGGGTACACGTACTACCTAGCAGTAAGAAAGCCTAATCAAAATAAAGGAAGTTTTGATACCAGTCCTTGTCCTAGAAGGTAAACAATTGTATGAGAAAGAAGGGCATATGGAAGGTTAAATGTAACTATTGCAGATAGTCACTGGAAGTTTCAAGTGGTGAAATATTCAGAATTAAACAGAAAGAAATGAAAGATTTAAGATAGTCTTTATTGGAACATAAAATAACTCACTGGAAAAAGTTTTAAGAAGAATAGATATATGTCAGCAAAAGAGAGTGACTCTGGAATAAATTATGAATGTACCAATTATACAAGTTTGCTTGTTCTGTTTGTGGAAGCACATTCTGCATTTTATAATAGCCTCTGACCAGATTTATTTTCAATTGATCAAATGTGATTCTTTTCATGCAGAAACTGAAAACTTATAAAGGGATAGCAATCATTTACACTGTTGCAACTTAGAATGTGTTTCTTCTAGATTAAACAGCTTCTGGTTTGTTTGTTTACTGTCATTCAGGTGGGAAAAATCTACATTTGACCATGTACAGATGTATTTGAATAGCTGCACAGCTAATTAGCTGATACCATTATGTGGACATATTTTGTATACACAGATAAGGAAGTGGTTAAAATGTAGCCTTAAATATAATTTACTTTTGCCACTGTTTTGATAATTCGAAGAGCTGTTACTCACTGCTTACTGAAAGCATCAGGAAAGCTTCATTTGTTGCCCACATATTCCCTGTGTTCTAATAGTTACTCACCAGCCCTGCTGGGCTGGCACACACAACAGCGAGCGAGGATGGAGAGCAGATGACATCAATGCACAGACCCAGACATAAAAAGGCAGGGTCAATCTCAGCTTCTGAACGAAGCACCAAAGAAAGCTTGCCAGGTAGGAAGATAATTAAAGTGTTGTTTCAAAAATCAATTTCAAGGCCTGTAGGGATGAGATCACAATAGCTTTGAAAGTAGGACTTAGGTAAATAAATTGCAAGTTATTGCTTCCAAAATGCAGCTTCAGTAATCCATACTCAGTCAACTTTTGACTTTACGGCTTAGATTTAATGGCTAAACGTAATTGGGATGAAGTTTTGCTGTAGATAACAATTGCAGGTCAATTCTTTAGGACATATGACAATGATAGCTGATTTATTATTTTACACAATGTAATTATGCAGGTGTCTGTGGAAGGAAAAATGGACCTGGTAATGAGGAGCTGGAACTGATGCACAGTGGGTTGATACTGCAAGACATTTACTTGGGGTGAAAGGGTTTTTAGTAAGAGGAAAAGTATATTGCTCTAGCAAAGAATAGCTTGGAGAGAGAGTAAAGAAACTACTCAAAAGGAGAAGAGATCTGCCAGATTATGGAACTAAGAAAAATACCACAAGTGACTCTTTCACCTTCTCAGTATTAGGAAAGCAGCAGAAACTAGGTTAATGGATAAAGGTGCTTTATGCATGCTTTAGAAAAAAATGGGGCTCAAGATTTGATTGAGGGGATCACTCATTAAAAAGTGGCATGGACATTAAGAGCAGATATCCATGAGGGAGGTGCTTGGCAACAACTATGACACTTTCAGGAGAATTTGGAATGAATATGTCTGTGACTTGCATAAAATTCCCTCCCACTGTCTTTCTGGGATGGCTTGACTGGATTTGTGGAGTCTTCATTGCTCCTGTCTTTCTGGGTTGGAAATAAAGATGTTAAGGAGTGTGAAAAGAGGTGGAAATGAGGCAACATGTTGTCTAAGTCTCTCACCTTGTCCCCATCATATCCCTGTAATCTGAGACTCAGTGCTCAGGAGAGCTCCTTTGTACTGGTTTCTGTATTTCTTCCTCTTCTTCCTCTCATTTGTTGGAACCACACAGAATCCAGTAGGTCTTGCTGAACCTGAGAAGCATTGGTTCTCTGTGTGCAAAATCACCACACTCTGAAAAACTTAATAGGTTTACATGCAAAAAAGAAGTTGTGCATCTTTCTGTATCGAGAATTAAAGCACCTTCTTAATTTAGGTGCATATAAGCTGTCTGTACTGCAAGACTTCATCTGCAGTTTGTAGCTGTGTATTTATAATTCTTTATGACAGTCTGACAAACACACAATATCCAGGCCTTCCGACGCAGCTACCAGTGAATGCTCACATGATGCCTGTACATACATTATGAAAAGTAGCTTGCTTTACTCTCATAGACTGGTGAATTAAGTGGCCCTGATTTTTCTGTCACTGTAACAAATTCCCAGTTTTGTCAAGTCAGTGGGAATGCAGACTATGCATGAAACAGAGGTAGGAGGCAAAAAGCATGAGATTCTAGCGCATTAAAAGGTTTTAATTTCTTTTTCATAGCCGGGCTTTAGTTTTGTATAAATACAATGAGTAGTAGAATTTCTAGGATTTGGAGGAAACTGGGACTTCTTTACTGCGTTTCATAGAGGATGCATTTTAGTTTAAAATTCTTCTGCTTTACCAGTCCAGGATCGGGAAGGTTATTTGCTATTTTTAGAAAACAGCATTTATCCAGCAGCAGAAGAGGTAACACCAATTGACATTAACCCCTTCGCTGGCTTATCTTTTTCCATTTGCTTCTTGGACGTGTGTATGTGTTTTGGAAGGGCGAGGACCGTCAGGTTTCGTGTGACCAAGGTATCTCCCCTCTGAAAATAGGGAATAATGTAATTTGTTTTTCAGCTTGTACACACATTATAACTATGCACAGACTTATTTCCAGCTGGTCCCCATCACAAATACTTTTGTATGAGCAGACACTGGAAATTTGCATGCACGGGCTGGGTATGTGCAAAACCAGTATCTGCAGTGATCACATTTAACTTGAGAATTAAGGTGTTATGCTCTGTAATGCAAATTGCTGAATGTGTTCAGCTTGGGTAAAACAGGAAACATTTAGTAATAAATATAGCTGCCTAATGTGAATCTTATGGAAACTTCTTCCAGGACAGTGTTTAACTTTAATTACAGAAATTTTCAGGTTTACATGCACCAAAGCATGGTAGAAATCCACTGTCTTTTTTAACAGTGCTTCTGCTGTTTCAGTGAGTATCTCATCTCCATGGAGAGATCAGTTGATCTGCAGAATTGACTTTTGATGTAATAGTACCATACTTCAAAAAATTATGAATATGGAGGATCTTTTGTCACTGCCAAGAGATTAAAAATAAACCCCCGAAGGCTCTGTGTGCAAAGATTCTCAGAGGACCTGTTTATCTAGGGTAGTTCTGGTTGCCCAAAGATGGCTCTTTCAGATGTACTAGCATATCATGCTTGGCATCCAGATGTTGCTCTTGTGTCACATCTGCTATCCTGAGATGTCCCAAGGTGTCTCAAATTGCACTGGGTGCCTCTGTGCAGGCACTAGATTCAAGCTGCTTTTTTTCACTGGAAGCCAGTGGGAGCTCATGACTGATTTGACCCTCCTTGGTGCTTCCTGGCCTTGTGCTCCTGAGGGCTGGTTTTGGAGACCCACATGCATTTCGTGTCACAGATCTCATGGCTGTCATTTCCCTGCCTGTGGAGAGGCATATATGGATACCTGTATAGATATGGATATACATAGGGGAAAATACAGCATTTTCTAGGGGAGTGTTTAGATATATATTTAAGCATGGGCTTAGTACCCATGCATTTACTTGGTAATGGTTTTCTTAGATGATATAGCAGACTGGGATCCTGATTCTGAGAGAGGGAGAGAGCTTCTTACCAGCTTCTTGGCACTTGCTAACTTACATGAAAAGTGCAGGGATTCAGCATATGCTTGAATTAGGCTCTAAAATAATGAAGTGTCTGCTTTATACCGTATTGGTCTCTATCCTTTTATCCTTCTCTTCTTTCACACTGTAAATTACATGTTCGTTTAGTAGTTGTAAGCATAAAACCACCAAGTGATTTTAGTTTATGATCATATTTTATCTCAAAACAGTACATTTACATTTCTTAGCTGACCACAAGAGGTTTAGCTAAGTGCTTTCTCTCTCCCACTCTCTTTCTGTAAGCCCATCTGTGTTTGCTCATGTTATTTATTTCACACTTTGTTTCCCTTCCAGATCATGAAGCTATCCTTTACAGCCACAAAAAACATCTCTGTAATGATGACAGAGACACAGAAATTCATCTTATGAACGGGATTTATTGTATAGCATTGGTAGGATCTTTCCAGTTGTGTCCAGGCAGTCTTCCCAGGGGCACCCTTCACTCCAGTCCCTCAAAAGCCTGAGGATGGACCTCTCTAGAACCCAATTCCGTAGCCCATTCAATTCTTGTTGATTCAGTGGAAGCTAGATCTTGTGGAGTATGATGATACACTTCATGACAAGGTTTCTGAGACCAAATGGGGCTTCAAGTTCCTGTCAGGGTGTAGACATATTCACCACCCAAATAAAATTTTGCTGTTGGGAAGGGGACTGATTGAACTGGAGAGCAGCTGCTTAATCAGAGTTTAAATGATTCTGTATCAGTGAGCTACTGAGACTGAATGCATTAAATAAAATAAAGTCATTTAAAGTGTAAAATAAATAATACAAAAAGAATTATGCAGTACAAACCAGATTACATGCATTCCTTCCAAACATCTTTATTAAGTGGCTGTTAGCTACTTACTTGCTGATCTTTATTTAGAGTTTTAGATGCTGATATCAGTGCTTATTTTTTATTTGATGAGCAAGCAAATTGGATATGAATTCATATTTTATGTCTTTTAATTAAAAATTTTCAGGAGGAGAAAGAATGAATTTTGTTGCTTATTTCTTCAGTGTATCTTTTGTGCTAACAGTAAAGGTTGTTTTTTAGCAAAAAACCCAATAATAGAATAATGAAGTTTTGTTTGGAACAAATGCTCTAGATAAGTAAAATTGAGGTAGATAAATCTGCTATATTACATGATACAAATATCCAGAGCTCCTGAGCACATCAGCCTTGTGCCTGAGAATCACTTCTATGCACTGCTGTCACTGTGGAGGGAGACAAAAGAGTTTTTGTAGAGACCATGCTCCAGATTCTGCAGTGTAGTAGATAAACCTTATATTTACCAAAGCACAGGCTTGGAATAGAGCTGGAGCCCACCTTTTTGTTAGTACCTATGAAACTCCTCCGTTCTGTGATCTTTCTCATTTAGCTGAACATCCATCTTTTTTTCCCCAACTATGCCAGTACTGCAGTGCCCTAGCAAACACAACCTGATGAGTTAGACCAACGTACTCATCTGTAGAGCACCTTCCAGGGAGCCTCCTTTGGCAGTCAGTGAGCACAGCTGGAAAGAAAAAGAGGTGCAAAATTATTCCTACACTTGCCAGTCTCCATCTTCTTAGAGAGCCTGTCAGATCTTCTGGCAACACAAGAAAGCGAGAGCAGCTTTCCATTGCTCAAAGTGAAATAGTCATGGATATGCTCTTAGCTGCACAATGAACTGTCCAGTCAGGTAAAGGTGGAATAAAGAAGCAACTTCCTCAGCTCTGCTGGCCCACTTCTCCATCTTGGTCACCTTCCTGTTTTCCACTGGCGATGGAATTGCCAGGGCCCTAATGCCTGAAGGACTTTTTCAGCTTTTCTCCTGAATATTTCTTACACTGTTCCCTACATTCACAAGTATTAGCATGCACACTTGTGATGCTTTAGGTGATAGTTTAGCCTGGTTTCATGGTGTTTAGGAGGCCGGTAGACTAAACACCCCTGAAACCACGTAGAGTTAGAAGACCAAACACCCTGTTTTCGTGGGCCCTCAAGGTCTCCTAGTAGGACAGATTTTGTAAACTAGAAGTTAGCCCACCCCAGCCCCTTACTGGGCCCTCCTGGTAGATATGCTAATGTGTAGAGTCTTTAATTGCATACTGGATTGGGGGGACGGGGCTTTTGCGACGCGTTCTACCTGGACGGCAGAAGCCATGGAATGGGATCCTATTAAAATACCGAGGTAAACAACCCCCAACCCTTTCACTGTGTCTGAGCCTTTATTTCCTAAGATCAGAAAAAGGCATCAGCCCATTGCCCTTTTTAGGCCTAGTTCTGAGCAAAGCCATTGGGGCAAGCACTGGGAGTGACATTTCAGCACAGATCTCCAGTGTAACCCAGATGTGGGGTAAATTGTTCCGTGTGGTTGTACTGCCTGTTTGTGTGTCCGCATAGCAGCCCACAATCAGCCTCTTTCACAGAGCTCTGCAGTAGGAACCTGCAGGGGGAAGTTAAAACCAATGAGGCAACCACAACTGAGGCCTGGAATGAAGTCTTAAGCACCTCCTGAACAAGGCCCTTGGGTTAATTACCTCCTGAGGTTTTAATGAGAGCACCACAGACTGTGCAGCTCATGGAGCCTTCCTCATGGAAGGGGAAGGCCAGCTGGCAACGAACTGAAGTAACTGGAAAATCCCTGTCATCCTTCTGATGGAAGTAAGATTTAAAGCATGACAGCATAGGGGAAGAAACCAGCAACCCAGAGATACTGGGATCAGGCAGTGATTTGTTTGTCTCACTTGCAGAATAATGTATGCCTTATGAGTAACAACATGTCCTTTTGCTGCATGGAAATAAGTGCTCAGAAACAAAATTATATCAGTAGTGGTGGTGCTGTAAAATGAATTCCTTGGTGGTATTTTATCCCAATATTTCTGTGTATTTGCTGGAATTGCAAGTAGAATGGTGGTGAGCAATCTGGCAGAAACTGAAGGAATTCTGATCAGAGGAGTGCTTTCTCATGGAGAACAGGAATTGTTCATTTGCTAGCCCAAGTGCAAAAACAGTTAGTGAATAAATAGCCACCCTGAGCATCCAATAAAGGTCTGGATTGTCGTCATAGTGTTGATGTTATTGCCTGCTTTGACTGCCCCAAGAGCTCACCTTATTCAGTGGTACATACAAACCTACTAGGTCAAAAACCTCCAGACTGGGGAGTGGGTCTTAGAATTGAGCTTCTCACAGATTTGTTGCAATAGCAGTTCTCTGGAAATGTTACATCAGGATGTGTCTTCATGACATCTGATCTACCAGGGTTCTCCAACAAGAAACCAGTGAAAAGTTTTCATCTACTACATACATGAATAATTAGACTGTCAGCTTCCCTCTTGTATCTGTTCCAGTGTTTTTGAAAGGAGAGGTGATTTATGAAGGTTTCAATATGATTGTTGAAGATACTGCACATAACTGGTTCAGTCATATTGTACCTGATTTTAAAGCCATCATCTTCACAGTGGAATCTATTCATTCCCACTGCATTGCATAGATAAGTCCATTGAAATTTTACAGAGAACAAGGTTTTAAAAATGCTCACTCTGTGAGCTGACTGAAATAATTACATTAGAGAAAGTGCAGTTTTCTAATCATTTTTGTTCATTATGAAACATTAAAACTGATAACATTATCAGATGATTCTTCAAGTGAGTGAGTGTGTTTAGGTAATTTAAGTGTTTCTCTACTGAATACAGCAATGACAATTCAGTGGAGGGAGAAGTGGGTTGCTGGTGAGAGAAATTACAGGGATGCCCTAGACTATTTCAGGTAATTTTCATCCTCTTCAAAAGCAGGGTAAGAATGTGAAAATGCATCTGTAAACCCAAACTGGATAAGGCCTCTACCTGTTTGAGGGGAAAAAGTATGAACTGTCTACTGCCTTTTCAGGAATCAAAAGAATCAGTGCTTCTCCACGGGTGCTGTGGCTTTGTCCTGTCACCTTTTGTTGGAAAGTTGATGTTGCTACCGCATTTGTCTAGGAGGAATTCGGGACAAAAGATGAAATGAAACTGACATTTTGAAACAGTATTTTGTGTTAAATTTATATAAATACATGACAGATTTTTTGTTAGTCAGTATTATTTTTCCTATTTAGTTTAGCGCCAATTTAATTTTTAAATTTACTTCTAGCTGCTGCAGTTCACCACAACTGAAAGCTGCAAAATGTACATGTTCCTGGGTAAAGACTGCACAGAATAGAAGTGGACGGCTCTGGGAGCTTCCTGCTCCAGGCAATGATGGTTGTTCCTTGTGGAAATGCAAGTTGTGTACAGGGCAAGATATAGAACACCTTCTCATTTAAATACATGTGTGGAGGATGGGATTCCTGAGTTCTGTCCCCAGCAGGTAGGGCAGGTAGCACTTGCTGCACCAAGCTGCAGTTCTTAGCACTGTGTCAGTATTCCCAGTGCTCAGTGTGGGCATCATCCCCCCTCTATTTAGGAGTCAGCTCATCCAAGGGCTCTGTAACCACAGCCATATTAATCTTGTGCAAAACATGTGTGTCACTGTGAGTGTGGGTAGGGATGTTGGGACAAACAGGGCAGAACAAGCTCTGGGGACACCAGATGTTCACAAAGACAGTGATGAGCTAAAGTGGACAGACTTTAGGCCAAGAGCTTTCCTTTAACCAGAGTCTCGCTGAGACGATTCTATTGCACGTGGAGCTTTGTTTGATCCAGTTCCTGTTAACTCCAACCAGGGATTAAATATACAATCTTAATGAGTCTAAATTTAAAAGGTATTCTATGCAATGATGTTAATAATGAACTACAATCATTAACTACAATAATTTACTACAGAGAATTGTGTTTAAGTAGAGATAGAAATATTTTTGAGGTCAGTGCACAACATGAGAACAATATGTCATCTGCAAAAAAACAATGAAAACACATAAAATCCAGTGTTCACTAATTCAAGCTAACAAGAGAAGCAAGATGCAGCTGTATACAATTTATCTTTTCTGCGAAGGATTTCTTGTGGAAATTAAAAAGGCTAGATCTACATCTAAAATCTGTGAGCAGTTAATAAGAACATTTATTCATAGAATCATTTAGGTTGGAGAAGACCCTTAGGATCACTGAGTCCAACTGTTAACCCGGCACTGCCAAGTTCACCACTAACCCACGTCCCAAGGTACTGTGTCTGGAAGATGTCCAGGGATGCTGACAACCACTTCCCTCAGCAGCCTGCTCCAATGCTTGATAAGTCTTCCAATGAAGAAATTTTTCCTAATATCCAGTCTTAACTTCTCGTGGTGCAATTAGAGGCTATTTCCTTCCATCCTTTCACATTAAATCATACATATATAACAACCATTCATAGAAACCTGTGAATGACCCTGAAAGAGACACAAGGACAGGTACAATTATTAGGAAAAGTGCCCCAGCAAATCTTGATGAACTTCTGAATGTGAAACTGGGCCAAGAGTGACATCAGACAGTCAAGCCTTCTTATTTCTACTCAGAAATCTGGTTGGTATATTCTGTACGAAATCAAGCATATTAATCATGTGGGTGGGAAGCTGCTAAGTATAGAATTGTGAAAGCCAGTAGGATGGATCAGAAAGAAAAGATCAGTGTTAGAAGCAGAGCTCATGTTAAAAACTGATTTTGCCTCCTGCAGTGATCTGCAGTCCAACTGGAACACTTGACTGGTAATTCCGTGATTTTCAAAGACACCAAAACTTGTTTGGGTTTTTGTGCTTCCAGAATTTTGGTGATCAGAAATGAGACAATCTGTTTAATTTCCTGGGTGAGAGGGATAAACAATGCTGTTTTAAAATACTACACAGTCCATCACTTTTGCTTTTGATAGTGCCATTCACATTGTATCTTAGGCCAGCTGGGGGTATGTAATCATGACTGGAGCTTTAAAAACTGGATATTGATGATTTTTTTATTCTGGAATACAACAATCTAAGTACAGGGAAAAAAATATTTCAGATTGGCAACTAACTCATAGTATCTTATCTGACTGGCTGATTAAATGGGATACTAACAGGATTAATCAGTAAGGCTCCTAAAATAAACTTGTGTGTGATTCATGGAAGAATAAAAACTTCACCAACTAGAGGCTTCCAGCAAGGGCCAAAGGTACCCTGTTCACAGGGCTTAATCACTGACCAAGCAAGCGCAGACAGAACACATTTTAATTTTAGGCTCTTGACACTGTATACTTAATCCACGGTTGCAGTTAACAGGAACTGGATCAAACAAATCTCCATGTCCAATCTAATCTTCCCAGAGTCTGGGAGGTACAGCTCTGCTCTGAAGTCCTTCCCCTTAGCACATCAACCACTTGGTGCATGTCTGGAGTCATTTGTTCAGGAAATATGAACTGAGGATGAAAGCACATTTTACAAACCTGTTTTTCTGGTAACCAACTGATGGTTAATACCTAACCTGATGGTTAATACCTAAACAAATCAAGCATGGTTTGAACATGATGCTCTGTTTTATTGTAAGTAGTAATAATTCTGGGGGGACAAACTTTTCTGCCTAATCCTTGCAGTTTCTGCTTGTTTTTTATTTATAGTTCTGTTTATGTGAAATGCATGTTTTAGGACCGTTGTGAAATCTTGAAGCTTCCTAGCCTGAACAGAATTCTGTAATTCTGGGTAGAATGCAAATATAAGCTGTACTTCCTCTGTCTGTGTTTTACCTAGCGCGTCTGCCTTTGTCTGCTGTGCAACTGAAGTGTGCAAATAGCTTCACAGAAATAATAGTTCAATGCTATTTAAGGTACAAAGATAAACGGGCACCAAAAGCTTGTGGAAGTGGAGAATAAGATTGCGTTTGGCTATGAAGATACAGGTAAAGATCCCATACCTTCACATAGGTAGTTAAACCAAATCCCTGATTTCTTAAAGATGTCACAATGTTAATACTGTCACTACAGAGCTCTGGCAAGTGCACTGACACAAGATAACTCATAGTCTGTCCAATGGAGACAAATAGCTATGGACATATGTCAGAATAATTAATGTTGAGTCAAGTTAATTTTTTCATTTAACAAATTGAATTGTTTCAGCTACTTTTGTAGCATGGCCTAAATGTGATGAGGGATGTTCAGAGAAGAAAATTATTACTTTTTTTCCGCAAGTGAATTAATGAAAATATTAAGGAAAATGTATGCTCAGAGTATGCAACAATGTCCAGCTTCACATGCTGCATTTTGCAGCCTTCAGCATGAGTCTCCTGGGCTTCTTGGATTGACTAATGCACTGTCTTCCTCAAGGCCCCCAAAATACTCTCTGGAGAAGACTGTCTCGGCTATTATGCTCCATACCTATACAAGAAACCTTTCTTTCTCTGTTAGATGGGGACATCTCAGCTGGGTGTGTAAGGTGGTGTCACTGCTTCCTGTTACTCTGATGAAGAAACACAAAATTAAGGCCTGTTCAAAATTCTAGTACCTTTTCAATTTCTTGGGCTATTGCTTTCCCTAAGCAGGGGCTTAGGAGGTTAGGGATATTAAAGTTTACTGGTAATAAATACAGAAATATGTAAAATTTGGCTGTGTCCTGGCTGCAGTTCCCCTGAAAGGAGGGTGTAGCGAGGTGCAGTTCAGTCTCTTCTCCCAAGTGCCAAGAGAAAGGCCAGGAGGAAACGGCCTCAAGTTGTGCCAGGGAAGTTTTAGATTGGGTATTAGGAAGCATTACTTCACTGATAAGGTGGTCAGGCATTGGAGAAGGCTGCTCAGGGAAGTGTGTGAGTCACCATTCCTGGAGGTGCTTAAAAGACTGTAGATGTGGCACTTTGGGACATGGTTTAATGGTGGACTTGGCAGTGTCAGTGTAACGATTGGACTCAGTGATCCCCTAAGGGTCTTTTCCAACATAAATGATTCTATGATTCTGTGATAATGAATATGTAGGGAACCATAATCATGTCCAGTGTGGACAAACTCAGAAGATAATTCCCCAGATCCCATGGAGTCTTCCTTCTAGGCTAAGCTGCATATGTTTTACCATATTCTCCCAGTCCCCTTTTCAGTTTTGTTTTGTTGGGGTTTGTTTTGTATTTAAATATGTGTATTTCTTGCACCACATTTGTTTTGCATTTTGTAAGCCTCATGGGCAGGTGCTCTCCTCTCCGTGTTTCCACAGTGTCTGGTAAGGACTCATTATTGAGGGTCCAAGTTCTACTGGACTGTAGTAAGTACAAGAGTAACCTGGATCTCCTAAGCCTCTTCACCCACACTGTTAGCTGTGATACCACCAAATGTATGGTCAATTGTATGTGTAAGATTTAGTAGTAAAGTGTTTGTGTGTGCTGTGATTTATAAATCACATCACAGTAAGAAGTGGGAACTGCTTTGGTCCCAGGCACATCCCTGGCCAGAAATGGCTGAGCACTGCAGAACACATTCACTGACCCAACTCTCACTGGAATTGAGAGAAAACTTCTTGTGGTCACCATATGTTTCATGTTTGTGGCTTTAAATTATGACATAATTACCTGTTCTTCATCAAAATGTGTTTCATTTCACAAAGGGAATCCTAAAACATTAGTTATTAAAAGGCCTCATGGCTTCTTCTTGCTATTGTAGCACAAATGTAAACCTTCAATACCTTGTCATTTACAGTAGCAGTTAAAAAGAGTCTGTTCCCAAAGCCACAGAGTAGTTTGAATGGAAAGAGACCGCCAGAGTTCATCTTATTTATCTGCCACTGCTCAAAGTGCCATCAGCTAGAACAGGTTACTTGGGACCGTGTCCAGATGGGTTTTGAATATCCCCAAGGACAGAGACTCCACCACCACTCTTAGCATTCTCTTTCAGTGTTTGACCACCCTCAGAGTGACAGTTTTCTTCTGTGCAACTGCAGAAAGACCTCTGAATTCTCCCCCCCGCCTCCCCCCCATCCCACCAGTGTGTTCCCCTCTGGCCTCCTGCTTTAGTGTCCAGGCCCTTCAGAGCCACCTGGTCAGGCTGATTTCTCAGTAAAGGTGCTGTGCTCATGACACTTTCCTGTACCCTTATTTATGTGCACACACTTTATGTGGCCACCGTTCCTCACAAGGTCTCTCTTCCCATGGCACCCTGCAGTTTTTGTTCTACCACTACCTCCCTTTCACCACTGTTGAAGCTCTCCTTGCAGGCTGCTCAGCCTCTTGGTGGGGGTGAATTTGCCCCACTTTTCATTTTTATCCAAGGCAGCATGAGACCAGGGGAGCCACATGTGAAATCACATATGTCTTAGATGTAGCAACACTGATAGAATGGCGTAATGAGGAATGTTTGTGTGAAGAGCAGTTCTGGGAGCAGGCAAAGTGAAAAAGCATTGAGCAGGGAAATAGCCCTCTCTTCACTGAGGAAATAATTCAACAACAACAACAAAAAAAGAATATGAGGCAGTTGTGTGCTTCTGACATTGAATCTTTAAAATCTTTGATGAGAAATACCCGTATTGTGAAGATCTCAGCTGTCTGCTGCTGGCGGAATGTGGCTGAACTTGTGTGTGTGAAGACATGTACATGTGCATACGCAGATGGCCAAAGAAAGTACTTCTTAGAGAACAAAAATTGTTTGACTATACTTTAAAAAAAAAGAATCCACACAATGTATTACCCACCCTGTATATGATCCTCAGGCTGAAATATTCATACAGCATTTCTCCCACAGCACTTCAAAATTATGAACAAATATAGAGCCAAATTCTGTCCTTCATCCCTGTGATGGGCAGCTTATTCCAGACTGTGTTTTAATAGTCTTTCATGCACCCATGTGTCAGATTAAATAGTAGAAATGCCAACTGGATGATAATGTAGTATCATTTCTGGAAGTATTGGCTTTTAATGTTAATCTTCAATGGGATGCTTTACTGCAGGCATGTGCATACATTAGATAACTCTGGCATGCAGAGAGTATTTTAAGACCTACATAATTTTGAAACACCCTTTAATATTTAGTGAAAGTCATGATACATTCCATGCACATAAGATCAGAAGCAGACCTTCCAGGCTTGTTTTACTTCTCAGGATAGATGCCAAATTGGGAGCCCACAGTATTTTGTTTTTCTATAGGACAGTTAAAGTGGCACCACAAGCTGTTCCACTGACATATGAGCCCGGTCTTGGGCAGCCAGCTCACAAGGTGGAAGTGCCAAGGAGAATAATAAATACAACTGTCTTCACATGCTTATCTTTTAATTGGAGATTAAATATGAGGTTTCCAAAGCAAATGCTGCCAGCTATTATGGAATCTGGGATGTTGAACTGTGATGTCAGAAAATTCATTTTAGTTACTAAACTCCATTATCTGATGCTACCTGCACTGTCCAGAATCAACCTGTTAAACCACAGGCAACTTTAATTTGTAACTACTTCTCTCTCATGTTCTATTTATCCACTAATGATTTAAAAAAAAAAAAAAGCTGCTTCCTTAAGACTTATCTTTAAGCAACACCATTTTATAGCCACAGAATAAAATAATAAAAGACTAACCTTCTGTAATTCAGAGATTTTGTAGCAAACAACATGCTTACAGATTTTCTCATTGAGTTAGCTGCTGCTTAGGAGGAAGAAGTGCATGTAAGATTAGATTCAAAGAAGTTCTGTGAAATGTATCTGGCCTCTATACGACAACCTGCTACACAGGGGAGAGGAAAAAAGCAAATCTTGGCCTTGATGTCAAAACAATGTAAACTTCTTTTAGTATGTTGACTTGTGGAACAAGTGAGGCATGAAAACAAAAGCACAGAGCCCTCAGTAGTGACAGTGAATATTTTATCTAAGCAAGAGAAAGCAACAAGAGACCAAATCCTTAAAGCATATGCTGTGCTGACAGTGCGCTCTCGCTGTGACAGTAATGGTATTTGCAATCCCAGCTGCACTCAAGCCTGTACTGTAAAAGCACCCATTCCTCAGAGTGCGTGTTGCCCTTTACTGGCCCTTAGCCAGATGAAGGAGCTTTTCTCTGTTTTTCATGCTGCCCTGTAGAAACGGATGTTTAAACAATTATTTCTCTTCCCCGAAGTGAAATTGGAGAGATTTTGGCATCGTTAGCTCTTCTGAAATTTTCACGGTACTGAAAAGTATCTTTAGGTGGCTGTAGCTTTTTGCACATAAACCAACTGTTTTCTGGCTTTTTACAAGTGTCTGATGTAAGTGTTGTTCTGAAATTCGGGGACTGGATCCTCATAGAAATGTTGAAGCAAGAGTACCACTGTTACTGCAGTGTTGTTGATTGAGAGTGGTTGTGTTTAGAATGTTTAGGGGGTGATTCAGGGCTATGACTAAAAGTATTCACCACTCTCTGTCAGATCATTTTGACTAAGTCTAATGAGCTAAGAGTTAGTGAGCTGATTAAAGGCAAAGGACGATGCTCCTCTGGGAATGTGTTTGAATGTGTGTGCTCTCCAGTTTTTCCTAGCACCCACTTGTTTGTTGTTCTCTCCTGGTTGAGGCATGAGAATCAGAGGGAATTAGAGAATGTTGCAAATAAATTATGGAGTTACTGCCTCATGATTACTATTCTGTCCTCAAAAATGTCAGTTTATCCTTCACTAGTTAGCTCTTCCTTGGTTTCTTCCATCCTCTGCTTAAAATTGTTCCCCATCACTGCATCCATTCCTAGCCCTGGTCTTGGTGTGGAGACCCGGTCATCCTACACTGACTTCTTTTTTCCTACTTCATATTTGAGCAATTCAGGAAGTTTTGGGTGATTCACAAATGCAATTACATGGTAGCATTTCAAGACATCCCAGTATTGCTTTAGAGAGACAGCTTTGAAGAATGCATGTGCTGAGCTTTAGAGAAACTAAGGAAGCAATGTGGATTGTGGTGTGGTAAAGGAGGGATAAGCAGGAAGCACAAATTAAATCCGGAATTATATGTAATTCCTTCTAAACGTGACCAGTTGGGTTCTGCACTATCCAGAAGTAATATCAGCAACTGGGTCACTTCTATCTTGGCTTCATTCTGAGGTTGGATCTCCTGTTTCAGAGCTGCTGACAGGCTGCTTGGAACCCTGTCCACAACAGCAGCCAAGCCCACAGCAGACCTTCCAGCAGTTCCAGGCTCCCAGGGAAGCTCTGGTTTCAGCTCAGACACAGCATGTCCTCAGCTCTCACATATTCCTTGCTATTTCTACCTAGGCTTGGTGAATTTAGGTTGGGAATTACCCACATTTCTGCCATCACATTTCTGACAGTACTGTAAGTATCCATTTTATCCTCAACTATAGGCTTTTTGTAATAGGAACATAATGGAGATGGGCCAAAATAATTGAAAAACATTTGCAACTAAGTTTTTTTATTAAGTTGCTAAACTGTTAATTGCCCTTTATCCAAATGACTATGCATTGATGTCCAGGACATAGCTTGAACTCCTAGAAATTTCTGAAGATGGTAACACACTGGTTTTGCTTCCATTCAATCACTAACTAAACCCTCTAGAAGTAACAGCATGGCTTCTGATCTGATTGGAGCGTAAGTTCTTTTCCCAGGTGTCTGTCAAGCAAACATAGTCCTAAAATAATGGAGGGGAAAAGGAATGCCATAGAGAAGAGTTTCTTGGGAGGGAGAGGATAGGATTGTTACCATATAAGAGTGCCCTACTTTTCTTGTAATTTTGAAATTCTGTTTTACAGATAGAGTTTCTGGTCAAGCTCCAGATGCTTTTGTTTGAATAGCCTCAACCTCCCTATGGACTCAACAGATGTACCACGAAATGGCACTGCTCACTGGGAATGCAGATCCTGAGTTCAGCTCCCGTTCCTTCAACAACTTGGAAAACCTGTGTGAGGTGCAAACCAAGAAACGATTCTTCTACAAAAAGGCCAAACTACTGCATCCTGGAGAAGACTTGTGCTGCTTAGCTCGCTTGGATGACCGGTCCAGGTTTGTGATCATCAACGTAGGTGGTATTAAGTACAAAATTCCCTGGACCACCTTGGAGAACTGCCCCTTGACCAGGCTTGGGAAGCTAAAATCTTGCAACAATTACGATGAGATCATGGACATCTGTGATGATTATGACGTTAGCTGCAATGAATTTTTTTTTGACCGTAATCCTAGTGCCTTCAGAACGATCATGACATTCCTGACGGCTGGGAAGCTGAGGCTTCTCAGGGAGATGTGCGCTCTTTCGTTCCAGGAGGAGCTTGTGTACTGGGGGATAGAAGAGGACCACCTGGAGTGGTGCTGTAAAAAGAGGTTGCGGCAGAAAGAAGAAGAGGCAGCTGAGGCCAGGCTGTTTGAAAGGGAGATGTTGTTCAATGAAGCTACGCAATGTGCCTTCCAGGACAACAGCCGACTGAGTTTGTGCATGCGAAAGCTCAGGGATATGGTGGAGAACCCCCACTCAGGGATCCCAGGAAAGATCTTTGCTTGTATTTCCATCTCTTTTGTTGCCATTACTGCTGTCAGCCTCTGCATCAGCACTATGCCAGACGTCAGAGAAGAAGAGGATCGGGTAAGTGCAGCTTTTCTTGGGGTAAAACGTGTTTTGCATTGTTGTCTCCTCAGAGAAGGTGAAGGCGAAATCACTCCAGTAGATATGCAGGTATTGTGCTCAGTATCTGTGATGGGGAGGGCTGGCTGGGTGGAGCACAGAAAACATTCCGTCACTTAAAACTGAGGGAAGATTGGGCCAAACTCTGCCCTGCCAGCCCAGCTTAGCCAGTTCACACCAGCAGATAGCCTCACGCACCAGATTTGTTTTCTGACATGTCTAACCAGGTGACAAACTAGCTACTCTGGGGATAAAAACCAGCCTTTCTTGTGGCTTAATGTTTTGAGGTTAGGTTTAGAGCTAACAGATCAATTTTCCCCAAAGGTACTTTTAACGATTTGAATGAACTCTCAGTGTGCCGATGTAAAAACCACATCTAAAGTATTTTGATGCTATAGGGTAATGTAAAGGCCAGGGAAGCTGAGGCAGCAACTTAACAGCAGAAACAGAGCAATTGTCCCAATTTTCAGACCTGCTTAGTATTCTCAAGCGTAAGCTGTGGATGATTAATGCCCTTGAAAATCAAGTCTTACAGATACTTTGTTTATTCTTTAGTTCATCAAATTTCCTAAGGGTTTAGTCCCTTTTTTGTGCAAGCAGTTCACTTTCCTAGGATTAATTGTATGTAGGCCAGTGAGAGCTCATCCAAAAAACGGTAAATGGTAGAGGAGGACATTCACATTTTCTTCACACATGTGCTGAAATGCAATCTGAGGAGTTGGGGATGTTTTGAAGAATTCATGCTCTCTCTAGTTTTACCCAGGTCCAAGCTTGACACTGAATGTTTGGGCTTTTTTCCCAGCCCTGTGATCATTAAATGTGGTTGTGAACTTCAGCTGCTAAGGCAGTACTTCACCCCATGAAGTACTGCCTCTGAGCTGAAGGTTGAGCTCTCCTGGAAGCAGCTCTCCTTCCCAGGTGCTCTCACCCAGGGGCTGGATGGCTTGTCCCCCACTGCCATGAGCAGAAAAGAGGGTGACCATCCCCAGACCAGACAAATTTACTGTTATGTCACCTTGAAAGTAAAACCCACGCTGATGGCAAATGGATCCAGCCACTCCAGAGAGACCCTTGTGTCTGAGCACCCCATGCACAGTTATACCCACCTTTTGCTTGTGAGGTCTGCTCAGGCTACATCTCAACTGAGTAGTTTGATTTGGAATCAGACTCATTCAGGAGCGGCCAGGAAAAGATAAAATATTTGGTATGTTGACTGATATATGATTTATTAGCAGGTCTTTATTTTAGGGGCTTTTTCTGATTTAAAATTTGAGGATGGTAGTACTGGGTACTAGTTAACACTATGTTGTCCTAATAATGCTTTTTAAAATACCATTTCCAAAACACATGCCTTTTACTGTAATTAACCATCAGGGCTCCAGTATCCTGAATTCTAAGCACAAGGGATATTTTACTGTTGAAAACTGAGATATATTTAGTGTTTAATTGTTCCCAGGTTTAAGTGAGAGCTGAACAATTGCTTTTAGAATTATGAGAGTTTAGGAACCTTATGTTTTTACTAATGGTAGGGACTCATAATAATAGGCTAATAATGGTTTTTTGGGTGGAGCAGGATAATAATGAGGATAGAGCAAGCATATGAGAGATGCCTGGCTTTCTTGGTAAGCTGGAACCATTAGAAGGAGCACATTTTCCTAGTCAAATGCAAAATTTTGCAATAAAGATGAATGCTGGCTTGCTCATGTAAAAGCAGGGACTCTGGTTCCCAAAATGAGGCTCAAAATAACATTTGCGATACAAGCAACCATAAATTGCTATTGCAGCATAAAGTCAGAAGGGTTAATGCCATCCTTGAATATCTAAGCTGGGGAGTATTAATTAGAAGCTGGAAGATTTTTTGTGCCTGTATGCAGATTTGGTGAAACTGACACTAGAATATTGCAGTCGGTTCACATTCATATTTTTAATGGTGTTTTGAAAAATTGGGAGAGGGCTAAAAACCAGTAAATCTCAGACACCTGGAGAAAATGCCATGCAATAAGAAACTTGAACATTTCAGTTGATTTTAATTATTGGAAGGAAGGTGAGTGGATTAGGCACATAAGTGGTTTTTATGAAGGGAGGAGACCTGTATCACCTAAAAGAACTTTAAATTAAGTAGGGGAATGATGCATGAATAAAAGCTGAATCCTTATAAATTCATATGGGAAACTATATGCCAGTATTTAATACCAAGGTGGTTAATTACTGGGACAGACTAGGAAGAGAATTAGTGGGTTTTGTGCATTTTTTTCAGTTAAGAGCTCAGTGCCCTTTTGTTTAGCCCTCAGCTAAACAGACTCTACTTCAGTCAAAAGAAAAACATCAATTGCAGATCAAGTTACAAAGGTGAAATTCTTGCAATACAGAGATGATCAGAATAAATTATCCAACGTTCTTCTGTGCCCTTAAATTCTAAAACTACAGAGCTCCTGCAAATAATCTTTGTTCTGTGCTTTGCACAGGGAAGTTGTGTGGACAGACTGGAAATGGTTGTTTTGTTCAAGACCAAGGTGGCTCTCTTGCACAGGGGACTGCTGAAGGATCACTTCTGGCAAGGCAAGGAGTAGGCATCATCCCACATGGAATCACCTGTAGGGTCTGGACTGTGGCTGCTGACTCCCTGCGTGTACTCCCTACATGGCTTAGCAAGCCAAGGCAGCTGTGCAAGTAGCAGGTGTGGAGACAGGAGAGCTTATGTGAGTTCAAATTCATGGTGATCATCCTGAGCTGTATCCCCAGTATCTAGATTAAAATTTATGCCCAGGGATAGCTCTTTGGTCTGGCTTTGCAGTCTCCTGCAGACTGGCAGAAAAAGGATGTGCATCCCTCCTGACTAAGGAACAAATAAATTGTAAATACTATTTCAGCGTCATACCATACTCAGTGTGCACATTTTCCAGGCTTTCTGGCTGGTATTGCTGTTGTTATGGTTCTGAGTCAGGGCTGTCATAGGTACTCTGGCTAGCAAACAGAGGCCTTTGCCTTGTGCTGGCATTACTACAGAAAACAAAAGCCCTGTGTGCCATCTATCTGTCCTGTTATTGCTTGAGGGAAAGACAGAGAAGCCAATCATGAAAAAAAACATGCTGGGGAGCAGTTTTCCATACTCTAATCCTTTAATGCCATCTGAATGGACCAGCTGTTATACCCAGTGATGTCCTGCAGAGGTGTAAACAACCTCACACAAGATTTAAGTGTGGGACCTTAAAAGTTAGAAGTAATTACCAGGTGAGTGAGGAAGTTATTTTAGGTGCCCACCTATCTTTTAAAATAGAGTAGAAGACTCAATAATGCATTTTGTTAACTTTATTAGCTGCTCCAGGTGTTCTGAATGACAGTGGCAATCCCTAGTGGTTTAACAAGAGTGGGAAGGCTCATGCTCCCCTGTACTGCAGATGTCTTTTTCTTTCTAAAGGTCACCTTGATTCTCCTTGAGTGTTACTCTTTTTTGGAAGTAGTATCGTGTATTTCAGATGCTGCACAATTGTTAGTAGAGTTAACAGAATCAGATCCTGAACTACTTTCACTTACCAAAGTAGGATATATATTTAGTAAATTCTTTTTCTCGTTTAGCTTTTATTCAGAGATTAAATTAAATAAAATCCACCGATCCAGTAATGTGTATAAAAGCTCCTTCTGGAAATTTCAGGAAAGGTACACTTCAAGTATGTGAAGGAAACAAACATGTGAAGGTAGTCAGGTTCTTCCATGTAAAGTAACAAGACAATGATAAACTTTTTATATCAAAATTTTCAGAATGGGAGATTTCAACACAAGATTTTGATTTAATAGTGAAAAGTCATTTCTAAACGCAAAATCTGCTGAGATGAAATCATAGCAGGAGCCCTCAGGCACTGAGCTCTTTCAAGACCATCACAGAAGTCATCTCCAAGACATAAAAATAGCCAGAGGCACAAAGTATCCTCAAGGCATTTTAGGCATATACTACCTTTAAGTGGGCTTCTCACCTCTCTAAACAAATGGCAGGCATCGAGTGACTCAAAGAAAGCATCTAATACATCAGAGAAGTCCTAAACCAGTCGGGGATACATTACAGCAAAAGCTTTAAACACACAGTGAGAGCTAAACAACCAAAGGACATTGAGAGATTCAGCTGAAAGCCAGATGGTCATCATACTAAACTCTTTTTCTTGGTGAAAACAGAAATGTCAACCATTTCTATCTGAAGAAGAATCTTCTCTTTTTTGTTAGACAGCAACCTTTGTCATCACAGAAGAAAAGGTGGAATTTAGAGAATAATATCAAACATTCTGTCCTGATTCACAAGGGCATTTATAGGCCTGAGTCCCCCTGAGCTCAGTCATTTGTAGCAGCATAGTGCAAAACAGGAGAAGCAGATCAGAGAGTTCATTCTTCAGCATGCTTCTAACGGGTTGGGAAAAGCTAGCCTAATTAAAGATGCTGTGATAGGAAGTTACAGTTCAATAACCTTCAGCTGAAGAGCATTACAACAAAGAGAGAGACTTATAAATAATGAAGTTAATAATAGCTCATAAAGAAGCCAAAACTATTTAACCTTCTAAGCACAATTTACACACTCTGCTTAACTTCCATAATGTTGAGGATGGGGAATAGGTAAATTGTGAATTTGCATTTTAAACAATCTTGTGACTAAAGGTTTCATTTCACAAAGGTACACACAAAAGTAATCTCAGACAAGATTAAGAGAGTTGTGTATAATGATTCTCAATAGCTTTTCATAGACAAGCTGCTCTGTAAGAGGCTGGATGAGCAGGCAGTGAGGTTGACTGAAAACCGACTGAATGGCTGTGCCGTGAGCATGGAGGTCAGTGACACAAGCTCAAGTTGGAGGCCAGTGACTAACAGGGTGCCCCAGGGGTCTGTACTGTGTCCAGTCCTGTTAGACTTCTTTATTAGTGGCCTAGCGATGAAGCATAGTGTACCTGCAGCGAGTTTGCTGGTGGCACAAACTTTGAACAAGTGACTCCAGACAGTTGTGCTGCCATCCTGAATGGCCCTGACAGGCTGGAGGAATGGGCTCAGGAAGCCTGCACCTCAGCAAGCTCAGGAAGGAGAAATGCAGAGCCCTGCATTCCTGGTGAGGAACAGCCCCACACAGCAGTACCTGTTGGGGGCCACCCAGATGGAAAGGAGGTCCATAGAAAAGGACCTGGGGATCCTGGTGGACATCAAGTTGATCATAGGCCAACACTGTGCCCTCACTGCAAAGAAAGGCACCGGTATCCTGGGTTGCATCAGGCAAAGTGCTGCCAGCACATCAAGGGAGGAGATCCTTCCCCTCTGCTCAGCACTGGGGAGGCCACACCTGGAGCAGTGTCCAGTGCTGGGCTCCTCAGTGCAACAGAGATACAGACATGCTGGACAAAGTCCAGTGGTGCTTGCTATCCTAAGACGGCACTCTGCTTGAAACTCGAATTACTGGAGAGCTCATTTTTATGACTTTATCTCTTTTCTGACTGTTCTGTTCTTGTTCTGCATGTGATACTGAGACCTTGATTTTAATTTAGAGCCACATATAATGCACAGATAGTTTGTTTTCATGAATGAAAGTATTAATAAAATGGCAGCTTGTGTCTTTACTTTCTTTGTGGAATAAACTGTTCTAGAAATTACAGCACAATCAACAAAAAACACGTATTTAAAAAAAAATCTCCCTGCTGGTGTTACAGATAACTATTTATAGTGTATAGGCACTGAGGGTGAATTTTTATAAAAAGAATCTTGGGGAATTGGACTAACTAATTTCCCTGGGGATCATCTGAGAATTTGTTATACAATTCTCAGCTCTGCTGTTTAAATGCAAAAATCATAAGCTGTAACAGTATCACCAGTTTTGGCATCTGAACTGATCAACTGTACTTGTACCCTGTATTGCTAATTTGCATTTTGTGTCTGCTCCAGGCTCCTCAGGCCACAGCTGGCTGGAGGCCAGGGAAAGACCAAATGACTCAGTAGCAATGGTCACCTGCCTTTTCTTTGTCATGCACAAGGAAGTTCCTGTAGGCACATGAGATTCATATTCAGTTCAACATTCATATGTCCTTGCTTAAGGGATATAGGACTCAGAGCATTGCAGAACTCTGTTTTAACTAAAAGTAAGGTGTTTCTTATTTTTTTTTCCTTTCATAAGCCAAAGTAGGTTTTCTCCTCAGATCGTACTTAAATCAAAATGGTAACACACACTCCAAATTACAAGCTTTGAGAGCACCCTTTACCCACAGTTTCAGTTATCAGCAATAAGCAAATATTTGCTTTCTTGTTGAAGTTCTCAACTGGCCTCATGTAGTTCCATCACCTGTTCTGTGTAGTCCTGCCTTTAGATTGTGGATGCCTTAACGTCAGTCTGTCTTAAACACAATGTCTATGGCCATCATAATAAGAGAAATAAAAACTACATCTACCTGCTGTTCAGGTACATGGGTACCTTCCTCATGCCTCACCTGCAAGATATGTTTCTAGGCAAGGAATTTCTTTTTGCAAGTGAGACCAGCTTAGTTCATGCTGAATCCAAACTGAGAAGTAACTGCAAAGTTCTCAAGTCTGAGTCATCTTAGCGTGGTCTCCCAACTCCTCTCTGATGGTCAGAGACATTTGCTAGGCAAATTGTCTTTCAGACAGCTCAGGTTTGTCTGAAAGCAATGGGAAGTTATGAGGTTTGGTTTTGGTAAGTGATGTTGCTTCTGTGTGTCACACAGAGTGTTAAAATCACAGAGCCAAGACCCTCTGCTCTGCTCAAGCTGAACCTTAAATGTCAAGTTCTCTGGGGCTTTCTGAATGGTGTGCATCTTTTATCTGAGTCCCATGCAATTTATAAGTGTGAGACCAATGGCAAAATGTTCTTTGCAAATATCAAGAAGTGATAATCACATCCTTTGATCCCTTTCCTGGGAACTGTCTGTAAGCCATCTGAATGATACAGTCCTTAATGTAAAATATTACATTCGTTTTTGCTTTGTGGATCTGAATCTAAATCCCTCCTTTCCTGGCTGTCCAAATCCAGCTGTTATATGAAGCATATCTTGGTATCAGTTGATTTTGCTGAGTTCAGGATTGCTGTACTCACACACTGAGGAGACACATTGGGTATGGGGGGTCCCCAGCATCACTGCTGCACAACTCACTGCCCTCTGTACCAGCTCTGCCAGCCACTGCCCAGGACCCCCACTGCCTGCAAACCCCCTGGTCAAAAGCACACCATGTGCCAACTTTGCCAACTCTTTTATGAGACAGTCGTTCCCCTTTGTAAGGCTGTGTTACGCTGCTAACAAATAGAAAACATTTGGAGGATTGAATGGTTATTCTTGGTATTGGTTGTGTGGACAGAGTGCTGGATAACAACAGGCTGTATTTAGCCATGATTACATTTAGAGAGTTCTCACCATTTCTTCTCCTTGGCTTGCTTGCTTCTCTTGGGAAAAAAAGAAATTGTTTTCTGCAGGCCTCCCACCCTTGAAAAAAAACCCAAAAATCCAGCCTTCCTGCTTCATTGAAGCTCTCTAAACTTTAGCAAACGTACCTGGTTGTTCCTCATGGCAGCTGCGTCAAGAGAAGATAAAGGAACCATGGTCCCTGTAAGAAACTAATTCTCCATTGTATCAGGAGGGTTAGAATGAATGTTGTATTTTCTTTCTCTAAGAATTGCCCTTAGATTGGGGGTGGGGATGCAACACCACGTGAGAGGTTTACACAGAGTCCCTTAGTGAGCCTGCAGACCTGCTCAAAATTCCCTCTCAGTGAAGTCACTGCCCGAGCTGTCCATGCCTGCCTCTTCCCAGCCTGGGTCTCACTGCAGTGCCTTCTGTTGCTTTTCCCAAGTAAAGAGAGAAATCCTTATGGGTCAAGGAGCTGCCCTGGAAGAGTTTGAGGACAGTAGGTTACAATATAGACCTTGGGAGCCACCTGAGATTCTCTGCAGTGTTTTAGGCTTAGACGTAAAAAAATTGAGAGTGTTTCTCTTCACTGCTTGGGAACAAGGCAAGAATTGACTATGATAAAATTACTTCTGACTTGTTAATAACTTCATTCGGTGCCAATGAACTCTTTCATTCTGCAGGATACCTTCTCATTAATAAATACCAACCTTAGGTCTTCTTTTAAATATTATATAAATATGCTGCAATGTAACATTAGTGATAAATAATTAAACAGGTAAAACTATTTCATAAAAGCATTGGTAACTTGGTCACATTTTTAGCTGGTTTATATTTGGTGCACTGTGGCTCACCCAGCAAAATATGGTCCATGTTTAATTTCTTTTAATATCTCTCTGGTTCTTACCACCATAAGTATCTATCCCTACCAGTGGGTTTATTCTCCAGACTTCCAGGTAAATCATCCAGGGAGTCTCTGAAGCAATCTCACGATAGTGGTTGCTTGGCCTTCAGACACGTTTGTGAAATTACTACAGCTGCTCATCACAGCCTAATATCCTGGGGGTACAGCACAGCTCCTGTATTCCATAGATTGCTCCACTGCCTTTTGTAGGAGAGCTTGGGTGCTGTGGGCTTATTGAGTACTGTCCCAGTGTTCTGAAAGAGAGAACTCTTTCATTTATTTGAAATGAAAATATAATCTGGAAATTTAATTTCAGAGCTCCAGGATATGTTGCTATCAATTCTGGAGGTTTGGAATGAAAGAAAGCAGGCAGATTTACATTTGGCTACACTTCATATAGCTAGGCTGAGGTAATGAGCTGATTCATGTGTACAGCACTTAGAAGAATTGCATTAAATCATTCAACATTATGAATGCTTACATTTTCATTGCCTAGAGTGTGGCAATGGAGATGGAATATAAAAGTTTTTGAAATTGGGGGCTTTTGCAGTGTCCATAGAGACATTTATATTCAAGACAAATTGAGTGGTACACAGATGGAAAAAAATGGTTATAAGATTTTTTGCAAAGTTTTTAAACAAAGGCTTGAGAAAGGACCAGGAGAAAACTATAAGCTGTTGAATTTTTTAATGGTAAGCATGATATTAGTTCCAAGTAAAAACATCGAAAAGATGGTACTGAGTACAATCAGTCACATTTTGAGTTAGTCTGTGTAGAACACCACTCATTAATCAAATTTAGTATAATTTTTTGAGGTTATAAAATTTTCAGAAGAAAATAACTTGTGATGTAGATACTTCTGTAAGACATTTGAATTAGTGCCGCACAACATTCTTCCTTAACAAAAAAGGATTTTTCAAAACTTAGCTTCCTTATTGTTTAAAAAATGTCTCTTAGATCTCATAATAGTGGAAAACCAACATAAGACATCAAGTGAGGCTTGAGATACTGTGTCCAGATTGATATCCATTTGGCAGACAAATTTTAAAAAAGTTTTTAAATGGTTTAAAATATGAAAGTTCTGCTTTATAGTGAGACACTAGAAGATGCTTTTAATGCAGTGAGAATCATAATAAAAGAACCTCTGTGGGCAACAGTGAACTGGAATAACTGAAAGCTGCAGTTGGACAAACCCATGCTCTGAATGAAAGTGTTATGTTGTGATGGAAACCATGTATCTAGAGATGCCTCTGTGCATCTCACAGAGTTTTTGAATACGTTCTGTCAGTCCTTCTAAACATTACAACTCAGCTCAGTTGAAACCATGCTTATGATTCATGAGCCACTTGGCAAGAGCCTCTTCTGACCTTGCAGGGCAGTGAGCCATTGCCATCCTGTTCCTCACTCACTGGTGCAGGAGGTGCCAGCAAGGATGCTGTACATCTTCTAACTGTCTGGGGCTTCCTTGGCCCTCATGAATATTCAGACCTGAAGGCATCGGTGAGATAAAATGAGCAGTGACAGTTCATAATTGTGATTAAATGCAAGGGCAGCCAGGAAAAGCTCAGAAGCCTGGAAGCTCTCTGAAGAGTGACGTGGCATGAGTCTGGTCCCATGAAGGCAGCATCCTAACCCAGGTGTCTTGTCCAGCACTGACTGCATTTGTCAGGGATGCCACAGGGGCTGGGACATGCTCCTGTTGGGGCTTAGCCACAGCCAGAACAGGCTGTTCATGACATGTGCCAGCCCACCCCTCTGGCCATTCACTCACCCTTCCATAAGTCACACACACACAGACAACCCCTTTCTCTCTGCCCCATCTCATCTCCTGAGCCTGGAAATATAGAGAATAGTGTGAAGGTCCCAGCCATTCCACACATCCTGAGCTGTGCTGGGAACTTGGCACCTGGTACACAGGGTAGAGATGATGACAACAGAAATTGCAGCACTCTCCCAAGAAGTCCCTGCACTGACTGTCTGTGAGCAGACACTGCAGAGATTTTCTCCCAGTCTGCAGCTCTTTGCCTTCATGCACAGTAGAAATGTTGGGTATTTTAAGGTAAGCTCTTGCATGCTGCACTGCTGTCACAGAAAGCACTGTTTTTACTGTTGCCTTGAGCAGAAAGAGAGAATATGAAAGCGTGTCTGGTTTTGCCGTGGTCACATCCACGTAAAAATCCATCACAACTTAGAGCATTTCAGTGCAAGGGCATTGCAGGAGCTCACTGCCAGCTGCGCCTGACCTGCGACCAGCAGGAAGGCAAATCTTCCCACAGGCAACACACGCAAATCCTTCCCAGGCTCTCCGATAAGAGGATAAAGGGAGACTGAGGGGGGAGAGATACAGGAAAAAAATGTCAAAGGAAAACAGTAAGCTTGACTCTGTCCTCCTTTCCTTCTAGAAAAAAAACAGACACCCCCAGATCTTACAGCAGGTTACAGGGTTGCAGGAGCCAGTAAAATTAATATGGGTCAGTAAAACAGAGCTACCAGTGAGTGGGAGGCTGTAGGAGAAGAGCTTCAAAAACTGATTGAAAGGAAGGAGAAACTGGGGTAAATAAGAGGGAAAATACCCTTTAAAATGTATTAAGAATCAGTTGTTCTTTTAATAGAATTCGAAAGTGAGAGGGAGAACAAGACTGAGATTCTTTTTTAGTGTGAGACAAGCTTGAGGAGGAGAAGATGGATAGAGGATGCTGGGTTTAGGAAGACCACAGTTCTAGACAATGTATATCTGTGGATATCTGTGAGCACAGTCAGGTGCCACCACATCATCTTTTCCAACGTATTGGGTAGGTGTGAAAGCATTGGGAATGGCCACTGCTTTGTCACACAGCCTTGTCTCTCTTGGGTTGGTCCTTTTGGAGAGATGTGCAGGTATTCCCATTCCCTGGGGAAACTGTTCAAACTGCACTTGAGTGCCCTTGGTGAGAACTCAGCCCTGCTCTGGTTCTGCAGCTTTATGCTAGTTTGGTTTAAGGGAGGTACCCTCATCTTCATTTGTGCAATCCTGTCCTGCCTGCGAGGAGCAGGTGTGCTGCAAGTGCCAAGTGCCATTGCTCAAGCTTTTCCAAGTGAGAGCTGTGTCTGTACTGTTTCCAGAGCACTAGAATAGAAAATACAGTTATTCAGAAACAGATTTGCTGAGTTGCAGTCTATCTGGGCTTCTTCACATGAAAGCTCGGGATCAAGCATTTGCTTAGATTTACAGATACTGAATTTTTTTAGAAAAGCATAAACTTCCAAGGCTCTGATGCCTCTATCAGAGCTAGAAAAGAGAGGGGCCTGAGGAGAAAGATTTCTGTTCATGTAAAACCAGGGGACAAGGGGGATACTTTCAGCAAGGACACTCCTGGTGCTTCATTATTCTCTTGCAGATTTTTACCTTCAATTTCAGTGAAAAAAATGGGGCAAACACAAAGCATTCTGCAAATATGGAAATAGAAAATTCCAAGGTAATTTTAGTCAGAAATACTAAGAACATCAGTGTTTCTAAATTGGAGCTGTTCTTTCACCTTGGCTTGGTGAAATCATTCTTTTTCCTGCCTTCCTGCCTCTGTCGGTGGCAGTGAGTGAGAAATGATTACTCTGTGCTGAGCTGCCCCCTGAGGCCAGGCTGGGCAGGTTGTGCCTGGTCCAAGCACAGCAGGCTGTGCAGGAATCGTGGGCACACCTGGATCCCTGTGTCACCCACGGGTGTTTCCCAGAGAGGGGTCAGCTGCAGGACAAAGACAAGCGAGCCATATGGGCTGAGGTCTGTGAAATCCTGCCTTGAATGCCATGGGAGTCGATGAGTTTCAAATACAATACCTTGTGCGCCTGGACCTCTGTCTTCCTCTGTAGCTATTTGTCTTCAGACTATTTCCCAATGGCACTGAGTGGTTGCAAATTTGCCAAAGCATACACCAGGTACAAAAGGAGTGTTTTGATTTAGTAATGTAAATGGCATTAAAAGTAAATGGCAGTGAATCTATTCTTATACATATAGGTTGTAATTCTCTAAATATTAGTAACAGCCTGTTTATGTCTTACACTCATGCACAGACAAAAGCTGTAGACCAGCCAGGTGGGGATCTCAGACCCTGAGGGCCAACTCCAGCAGCACCAAGAGATCATTTCCTTTGCCAGCTGAACCTTATGGGCAGGTAGGACTTGGAGGGGTCCTCTGAGGTGAGTGCAGACCCCTGTTCTCATGGGAACTACATCACATCACCAACCCTCGAAACTGAGAAGCTTTATCTTAAAAGGTCTCTGGTAAGGGGTCTTTTTTGGAACCTCATGTGTTTTCTAGAGTCCAGGTTCTGAAAGCTGGTAGCTATTTCTTCTCTGGCCAACATTGTCCTCAGTTAGCGATGGGTTCCTTTCGCACTTAGCCAGTACAGACTGAACATGTAAGGTCCCTTTCCTTCGCCCTCCTACCTCCCCTGCTGGCTGCAGTTGCCCTTCCCAGCCACTCCTGGACCACATCTGCAGAAAATGTTACCCGGGGTATATCACTCCTCCTTATGTTATAGTATAGCCCCTCACTGCTGGTGTGTGGTGTGATCAGAGCGGGAGATAGGAGCAGCTGGCTGTTTCCCTAAGCTGCTCCCAGCCAGTCACAGAGTCTGAGGAGCTTTAAGACATTGGATGTCTTGACACCTCCCCCAGCCTCTCTGGATGAAGGGCTGTGCTTGTTCCTCATAGGCATCTGAAAATCAGGCAAGTTGATGGTGTTCTGTTTCATAGGTATTTTATGGTCTGTTTTATTCTTTCTGTTTCCTGCTTCTTGCTGATTCTAGGTTTTGGTTGCTTTCTATATAGTAGAGCCAGATAGCATTTTTTTCTTTCTAACAAATACTGTTGTTTTGGAGAAGTGTGTGCTAAAAACAGGCACAGGCATGAGGAGAGCTAGTTCAGAAGAAGGTATTAATGAGACAGCGTTTGGTGCATCTGTAGTACTACTCATCTGCTTTCTTCCCAACAACTCTGCTGGGGCAAAAAGAGGCAGGATAGTGAACCAAAGAATATATCTGCATGTGTCAGGGACAGTACGTGAAGGAGGCAGGGAAATGGAAGAAAGCCTTAGGATGACAGTAACAGTATTGCCTGGTAGGTAGGCAATTCAATCCCTCGTGTCTGTGTCTTTCTGCACAATTCAGATGCATGTGCCAAATCCATGCAGTCAGCTGTTAAGACATCTGTAGCATTTCCATGGAAAAAGGTGACAGTTAAACAGGTCTCAAAGCTCAGTATTTATGGCTTAGGAACCCTAGGCCTACTTACAAGTGCCTAATTTTGGTTGTACAGTTTGGGGCTGAGATGGCCCAAAGCAGCAGCTGCTTGTGGATTGGGCAGAGTAACTCAAGGAAACACAGCTGGTTCCCTCTGCAGCCTCCTGGACCAGGAGTGCCATAGAGTATCGTGACTCTTTAGTCTGCAAGGGTAGTCATAGTCCTCATGTGATCTTCTCTCTCCTTGACTCCCAGACCCTTCTCTGAGGTTTCCCTGAACACAGTCATCTGGCTTCACAGTTATGGGTCAGAGGAGCAATTTGAGACAAATGGAAGCACATGCAGGTGCCTCAGTAACCCCTTGGCTGCATGACTGCGAGTGAATAGCACAGCATGCAATTCCACAAGCTGATTAGACTCTGGCTGGGTATTTCAGCACACCCTGCAGTTACCTTCTAGCAGTTGCCATAGTCTTTTGGCATCTCCCTTGTTCCTGTTGGTGTTCCATGTTTACTTGCAGCTTCACTGGCAGGATAAAAATGGCAGGCTGAGGGGGTTTTGCAAAGTGGCAATCTGGGGCTGTGCTGTCTCAGAATCAAGGGAAATCCAGAGGTAAGCAGGTGCAGCTCCTTCCCACCTCCTTGTCCTTTCTCCTCAACAAAGATAAGTTGTACAAGAGCTGTCTTGTGTCCGTAACAGGGCTGCACAAAGTTAGCAACAACAGTCCCCTTGGAAGGCATAGGTTACCTTTGCTGGCAGCTGGGTTGAAGATGAAGCACGAACTAAGCTTGTGTTATGGATCAAAGCATGGATAGCAAGAAGCAGAGGCCTCTTTTATGGCCCATTGGTGACTTTAAAAACAGAAACTTACTTTGACTTCACAGCCAGCCAACTTTGAGGAGAGGCTGTGCAGTTATCTAAATAATCTTTGTTCGGGAGCACAAGGAAATATTCGGAGCAGGCTCACTGCAAGTTCAGGCTGACCCTAGCGTTAATGGCAGAAGCACTGAGTTACAATCACTGTGCCTGTGGGTGGTCAGAGCGTGGGGAGCATGCCTGTGCTCCAGGGCAGGGTGGCATGCTGCCCTTCCAAGGTAGGTCACATCACAGGAGTCGTGCACTCATCCCTGCTGTGAAAATTATCTGGATGCTTTCACCAGAAAATCACTTTTCATCAGAAAATTGCTTTTCATCAGAAAGTGCCAGCATGAGCAATATCTTTGGGTTTTGTTGGTGAGGCGTGTTTCTGGGAATGTTGCTCTTTTGCTGGAATTTTTCTCAAGGGGAGGCTTCTTCGTTTTACAATGACAAGAGAGGGCAAATGACCCTGCATCCAGTGTTCCAAGCACTCCCACACAGAGCCTGGGACAGAGCCTGGTGCAAGCTTCCACCCTGCTCTCACAGGAGTAGGATCTGGGTCTCTCCAAAGCCCAGCAAAGGCTCCAAGTGTTGGGCTGCTGAATAATTGGTAGCAGAGGAGTGTCTGTCCTCTGAGTCACCCTGCAGATGTTCATTCAAACAGGCAGCTCAGCCTCCCACGAAAATCCAAGGGGAACACCCTAAGCCTCTGGACTGGGGACTGTAGGCAGGCTTGTCAGCAGCCTCAGGGACTTTGTCTGCAGGTCTCTTAACACAGATCTCTGATGCTGATATCTCAGCTGCATCAGAAGTTCAAGTTCCACATTGTTGTTAAAAAAGAGTTTGATCTGATGTGCATAGAGAAACACTTGAAATGTGTGACCCAAAAGGCTCAAGTAACAAGGGGCAAGTAGATGTGAACAAAAATACCATTTTAGATGTGTCATGATTTTCAAGCTTATGTAAGTACTTTTGTATGCAATGCCTCTCATGTCAGGGTTTCTTTTTTTCTTAACATACAGATTTGACAGCAAGGGAAATCTCACTGTAGGGTCAAGGTGGGCAGCATTGAAACTTCTTCCTTCAAAATGCTGTGGAGTTGCTGACCTTACAAAAAGTGCTTGGAAAGCAACACAGGAACTGGGGCAGTTAGAGGTGATCTGGCTTTTGACATCTTCTAATGCAGAGGGATTAGAAGATGGTGTCAAAGCCTGCAAGAATCTAAGGAAGAGTCACAATTTCTTCTCAGGAGATGACAGGAGAAAGGCAGGGCCAAGAAGTCACACAATACACAGTGGAGAATTTTTCTGAGGTTCAGTACAGGGAAGTACAAGTGAAATGGACTGGGCAAGCCAAACGAAAATGTTTCTGAAAGATGTCTGCAACTTTTAGACAGTCCATATGGAACAATGAATAGAGATGGATTTGAACTCCAGTGACAGTATTTTTCCTTTCTGTAATTTTCCTTTTGCCAGAGAAACTTGGCAAAGAAAATATTTCTCCAGAAGAAAGATGCTGTGGTTGGCTTTTTGACAGCAAATTTCTATAGATCCTAATGAAAGAGACTCACTTTAATTTGACTGCACAGAATTAACTCACTGATGCCTTTTTTAATTTCTTGTGCCCTGTGTTGATGTTAGTATATAGCCCCCAAATCCTGTGCAACTGCAGATATTTTCCTATACTCAAGTAATTTCTGCAGAAAAAAACCCCAACAAACCACTGTTTGAAAGAAACTAATGTAGACAGATAAATAAATATACACACCTTGTAAAGAACAGCTGTTTTCCCTCCGGCTTAACTTAATTAATCTAAATATGGAAAAGTAGTGATAAATATGTATCCATTGGATTTCAGGGTGAAGAAATTTTATTACTTGGTATGAGGGAGAGCTGTTTTTCTTATAAAAAGTAAAAAACAGTGTGTAGTTGTTAATGGACATGTTTATGGCCACAAGTTGGTATAGCTCAATCTTCTTTGAGAACATAAGAGATTTGATGAAGACCTGTTTTGGGCAGGGTGTCCCATTCTGTTAGGACTTGTTTTTCTTGTGTTCCAATGGCTGATTAATTCCTGATTTTTTTCCCCATCTGTGTGTGTGCCTTTCTGAGAATTTTTGCTTTGTTTTCTTTAACAGAAAAACCTCAAAAGCCCAAGCAGAGTTACAGCATTTGGTTGGACTGGAACACATAGTTAGAAGTTGTAGAAAGCAAAAAAAATTATCTTCTTTTTTCTTAACCAATGCTGTAGTCAAGCAGGAAAAAAACAGCAGGAAAAAGCAGCTGCAGCTGAAAGAAATGAAGTGCAAAGAGAATGAAACACAATTTTGCAGTTGCTGTTTTTGATAACATGTGAGGATAATAATAGGTCACACCTAGATGATACTGAAACATGGTCCAAGGGATAGGAAGACATTTAATTAGTGGAAAAAAGAGACCTCTGGCAGGTTGATTGACACACAGATCTGTTTTCTAAAAGCCTGTTCAGACCCACTTATTCTTAGGACAGCCTTTGGACAGAGCCTGGCTTGTTCAGATTGTGATAGGTCAATAAGGATACTGAGCAAGACCAGCACTTTGGTGGAGATAGTTATGCATTATCTGGAGGGGGGTGTTGTTTCACCCTGGTGAAGTGAACTCTGTGTAGCAGAATATAATCACTCCACTGTACTGAAAGTAAACATTTCAACTTTCATATTACTTGTCAGCTGTGGAGAGTGGGAAGAGTGGAAAAAAGCCCAGTATTGGCTCTGGATGGAGGAAGTTTCAGCTCCTCATTATCTTGATGGGCAAAGATGCAGCATGGTTCTGCAGTGTTGGATTATCCAAGCTCCAGATTCCACCAAGCTTCTTGAGCTTGGCTGAACAAAGGTTGCCAGACTGCTCCTGCACTTGAGTTTGGGACGCAGTTCTGCAGGAAGACTGAAGACATAAATAGCAATGCTTTAGGTCTTTGAACCTACACAGGATAAACTTGTCAGAGTGTGCCAGAGCACACAGTCTTCCGAAAGTCATCTTCCCTGGCAGCCCATTAGTGAGGAATAATCTTCACTCCTGTTTTCTCCTACACCAAAACTCACACACAAAAGCACTCCGGAGAGTCTCCTTTCCATATGCAGCTAATAGAAAGTGCTGGGGGAATTAGGTGCCAAATTAGCTATTAATCACCTTAAGTGACTTTGTAGATTTATTTTAAGGTTAAATTCTCCACAGGCTTAACTGACTTTCCTAAAACTTCTAGTGGCACGAAAAGTCTGTACATGTACATCAGAACCCAGAACACTTCCTGCCAGGTAGGGCTCTTAAGGCAAGATGTATCCGAGTTTCCACAGATGGTGGTCCAAGTAATGATGCACCTGTCAGAGAAAGCAGATTTGCACATTTGGGTATTTATCTTGTCATTGCTGTTGCTTTGCTTAAACCATAGCTCTTCTTCTCTGGGTTGTCATCCTAACACCTAAACCTGATCTTTTTGAGTACCTGCAAAGTTAGGATGAAGAGTTGCAAAATCACCCTCAGCTAATGCCCTTAGGTGTGATACCAAGCATATCCTGATGAGAGATTCCCAGGCAGCAGAGCTCTGGGACTATATTGGTCTGAGGGCTGCTTTCTGGGTCATAAGGAGAGAAGTTATAGTGGTACAGGCAGAGTCTTTCCACTGACTTTGTGAGCTTTGTCTCTGGCTCACAGAGCCGGATTTGTGTTGCGGTGTGAAAGCATCTTGATTCTGTATTTGATAGGAGAGCCTGACAGCTTAATTACGCTGTGATAGGAGGAAAGCTCCTAGAAACAAAATCTTTTATCCTATGTATTATGATTGTGACAAAAATATTTATGACCAAATTAGTTTAGTGAGGCAAGTATAAATTAAGCTCCTTCTAGTATTCACACATACCAAAATTCGGAGTTTAAAGACAAGCTATATGAGGTCCTGTAGTGGTAAAATAAGGTTATCATTCCTCCCTGCAATATGCTTAAAATCTTGACAGTAATTTCAATGGGACAAGTGATTTTTCTCTCCATATCAGCACAATCCCCTGGGAAACAGTGGAAGGTACATCATATGCCAATTGAAAGTGGAATACAAAACAAAAATCTGTAAACACAAGGCATTATAACTTTTTATTGCGGTTACTACAAGGACCATAAATGCGGGCTCTGAGGATTCCTTTTCACATCTGTTTTTCTTGTTGACATCTCTTTAGTTATTGTCCCAATCTCTTCTTAAGTGTAAGATGTGCAGGGTGCCTCAGCATTTTGGCTATCATATTGAGGTAACCCAAGGCTTTGCATTCAATGTGATGACACTGCCCTCACTGCTGGCACTGCAACAGCCCTTGAAACATATTCAGTCCCTCCACATTTTGGGGAAGGCTGCAGTTAGTGAAGAGGGCAAAAAGCCTCATTAGTCTTTTGCTGCTGTCTTTCCTAACAGGGAAAAACCCTGTGCATACACACTTCAAGAGAGATGAAATTAGGATGTGATGCTGTGCATTAGAAATTTCCTTGGCTCTCTGGAGCAAAAGACTCCTGTGGCTGAGTATGTGGGCAGAACTGTTAATAGATGTGCCAGGTTCTCAGCTTCTCCAGTGGTGAAATGGGGACCAGCTTGATACAGCCTCACCATTCTCAGCTGATGTTTTATTGCTATAATTTGGCATAGGCAAGTAAAACAAGGTTGGGCATTGGGACCTAATACCTGTTGCATCCAGTGGGAGTCACACATCCCACTAGCATGGATGGACTCCTTACAACAAAGTGCTTCACAAACTGTTCAAACTGGCACACTGAATAAATACACACTTCCCTTAAATAAGTATACACTTGCCTTCCACACAAAGCCCCCAGAGCATTCATTTATATGAGCATTTACAGAGGAAACAGCACTAGCCCTATAATCATCCACATCAAAATCTGTTTATTTAGAGAAGTTGTTTATTATTCAGCTGGAAGCACAAATAGTGATACAGCAGTATTAACAACCAAAGAGTGGCCATCACCAGCATTACTGTTTATTGCCTTTCAAGTGCACTGAGGCTGACTTGTTTACAGGCATCATAACCAAAGAGCCAGAGCTCTATTTATTTGCCACCAAGTGAGCCTGCAGGGAAGAGCACTGCTTCCAGAGCCTCAGAAAGCTTGGGGAAGGCATTGTGGTCACTCTAGTTGTTACAGGTGCTATAACTAAAAACACTTATCTCTCCATACCCCACTCTATCCACTGGTATTTTTTCTTTTAGAAATGCCTGCATTTCTCAGTACTTTATATAAGCTTTTGACTGTAGGGATAGTGTGTTAATAAATGTTCCCTGGAATATAAAATACGCACTGTATTTAGTGAATAATAGATTATAGATAACTCCAAGCACATCACTTAAAATGCTGTAGGTGTTTATGAGCCATCAGTAAGCAATTTATTATTGATCAGGAAGGGAAGGAAGGATCACACATTTATTACAATCCATGAATCCTATATTAATCATTTTTAAAAGATGTTAAAGCCTTGGTTAGAAATCAAGTGTGAGCCACTTTTAGCAGTAGGCTCTCTGGCCAACAGCTGGTAAGATCACATCATGTTCTTGTCAGCTTTGGGACACTCCAGAGCATTGTTGACCTGTCCTGTAGTCAAACGTGCAGCCTCTGGTTTTAGTACCTCTCAGCAGCCATGATTCTGCTTTGGTACATCGCAATTCATATCAATTTCACGTGGTGTTTTCCTTTAAGAACTGACACTCTCTGTTTCTTTGTTTCACTCCTGGCTAAATCTGTTTCTTCCCCTTTTTATGTGTTTCCCGCTCCTCCCCAGGGTGAATGCTCACGGAAGTGCTATGACATCTTCGTGCTGGAGACAGTGTGTGTGGCGTGGTTTTCCTTTGAGTTCCTGCTGCGATCCATCCAGGCAGAAAACAAATGTGCTTTCCTGAAAACCCCGCTCAACATCATCGACATCCTGGCCATCCTGCCTTTCTACGTCTCTCTCATTGTGGATGTGGCTTCCACAAAAAACAGCAGCAAGCCTGGTGGGGGAGCTGGGAACAAGTACCTGGAGCGAGTGGGGCTGGTGCTGCGCTTCCTGCGGGCGCTGCGCATCCTGTACGTGATGAGGCTGGCGCGGCACTCGCTGGGGCTGCAGACGCTGGGGCTCACTGTGCGCCGCTGCACCCGCGAGTTCGGGCTGCTGCTGCTCTTCCTCTGCGTCGCCATGGCCCTCTTCTCGCCCCTTGTGTACTTGGCTGAGAGTGAACTGGGAGCCAAGCAGGAGTTCACCAGCGTCCCCACCAGCTACTGGTGGGCTGTGATCTCCATGACAACTGTTGGCTACGGGGACATGGTGCCTCGCAGCATCCCCGGACAGGTGGTAGCCCTGAGCAGTATCTTGAGTGGGATTTTACTGATGGCTTTCCCAGTCACATCCATCTTTCATACCTTTTCCCGTTCCTACAGTGAGCTGAAGGAGCAGCAGCAGCGCGTAGCCAGCAGGCAGGTGCACCAGCGGCAGGAGAACACTGAGCTCCCAGGTGGTGACAGTACAAGGAGGCTCAGTGACACATTCCCACCAAGTGCTGGTGGGCAGGAGGGTCTGCTCTTGGTGGACCACTAAGCCAAGAGAAGTTCTTGACCCTGAACAGCTGAGGACATACGTTGGCAGCACAAGAAGCAGCGGACAAGGGAGGTCAGTTCTGCAAGAACCACATGAACTGCATAAATGAGGGGCAGACACACACAAGGTTTTCCTAAAGACCAACTTCTGATCTTAAGGGGCCTCTGAAAAGTACCCCTAGAAATTCTACCGAGTACAGCTCTGCTCCATTGCTTTTCTTAGGGCTTTTCTTTTATATTGAGCAAGTATTTTTGCGTACGCCCAAGGAGCAGCCATTGAACACAGCCAGCCAGCAGAATGTAATGTGAAGCACAGCCTGTGCCAGGTGCCACATGGCAGAGCAACCAGCGTGCCACCTTCTCCCTACCCTCCCTACCCTGCTCAGTGGCACTCCCTGTGCGAGGGGCTGAGCAAGGGGCTCCCCGTGCTGTGGCGCCCCACAGCACGTTCGTTTTGGCAGCCCCGCCAAGGAACACAAACCTCAGACAAGCCAAGGGGCAAGGGCAAGAGAAGGGCAGAAACATCCCTTCAGCTTTACCAGGGGCTTGCTTTTGTCTTCTACAGATGAGACAGCGCAGCCGGAGCTGCCAGCTCTAAATTGTGTGTGAGCACAGTTTGCATTATTTAGTAGAGATGCATCTTTACCATCCTAAGCTTTATATCTTAGTCCCATGACAGAAATATACATACAAAAAATCTTTCTGACTGTGGTACTGAATGTTAACTTGGTTATTTTTCCTTTGCTAACAGTCAATTATAACAAATACATTTACAAATGATGACGTTTCTCCACTTTCTGTTAATTATTTCCATCTCTCGTGTATCAAGAAATGTGTTTAACAGGCAACGGAACCAATCTCAACTACATGTAGCTCAAGAAGGGGAGAGTGATGTTAGACCAGCAGTGACTCCCAGCTCTGCACAGTCTTCCTCAGTGGTGGTGGCTGCACTGAGTGCAGTTGTGTGCAAACAGGAGTAGAGGAGTAGTCCAAATCCAGTGAAGCCAGTGAGACACCTGCAGTGGGCTCTGGCCCAAGCTGCAGTGCAGCAGCTGTGCTCTGCCTTAGGAGTAGCCTTTTGGTTTTGCCCTCCTACTAAGAAAAAGACAATCCTGTCATTAAAACAAGTGTTCTGGCTCTTCTTCCTGATTCTCAAAGAATTTAAGTCAATTTAAAGGGAAAATTAATCACATGGTGGCATCTGCATGTTTGCTTATTGATGCCAGCCCCATGAGCTTTCCAGCCCCAACCCTGGAGGAGCTGTGTAGCTGGTCCAAGTCAGGATGCTGTGTGGATCCTTCAGTGCTCCTACAGGTGGGATGTGATCAGGGAATGGAGGGAGATGGAACCCAACAGTCTCTTGTACTCCTATTTGTATAAAAGCCATGCTGTGTCACTCTCCAGTACTCTCCACCCACCAGGAATGGAACGAAGCCTGATAGATTGAAGATGGGATTTGTCTGGTCTGTTGTTTGGGGTTTTTTTGCCTCAGCAATGTTGTAAAACCAATCCCTACATTAGCAAACTCTCATTATTAAGCCATTCCTTATAGGAATGAAGCAAGGAAAATGGAAAAGTTACACTTTATTTTAATAAAAATTAAAAGCTTTGTTGCTGACTGTGTGTTGGGTGATTTGGGTGCGGAGGAAGGTGGTGCTTCACCATGCTGATGTGAAGTAACACATGTTACTTGCTGCTGAGCACTGCAGGAGATGGAGGCAGCAAAATTGAGTCTCCCCACCCTGCAGGATGCACCTGGGTCAGCAAAGCCCCAGCTGCGTTGAACTGCAGGCAAACCAAACACAGGTGCCCAGGCCAGTGATCTGCCCATCCTTCACAGCCTGGCAGCACCGGGAACGCATCTGCCCCTTGTGCCAGAGAGGAGGGCCAAGGGCTGGTGGCTCTGCCTGGGCTGACTCAGACTCCTGGCAAAGCAATGCCAGCACTGGGTTGCTGTGACTCATGAAAGACTAATTTTATTGTTTTTTTATTCCCTATGCAGGCATTTATTTCATTAAGGATTATTAAGGTCTGACATTAGGGATACAGCTTTGCAGCCAGCTGATTGCAAGCCAGCAAAGGGAGCAGTGGTGGGGGGACAGTGTGGCCTGGTACTGAGGGGCATTCAGGTGCTCAGTCTTAGGGTGGCACCCAACAGACTCGCTAGGTGGACTCAAGTTCATTCCTTGTGGTAATTTGAGTCATGCACACCGGGTGTGTTTCATGCTCCATCTCCAGTGTGAATGAAGTGACCATGGCTAGTGTGCACGGAGGGTGCAGAATGCATCTCCTCAAGGTAGTGAAGCCCACAGACTGCAAGTACCCTTTCCTTACTACCAGAAAAGCCACATTGGAATGGACATCCTTGCAGAATAAAGACTTTCACACTTGCAGTGCTAGCAAATAACCATGAATCAATGCAGCTTTTGGCCTTGCAGCATGAAAAAAACAGCACTGGGACAGCAAACTGCAGCTCAGCAGCTGTGTAGAAAGACAGACTGATGACACACACCATATTATTGCTGTTCTCCATCAAGTTGCTATTGTCCTACAATAGTGAGTTCTTTGTATTTCTCAAAAGGCACATAATTAATTCCAGCACGCACAGTTTTAATGAAGTGACAAAACCCATTCATTATGTCTCCTAGTCAAAGCCTGGCTTTTAATAAAGTTTCATTTAATCTACTGGGATGACAGATGAGGAAACAAATATAAACCAGGAACCTTTTAAACAAATTATTTTTGGAAGCTGTATAAAGTTGTGATGCACACATTGCCAGACATAAAAGACACTCGGAAGAGACTGAATTTCACCCAGAGCAGTTGTTGTTACGGGTGATGCTTACTACTTTTGATCAGCTGCTGGTGAGTATTGGTTCTGTTCTGTATGGTGGTTGTTTTTCTTTGACACAGCACACAGATTATTTTGAGGCCATTTATCTTTGACTATAATAAATGCCACACTGCTGTCTGCAGGCACACCAGTGCCAGCAGGTAGTTTTAGCTGTTTCTTTGAACAAAAAAGTGCTTCATGATTGTAGCACACTAGTTTTGCCTCAAGGAAAAAGAAAAAAAGAAAAGGAAAAAAATATTTCTCTCATACAGGACAAAGACTCGAAGCATAAGCAAAGCCACCTTTTCTACATGTCCACCTTGGTGGCAGCATGCATGGACCTGGACCTACAAATTTTGGCAGCTGGCAACTCTAGTCATGAAAACCGTAACTTGAGAGTTAAGGATGTGTTAACTAGTCAAGGGATGGAGTTAAAGGGAATGGCACAAAGTCAAACACAACTTCAGCTCATACAGCACATGTGCACAGCCACCTCCTACCTCACAGCAGCCTTAAGAAAAAGCAGTTATGCAAAGAAAAACGCGACACTGGTGTCATCTCCTCAACTGTAAGCTGGACAGAGGCTGCTGTCCCACACTGCTGAGGCCAGAACAGGCACAGGCTATGGCAGCCTCACAGCAGATGCTTCAGGGGGCAAAGCATCCTTGGCCTTCCCCTTGGCACCTACAAGCCACAGCCTTTAGAGGACTGCAAAGCCTTGGCGTGGAAGAGGACAGAGGCACATGGAAGGGCTGATGGGTAGAGAAATCCAGCATGGTGCTGGTTCTGCTGGCCCATCTATAGCTGAGTGAAACCCCTCAGTCTCCTAGCCAGCACCTACTGGAGCCAAATGCACATAAGCTGGGACACAGAAGGGCAGGAGGGGGGTTGAAATGCTGTGTTTGCTGTCAGTGCATTTCTAGATTCTGACATCCTCTTGGGACTGGCTGCTTCACAAGGCTGTTTACAGGAAGACCTGCCTCTGCCCCATGGTGAACCTCACATTGTGTTCTAGTCCCCGTCTCTTATTTACTGCTGTTGGAACAGGTATCCAGGCAGTGTTTATTTATTGGTGCACTGTTGCTTACATATTGATGTCTGCTTTCTTACAGAAAGCCTCCAGCAAAGCTACAGTTGTCAGTCAGGTCCTTGCAGCCTGCTTGGCTCTCAAGCCTAAGGATCACAATCGGATTTAACAAACAGAACCTGTGCGCAAATTTTTGCTTTAATACCCAGTACCAAATGTGAGCTTTATTATATGTCTTAAGATGTTTTTAGTTGCACCTAACTGCATGCATCTCAAACATCTAACCGTGACATTTCTACCTCCATGGAGCTGCAGTGCAGATCACTGCCTGCCACGCACAGCAGAGGGAGAGATTTGCCCTGCAGGAGGCCTGGAGCAGCACTGTACCAGCCAGCAGGGCTGCAACACCCAGAGATGGGTTTCCCCATTGTTTCCTTTGAGGCCAGCCTCACCACTGGCTTCCCCACAGTGAATGCCAAAGCAGCAGCCAGGAATACCAGCACTGTCTGGGAGAGAAGGTGCAGGCACTGTGAGTGTTGAACAGGCTTGGCTGCTGTGAGAACTGCTTGGGTCTCCACTGCCAGCAGACTGCAGTAGAGCAGGCAGGGTTTACTCCCCACCCTCATATTCCTCCTCCTTTCCCCACTACTTCACTGATTTACCTACTTTCATGTTTTGGTTTTCCTTCTTCCCCTTCCCTTCAGGAGTATCTCCCTTCAGCCCCTTATTTGAGCAAGCTCAGTCTCCCCCACATCTCTCCTCCTGCCCTTCCCGACCCTTTCTCCTATGCCTCCAGCCCTCTCTCCTCCCCAACGCCCCTTCTCCCACTCCTGCAGTCATTGCACACATCAACAGCAAACCACCTTCCCATGCAAGAGCAGCCCAGCATCCTGGATCAGCAGCCTGGCAGGATCCAGGAGGTGCACAGCAGCTGCAAGGCTGCTCCTGACAGGCTTGGCTTGTTTTGCCATCCAGAACGAACAGGGAGGGTGGCCAAGACTTCTCTTGGGGCAGCAGCTGGCCCTGAGATGACAGACTCAGTGTCCTCACCTTCAGTGCAGAGGCTACCAAGAGCACATCCCCCATCTGCGTCCCATCTTCAGCCTCATTCTGCAGTCTGCATGACACAGGGTTCTTTTAAAGCTACATACTCTGTTAGTAATTTGGCACTGCAAACAGAAACAAGTTATGTGGTCTCAATGGTTAAGTTTACCTTAGTATGCATGGAAGAGAAGGGGACAGAAATCCAGAATCCCTGCTGTGCATCATGACTTCAGGACAATTTATGTCTTGTGCTTACCCACTCATCAGAAGGAAAAGCCACACTAGTTATTTGTATCAACAATGCTCCTGACAAGACGATTTATAGTAAGAGTTAAGAAGCACACATTTTGCACCTGAACAAAACAAAGCAACACTGCAATTTATATATAATAGGTAATTTTTATTTAAAAAAATTGCAACTGACAGAAAAAATAAAGTCCATGAAATGTGCCATACATTCAAAGAGATGTATTTAAAGTAAGCAATTTCTTATTCTCTGAGGTGATCATTGAAACAGATACTTCCTGACAATTAGAGAACAAAACAAAAGTTCCATAACACTTTGTCCCTAAAGTACCTTGCAAGAAGTTCTAGAGTTCCTGGCCAAGAGTCCTTACTTGCTAAATGCCACATACAGAAGATGACTTGGACACGGTTTCACTGGCTTCTCTTCCAGCATTTGCTGCTCTGGTGTAAATGAGACGGGTCTGCAGAGCTTGCTGGTTTGGGTACTGATGACAGACTCAAGAATCCGCCCAAGGAAGGATCACAAAAGGAAAAACCAGAAATTGTTTCATCCTCAGTAATATCTGTAGTTCAAAGCCAAAGAGCTGGCCAAAAGTGTGCACTCCCAGGTGAAGCTACAACACACAGAAGTATGTTTCTTACAAACCATTAATTTCTTACATCCCTGTTTTGCAGAATATTAGAAAAAGACCACCAAATACAAAAATCTTACCATTACAAGTTATTAAAAAAACCCTTCAGACCATTAAAACACACAAGAAAGTGTTTGTTTTCAAACAGTAGAAATACAATCCTCATTAAAGCAGCATACCAGAGAAGCCAGTTTTTAAGTTTTCAATTAAAAAAGACAAAAGCCCAGATGTTCCTATAATGCAACCAGAACACTGGAGAAAAGAGAGGAACAAAACATTCATAGTCTGCCATGCTGAGCACATTGTCTTTGTAAGGTCACTTCAGGCCTAGAAGAGTATGGTATTGAACAAGGAGCATGGAGTCAGTGCCTGGGCACAGTGTGATTCCCCTCCCCTGGACAGTTTGCCACCAGTGAAGACAGTCCAGACTCAAATCGTGAGGTTCCCAAAGAAAGTGCAGTAGGGAATTATCTGACTTACACTTAACTGAAGTTATCAAACCTCAGACTTGCTGCCACTGGTAAGAAAATACAAGCTCTTGGGCTATTCTTAGTGAAAAAATGATTCTGAAAAGTTTGTCCAACACCTTGCCTGTGGCCAGATAGTACTCACCCAGCAGACGGAGGAAGCCTCATGAAGGAAGCAGCACAGGCACAGCTGTTCCTGGGACCAAGGGCCTTGCTACAGCCTCCTCACATCACCCAGGGCAGTTTCATGACAGCAGTGTCACAACAGGAGCCCAGGGGCTTGGTCACAGCCCCCACTGGTCCACATCACCAGCAGCTGCACGTCACAGACAGAGCACCATGACCTGTGCTGGCAAACAGCCTTTAGAGACAACATCTACATAAACTCTTCCAGCTTTCTCCGTCCCTCTCAGACCGCTGATTCTTCGAAAAGAGAAGAATCTCTTCTATAAGAGCCTAAAACTTCAGAAAAGTAAAAGGAAAACACAGACTCCTTCCTTGTTGGGCCAATGCAGGAAACACCCCAAAACATAACCTGGTTATTGTTTGGCATTGAACATGAACGAATCTCAGCCTCAACAAATCAAGCTGTCAGAATCTGGTCCTACTCCAGGAGATACAGCTTTTTCTCTCTCTCAAACTTTTTCATTTCTGAGCGAATGAAAGTGGACTTGCTTCTATCTTTGTGGCTCAATCACCATCTAGAAATACCTGCCCGGCAATACTGGCAACATCTGTATGTGCTGGCCCCTTGGTTTGGGAAAGACACCCTACAGTCCAGCTCTATCCTGTGCACAGCTGCAGGGGCAGGCTATTCCCACACCCCATAGTTTCAGAGCATGACTGCCTGAGTTCCCTGCAGTCTCCTGCTGGCTCCTCCTTTTGCCTGGATGCTTGACTGGCTGTGCCAGCTCTAGACATGGCTCCAGCACCATCAGACCCTCTCCATCATCTCCTCCATGTGTCCTCCTGCAGCGGGGATGAACACCTGCTCACTCTTCAGCTTTACAGCATCTGTGTCCAGCTCATTTCTGGCTGCTCACCACCTTGCAGGGCCTCCCACCCCCACTTTCTCTCACTAGACACTTATAGAGAAAACAGAAAGCTTCTGGATTTGCTCTTCAATACTTCTCCTCCATCGTGGAGATACTGAATGCTAGTATATGCCACAAACTTCCTGCCAATATACCAACTTTATATTATATAAATAGGTAGAAGTTTCAGACAAAATATCCTATAATTTCTGTGGTGTAACATTTTTAAATAGCATTAAAAACACAAACCATCCAGCCCTTGTGATTAAATATACAAACATTTGTGAATCAATAAGGCTCATAGGTACGTATGCAAAAATAAAGTGCCCCTCCCCCCACCAAGAAACAGTTCTGTACAGCTAAGTCTGAAAATAGAGTGAGTTATTTAACACAGAACCTCCTGAGCTGGACGTGCAGCCGCATATTTCCATCCTTGTTCTCATTTCTGCTTTCAACTTGGCAACACAGGAGTATTTACAAGTGGAAGAAGAGATGCCATGGCTGACCTGCAACCTGTGCAGCCAAGTGCCTCACAGGGCCTTGGCGCTGGCTGGGTGTGCAGTGTGGGACACGGGCTTCTGAGGGTAGTGGCTGTACAAGTAAACCTGCAACAGGATAGCGATGTCCACAAAAACCTGCAGGAGTCCACAGATGGAGAACTGGAAAGGGGCCTGACTCAGGATGAAGTAAACAGTCTTGAACGTGTCCCCACTGGTCCACATCAGCACCATCTTGATACTAAAAGATAGAAAAAAGGGAAGAGTGTTTACTGAGAAGAACTTGGCTTTGGATTACACCTGCTGTGCCAGAGGATCCCACCTACTGCAACTGGGATTTATACCCAACAATGGGCTGGGATTCCCCTTGACATGGGGAGACAGCGTGCCCAGCCGAGACAGGCAGCACTGTACTTGGAAGGGAGGATCAAATTCTCTGTTCCACGAACTGCAGCACTCTTATCTCACCAATGACAGCTCCCAACACCTGTGGCTATGAAGGTATCCAACATTTTAAAATATCCAGCTAGGATATTTGACTCAGTGGTGCTCTGTAAACATGACTGCCACATGCTGACAGTATTGACCATAAACTGAAGTAAAACAGTGCATGGAAAAGAACAGCAATTCATCCCAGCAGTTACTTATTGTGCATGTCATTCTGTGCTCAGGCAAGGTAACGTAACACACAGATTGCTCTCTCATACGTGCACGCTTTTTAGCATCTGCTGAAAGAAACAAAACAGATAGAAGAAACCACTGCTTACTGCAGAAAATGCATAACCAAAAAAATCAGAGACGGATTGTCCAGTAACACAGAAAGAGGAGAAATTACATGCCTGCAGCTGTTACTGGAAGGACGAACAGCACTAGGGATTTTTATCAAGGACAAGGATCAAGAGGAATGCTCAGAGTTCCTTTTAATAGCCAAACTTGCTTTCATCTTGCTCTTCTGCTGAGCATTCCCTGTCCTGTAGTCCAGCTCCTGCTCCCCCACATCAGAAGAAACTCTGGGGAATAGAAGCAAGTTCTTCAAACAGACCAAATTATTTTCAGTGTCCTCAATAAAACATGAACATGAACAACCAAATCTGAAAGGCTGTTTTCTGAGCTTCATGCACTTTATCAGGAGAGCTTTTTAAGCAGCTGGATAAGCAGCAGTGGACAAAAGCTTTGTAGTTGACAGTATAAGCACTGCACATGATTTGTCATAATTACAAGCAATTTGCGTTTTGCCAGCACAGACTCCAATTCATCACACACAGTCAGGCTCATGCAGCAGGGCAGGTCTTAATGTTCATTTTTCAAATGCTCAGGCAGGAGCTCACAGGATTTGTATTTTGGACACAAGCAACACAATGCCATTGCAAGCCAAATGCTGCAGCCCAATCTTTCCCCACATGGGAAGGGTGGCCAAGAGCATCAGTTTGTACAGCCGCATCACCTTGGTAAACACAAGCCTTTTGTAACTCAGGTCACGTGGCTCAGAGCACAAAACAGGTCTACAATCAGGACCTTCCACAGAATCTGTGTGGAACTGCACACAAGGATATGGGGTTGAGTGAGCAGTCATTCCCCACCCAAGGTCATTCTAAAAATGTGAATAAATAATCAGAGAAAGAAAACAACTGCTGAACTCCACACGTCATTTGTGCTTGGTGCAAACAGCCTGCACCACTTGCCCTGTGCACATTCCCAGTCACACCAAGTCACCTTACATCACATTTATAGATGCAGGTGGTGGTCAGAACTGATTGAGATTTTAATTAGGAGGGCAGTAAACTCTGAGGGTAATAAAACTGGTACCTTGCTTGCTGGCAGTCAGTATTTCCCCTCCTTTGATTTTAAGCATATTAGTGTTTGCAGTAGTGATCACAATTTGTGATTCTGCCCTGGCTTGGCTAGGCACCCTCACTAAAAGCACACGCTCAAGGGTAATTCAGGGATACCATGAGATAGCTAAATAGGAATTTAACAAATACCTTTAATGCAAAGGATATCTGCCACTCACTCCCCATGGAGAAAGCTAGCTGGGTTTTTTAAGTGACCTTACAGTGCAGTGCAGGTGTGGAGAAGACACACAGCCAAAAGATGTACAGCCTACAGGAGAGTTAACCCCCTCAAAGAAAGAATAATCAATCACTGAGGGAAAACTTAAGGACACCTGTAGTTCGACAGGAGCCAAGCACACCTCTAGCTGTGTCACATGCTTTGCAAAGTTTGCCAAAGCAAGTCTGTGTTTTGCTAGGAAGCCACCTGTGAACTCAACAGTCTGCAATACCAGCTGGAAAACCTGGTGCATGTTCTGACAGCCTCTGCATGTTCCAGAGCCCGCACCTCAGCTCATACACCTGACACTCAAGGACATCATCATCGTGCCTGGAGTTCCCACTAGGACATGACAATGTTCCACACATATGAAAATCTCAACTTGTCCTTGACAAAAATGATGTTAAAAAATGCTACAGGTAGTTTAAAGAGCTAATGCCACTGGTCCATCTGTGTACCAAAAAACATACATCCTTCTCTGTCCAGCAGCTTGGACAAAGCACCGGAGAAAACCTGCAAATCACCAAAGTACAACAACAATAAAATACAGAAAACACGTGACATCCCACAAAACTTATTCCTGCAGCTGCAATGAGGTTCTCAGGGCTGATGCAAAGTAGTGACTGTGGGAGTGCTGGCTGCTCTCCCAGAGCAGAGGCTGGGACTGGACAAAAAGAGGACATCCAGCACAGACCAAAAGGTGCACAGGGTAATCACAAAGGGTTTAGCAAGGAAATGGGGACAGTGTCATGCAAGAGATGAGAAAAGGCAATGAAGGCCCACAGAGGAAAGCAAAGGAGACAGCAGAGGAGCCAAGAGGTTGGTCAGATGACGACAGAAAAAAAGAGACTGGAGCAGGACAGGGAATGACAGGAGTGGAAGAGAACTGGAAACCTGGTACACAAGTCCTTGAAAATTACCTGAATTTGGGGTAGACAGTTTGTGTGGCAAGGTTTTGGCAGCAGAGGCCAGGGAGGCAGGCTACAAAGGGACTTCTGTGAGAAGCTGCCAGAAGCTTCCCCTAAGTCCAAGAGAGCCAAGGCCAGCTGGCTCCAAGACGGACCTGCCACTGGCAAAGGCTGAGCCCATCAATGATGGTGTGGTAGCACCTCTGGAATAATGTATTTCAGAAGGGGGAAAAAACTGCTGCAGTACACAGCAGCCAGGTTAGAGGAAGTGAGAACATGTGAGTGAACAAGCCTGTAGACACCAAGGCAGCACAGAAGGAGGGAGAGGAGGTGCCCCAGGCACTGGAACAGAGCTTCCCCTGCGGCCCATGGTGAAGACCACGGTGAAGCAGCTGTGCTCCTGCAGCCTGTGGAGGTCCATGGGGGAGCAGTGATCCACCTGCAGTATGTGGAGGAACCCACCCTGGAGTATGTGGAGGAACCCACCCTGGAGTAGGTGGAGGAACCCACCCTGGAGTAGGTGGATGCCCAAAGGAGGTTGTGACCCTGTGGGAAGTCTGTGCTGGAGCAGGTCCCTCGCAGGACCTGAGGGCCCATGAAGTGTGCAGTCCAAAGCAGCAAAGCTGGAGCAGCTTTCTGTCAGGACTTGTGACCCCTGGGAATATCCACGATGGAGCAACCCATTCCTGAAAGACTGCACCCCATGGAAAGGACACATGGAAAGGACCCACACTGGAGCAGTTCATGAAGCACTGTCTCCCTAGGAGGAACCGCAAATGGAGTAGGGAAAGAGCTTGAAGAGGACAGAGCAGCAAAATAACGTTAGATGAACGGACTGCAACCCCCATTCCCTGTTCCTCTGTGCCATTTGTGGGGAGGACGTAGAGAAGATAAAATAAAATTGAGCTTGGGAAGAAGAGAGAAGTCTAGGGAAGCTGTTTTAAGATTTGGGTTTATTTCTCATTATCATACTCTGATTTTGATTGGCAATAAATTAAATTCATTTCCTTGAGTGGAGTCTGTTTTGCCTGTGATGGCAACTGATGAGTGATCTCCCTGTCCTTATCTCGACCCATGAGCCTTTTGTTATATTTTTCTCTCCCCCTGTCCAGCCAAGAAGCAGGAGGAGTATGAGTGGGATGGTGAGCACCTGGCATCAGCCAGCATCAATCCACCATGAGGGTAAAGCTAGGGAATGAGCAAAGAGGTGTGTGCTGGCCCAGGACCCTCACCTCACCACTCCAAGCACCTCAGAATGCCCCCAGCACCCTCTCCAAGTCAGTACCTGTCTCACTCCTCCCATGCCCACTCCAGGGAGGGGAAAATTACAACTGCTGCTGGCTCTCTCCCATCTCAACCAGCACCTGTTTGCACACACAGCCTCAAAGTTTCAGCTTCCTGGGAAACCAAGTGTCTGTGTGGTGGGGAAACAAAGCTGGCCCTGCCCTCACTGCCATATCACATGCCTGAGACTGGCTGGATGAAGCTTATGCCATCAACACAGCTTCTGTTAAGTCCTAGTTTCCAGATGCTGAGTGCAATAGTAATGGTCCTCCCCTCTGATTTGGGATTTGCAATTCCTCTGTCCTTGCAGCATATGCAGTTATCACTTGCAATGATGCAGGGTGTGTGTATGACTATGAGGGATAGATGGCATGGATACACCATCACTGTTCTCATACTTCCAGCTATTGTGTCACTTCAGGATGCCAATTGCAAAGAAAAGTCAGTTTTGCGTGCAGCTTCTCTACTTCACCCAGTCACCTGGGGAAGAGAGGTAATTCTTATATTTGTTTTTAGTTTTGGGGTAGACAAGAAAGACACCCAGCTCAGGCAGATAGTTACCCCTTACCTGCCCTGGTGGAGAAAAGAGCAGTGTCTGTGAGAAATGGAGCATTTTATTCCCCAGAAGAAATGGGAATTTTCAATTGATTGTGGAGAAAAAGAACAAAAAAGGGAAAGCACACCTAAGCCCTTGCTCCACAGCACTACTGTAACCCTGTATTTGTTGAGTGAATCATAGAATCATTAGGTTGGAAAAGACCTCTAAGATCACTGAGTTCAACCATTAACCTAAACTCACCCAACTATGCCAAGTCCACCTCTAAACCACGCCCCTAACTGGTGCATCTGCACACCTTTTAAGTATCTCCATATTCAGGTGGATGTCAACCAGCACCCCCAAGTCCTTTTCTGCTGAGGACCTCCCCAGCCACTCTTTCCCAAGCCTGTAGCTTGGGCTTGTTGCAGGACCTGGCATTTGGTCTTGGTGATGCTCACACAACCAACCTCAGCCCACGGATCTGCACCTTTGCCATGTGCCAGGTGTCATGGGCTGGCAGATCACAGCCCACTGGTGCACCAGACCCTTGGCTTCACAGTGCAAGAGAAAATACTGCACTGCTAAAGCAGAGGAGGCTTTGCTACAATAGGCAGCCAGGGCCCACCATCAACACTGCCTGAGACTGGAGAGCACAGCACAAAGAGGCTGCGTGCAGCAAAAATTTCCCAGCCTAGCTCACAAAGACCAGCTTCACACTCCATCTTCCTGAAATCTGCAAATTCACACAAGCCAAGCTGTTCCGTGCAGCACTGGCTACACAGCAAAGCAGGACTTAGGAGTAAATATTTCTTTCCTAAAATAGCCCAAAGCTAAGCTGGGGAGATGTGGAAGGCAGGAAATGCTCACCTTGTTGATATGGAGGATATGCTCTGGGAGGACAGCACAACTGCTCTTAGCACAAGTGAACAAGCAGGTTAGGGGTGAGCAGTGCCAGAGAGCAACCTGGGGATGCAGAAATAAACAAATGGCAGCATTTGTCTGTGTGACAACAGAGATGCCAACTGGAGAGGCAGGAACTACGTTCAAATAGCTGGTATTGCCAGAGGCTGAGGCAGACTTGTGGTAAAAATAGCACTTCCTAGTAATGTACATCAGCACCGCAGTATCCAATGACAACAAACCTCCTAAAAAGCAAGCACCTTCCTCACAGCTGAGCTCAATAGGAGTTGTTAATGTAGTACCAGCCAGTGCCAGGTCTGTGTAAATTGCAAATGACCACAAAGAGGAAAAGGTGGTATTTTTTTCAAATGTTTCTAAAATCTGAAAGAGTACTTATTTATTCTGCTGCTGGAATTAATTCTCAGAGAGACACCAGCCCTTCTGATCAGACACTAGACAAGGGTTGGGTTGCTAAATGCTGGTTTTTATTATGGTAATATAAAAATGCCCTACGGCGCTGCTGTTCTCTACCACTGATAGCAGATTTCATAAACAGGCTGTACTCATCTTCATTTGCTAAATAAATAAATTACATGCTGGAAAACAGCATTCACTTTTCTCATGGAACAACTTGCTTCATTCAGGTCCCCTGTATGTTCTATATTAATCATGATGTGACAGCAACTAGAGGCAAAAATCAGCTATCAGTAACATGGTATCTGCAGTCAGCCAACAAACCTTAATTTTTACATAATTATTTCTGGAATTATTTAGATGTAGAAAAAGCTTGTAAAATGTATCCAAAAGAGGAAAAAAACAAGCCCAAAACATTTTTTGTTGCTTCTTTCTGTGGAACTATACTAGAGACTGAATAATTTACAGAACAATTATATCTGCCAGATATTCAGGCTCAATCTGCCTTACCCAGGACTAATACTATTCTAATCAAAGCATTTTGGCATCTTCATTCCTTCTGTGCAAAACCTGGCTGCAACAGTCTCAAGTCTCTGATTTTCCCTCAGAGTCTCTGCACACTCTGCTCAACATTAGTCACTAGTGGATCATTACACCTTTCTTCTTCCTTCATCTGAAAGAATGAAAACTACCAAAAAGAAGGATCTTGTGAAAGAATATGAGATGTGAAGCCACCTCTTCTACTTCCCTGGTGAATCAGTCTCTCTTAAGACAGTCTTAACTCTCCATCCAAACAGCTTACATACAGCAGCAGGGCTGCAGAGCAGCAGTTGGCAGAACACAGGCTGGGACTGAGCACAAAACATGCAGAAGGAAAAAGACACAGCAGTCCTCGCTTCCTGTTTGCACTGCAGATTTTCTCACACTGATGTTATGACTCTGCATGTTTGCAGCTTAACACATAAACCCAAAAATATCCTGCACGCTGGAAGACACTGACAGAATCAGACATTAGACGGTGACTTCCATTGAAAAATCCTGTAGTGGTTTGAGCAGACGTTTCAGCACAAATAGCAGCAGGAGGTACGTGTTGCCCTGATGTAATTACATCCTGCTACAGTCAAAAACTTAGGGCTAACTGTGCTCAGACACTTGGTGAACTCAAAATTTCTAAGTTATTTTCAGTAATAGAATAAAAGAATGTAATTTATTGACTTTTACCTACTTAAAGAGGAGAATTAGCCTTGACTCTTTGTTCAAGAATCAGTGGAAGTTGTCCACAACTTCCACAGGTCATGGCCCCACATCATGGCCAACTTCCCCACATTTTGGCCATGACACAGGTTTTGCTCAATCAGAAAATCTGATTAGACTGCCACAGTTTCAGATATTTCTTCATATATTAGCACTTGACTTTCATACATGTTAAAACACAATGACAAATCTTTGAATGATGGGATACAAAAGCAGAATAAAATAATTTAAAAGCTGACAATACAGCATTTCGTTCAGGAATGAAGTCCACACAGAAACAGCCTGTCAGTGATTATTTTCAACACTGCATTTGGTTTTGGGAAGTGAGGAAGAAGGTACAGAAGGTATCTGTCCTGTAACCTTTTAAGCTGCTACCTCCCACATTTGCATAGGAATGTCTGGAAGAGAAAGCAGATTCAGTTGTAACATCCTGATTCTGGAAACTTTCAGCTCCCATTTGCAGCTCCAAAATAGTCTACTTAGGAAAGACAGCAAGCATCCCTAACACTGCACTTCAATCAGAGGCTGGCCTGCCTACAGCAGTGAAACACACACCAGAAAACATGAAACACGAATGCCATGTTATTTTTAACACTGCACAAAATAAACAAAAAATTAATAAATAGAGCGTTTGTTTCTAACAAAATGCCATATGGATTAACAAAAAAAGGAGTCCTTCTCATCCTAACCAAATTGCTCAGCCTGCCAAAAGCTATTTAAAGGAAAAGAAGAAAAAGAAACACAAGGATCAGATATCCAAAGTGTCTGAAGTTTGAAAACATGGAAACTAAGTGTGCATACCCTATGACAGGTCCTTCTGTGTGAGCAAGCAAAGATCTTGTTTTAAATATTGCACAGCCAGCTGGGAATCCAAGCATGAAACTGTTCACCAGTCCTACGTGCCCTGTTTGGTGTGCGAGCCTTACCTCACTTCTCAACAATTCCTCTGAGGCTGGAGCAGCACTGACCATCTCCACAGAAAGACATTTGTCCAGCCCCACAATACTAGCAGGACTTAAGAGGAGCATGCAGCAAGAGAGATCCAGCATTTATTTTGGACCTCTGTAACCAAGCTGATGAGTTAAAGCCATATCCACAAGCAATTGATACCACAGTCAGCTGCAATCCAAGAAGAAATTATCTGAAAGTTCCTGTGATTTTCAGGGACTGTACTCATCCCTGAGGAAAGATGAAATGCAGGATTTCACTCTGAAACACCATCAGGCAAACAAACCCCAAAAGGTGCAATTAAACAATGAAGTTTTACAGAAAAACAGGGTAAATGACCTTTCTTTTCATGAGTACCTGTTTTCCAAACTCCCAAGAATGGCAGTGTCAGGTATTTTGTCCCCATGCAGCATATCCACCCAAAAGCCAGTATTTGTTAGAACATGTCTGTGAAAGGATAGTCAAGGGGAAACTACAAGACATGCTGCACAGGGCCAGTGGATAGTCCAGGATCACTAATATGGCCTCCAACTATGCCAAGCAGCTGGACCTAAAGTTTAGTCTGTAGGGGTCCAGAAACTAGTAACCCTTAACAGCAACAAATTACTTCTAGTACTCCATAACTTGTGCTGCAGAAAGAAGGGCAGCAAATCTTAAACAGCCCAAAACATCCCAAGTTCTGTGAAGCAGGTGTGAAAATACATCTCTTCTGTGGATCAGAGGAGAGATTTGAGCCACAATTCACACCAAGTGCCCTTCCCACAGGAGACACAGATGGATGTCAGCCAGACTGCAAAGCTCAGGTCTGCTTAGACATGCGGTACTAACACAGATCAGACAGGCTCTGCTTCTGCTGCTGGTGAATTGGGAAGCTTGAGACCTGCTGCCATGGCAGGGAGCAGATTTCCTCTGGTGCCAGGGCAGAAAATCAAGTCCTGCACCTCTTGCAATAACCACAGTCAGCTGCCAACATACATGGTATGTCAACGTAATGAGAATGGTGCAAGAGCACACCTAAATTACACTATCCTTCAACATCTCACTTGTGAAGTTGTTCTTGAGGATCTGTCCCTGCTTCCCTGTCTCTCACCTCCCACTCATGGCATTGCAATTGGTGGAGCTGCAGGCACAGCTGCTGGCTTATGCTGCTCTAGATGCTCTCCTGCTGCCCATCTTTTCTCCAGCCACTTGGCACAGCCCGCCCTGGGGCCCCACATCATGCACTGAAAGGTGGGTGATAAAAGGACTTGCTGCCATGCAAGGGCATGGGGAAACAAATCCCAGGAAGCAGCATTCCTTCCCATGGCTCCCTTCCCTGCAGGGTGAGTCGGCCTGCCATATCCCAGTAGTTGCAGCCTGCCCACTGCCAGGAGGAACATCACTGCTATGTCCTGCAAGGCCAATGCCAAGAAGTAGCAACATAATGTCCCTGTGCACCACCATTCAGTGTATTTCCTGTTCTAGCTTTAAATAACTTGGGACAAATTCAATTTGAAAGGTAATAAAAAGACATGAGGGAATAGAGCTTTGCTTCAGCACAGCTGTGTATCCCAAGGCTCAAAGCAATGCTTTTAAATGTTCCTTTCTTCCTGCCCTAGACAACCAAGAGATCATCAGACTCTTCATCCAACTCAAGGTAATTTGAGCACATTTTCCCTTCTTCTAGTACTCCAATAACTGCAATTACCTCTTTGGTCAACATACACAAAGTAACAGTCCCAGCTCTAGTGCTCTCATTGTTTTAGATGACTGGAGTTCAGATGTCTTCAAAGCCAGTATCCACAAGCACAAAATCTAATGATGTTGCAGTCATTACATTTCATGAATAATAACATCCTTCAGTTAGTAAAATAGATTCCCACATTCTAGGAAAACACTGGGGAAATGAAAACCCCAATCACACTACTGGGTAAAATAAGAGTGATCACTCAGGGACAAAGTCCAGATTACTGTCTGGAAAGAAACTACAGATATTTGCAAGAACAAAGCTTGCACTCTCCTCCAAAAACCCTTAGCACAATAAGGAAATAATGGCAGACCTGGCAGTGTTGGGTCAATGGTCGGACTCAGTAATCTCAGAGGTTTCTTCCAACCTTATCAATTCTGTGAAATGACCCCTTGCAGGCTCTATATGAATGCATGTCACCACTTAATCCTTCATCTGAAATGCCAGCTTTCTTCCTTTCCTTCCGCATGTTCACGTGCACAGGGAGGTGCAGAAGTGAAGTTACTGGTGACAGTGACACACCAGACACCTGTGTGCTGCTTCTCAAAGCAAAGCCCAGCGGGAAGGCTGAGCTTTGTCAGCAGCTACCACCACAAACCAACCCTTTCTGAGCCACTTCCCACATGCAGCATTGCTACTGACCACAGTGGTTGCAGGGCTTTGAAGCCCTGCTGTAGGCAGAATTGAATGCTTTAAGGAGGAAATAAAAACATCATTATCACATTCCACACACAGTAACAAGAAACAAATCTTAATATTTCAGCCCAAGTAGTGTGTTTGCAGTTAAACAAGGATCGACATCCCCTAGCCTATCTTCATTCCCAAACTCTTGCCATCTGCTGCCTTGTACACTATGAATCCTGTTTTAGGAAATTCTCTAATACAAGACTTAGTATGTGACAGGACAAGGCTTCCACAACTACCCTGAGATTGCCTGACAATGCCAGGACATCTGGCTTGGCATGTAATTCCCTTATGTGATGTAGACATATACAATTTCTAGCCATCCTCCCCAGAACAAATTAAACCCCTACCTTTCAGCCTTGATGAAACAAGTTTTCCTGATATCAAGATTTTTTTCTTTCTACATTCCACTGAAGAATACTATGAACACTTCCTCTCCTGTCTCAGTTTTTGGGCAGATCATTCAGTATGTCAGCCTCTGCACTTCCCACTCTTCTTCTGCTCACCTGTCCCTCTGTGTCTGAGGAGCAGGGGACCAAATGCACCATTACAGGTCAAAGCTGAAACAGAAAATCTCTATAGTTGACCCACTCACATCTGCCCAACTCCCATTCTCTACCCAATTCTTAGTAGTCTTTCTAGACCACCCTGCAAAGTCACTTCCTGAGCTAAGGTTCTTTGATCTCTTTTTCTGCTGTTTGGCTCATCTGTTAACTACTTAAATTACTCACCACTCTGCTGACTTTACAGATCTTCATCAGTCAGTACTACTATTATGGCTATTTGCATCCTTGCATCTCAACCTACATTTCTTCAAACTCAAATCTCAGTTTACTTCCATTCCATATTTCTAATCCCACTCAGTACTACTGCACTGAGGGAGACAGCTCTGCAACCACATCAGCAGGTAACTTAACCCACTTATACAACTGGCTGTGGTGAACTCTAATAAAACAATACAGGTGCTGGAATGTCAAGAACTGAGGCACTTTTGTTCCCAAATTTGTTAGGCAACAGAGGAAGAAAACATTTTTAGAAAACTTTCATCTCTCAGGTATCTTCATGACAGGCTCAATTCCCACCTTTTGTGCCTTGACCTGACCTTAACTATGCAAAATACTTTGCATGACACTTCTTTGCCAGAGGAAGATGGAGCACCTAAACTTAATGGAATGGTTTTGTAACAGAAGTACAATAAATTTTCTCTTGTAATTCAAATTTTCAGGGCACAGAGAAAAGCACCAACCGAGAGAGCACTCATTAAACATGCCAGCAGAGCTTTATTCCTAATACTGTACAGAAGCCTTGAACTATTTGTAAAAGATGAATGCTTTTGGTTTGAAGTCATTTGCTTTGAATTTACTTTTTGAACTGAGGGGATGAGGTGCCAGGGGAAGAGAAATGAGAAAGAAGTTCAATATGTGCAAGAGGTTTAGCAGTCCACACCGTGCTACAATCTTAGAGATGCTTAAGGGAAGTGGATACTGCTGCTCACACTGTCAGAAGTGCTGGGAGGCTGAGGGAAGGAAGGTCTCCCTACTGGATTTTTCCACCTGCCTCTTCCTTCAGTCCCTGAAATTCCCAGATGTGTTGAGTTCACAGGGCACAAAGAACTGTCTTTGGAGCCTCATACCGTGCTGCTGCAAGTCTTGAGACAACAGCTCTGGGGAGACACAGGAGGCAAGCACAGAGGTGACTACAGTGCTGACTCAGCACAGCAACCCACAGGATCTGCAGAGAGTCAAGCAGAAAGTGCAGGCCCTTGAACCTGGGGCATCAATCACAGGCCTGCTCCAAGTGCAAAGAGGGACTGGAGAAGAGGAGAGAAACCACTTAAACCCTAGGATCAGAAAAAAATAGTTTCAGTCCATCCGTTCATATGCTGACAGGACTCTGCCCTCATCCTGAGTGCACTGAGACCAAGCCTGCTTATTTCCCTGATGTAGTAACACTTTCAAGGGAGAAGAGAATTAGAAATCTTCTGAGGATTACAGATGACTTTCTTAAATCTCTTAGCCTTAAACAGGCAGATTCGAGAAGGGAATCTGATGTTCCTGTTGCCTATTAGAACTACAAATGAAAACTTTAATAGAGAAGACAAGCTGTTAGTAGTAAGACTTACAGTTGTACAAAAACCTTGTCCATCCAGTAATGAAAATTGTTCACTGACTACTATGCAAACCTGGATGTGTGTGCAAAGTCCAGAAATGAAAAACCTTGGAATATTTTACATAAAAACCACAATAAAGAACAATAGCAACCAGCTGATCAGTGCCAGGAGCAGAAGAGGAAATGTCAGCAAAGCAAAACAGTCAAACAAGTAAAACCCCCAGAAAACTACAAATGCTGGCTGGAGCCACAGAAACAATGACAACAGTGTTTGCAAACCGACAAAGAAAACTAAGGATTTGAGTAAGGAAGAGCATTTAGGAAGACAAAAGAAAACAATCACAGAACTACAGTAAATGATACATACAGTTTAAAATAGGCAATTTGTAAGCACAGTGACAGTTCTGATTAACTTAGTGCAATAGGAAAGGCAGCAAAACTAAGCCTTAAGTACAAACCACTTTTAAGTAGAGCTAATAATTTTACATTTACCCAATGTAGTTCTGGCTCATACTTAAAACCTTGGTTTTTCTATTTGCCAGGGTCCCAGATTTAACTTGTAGGTCCTAACTAGTCCCTTAATAACTACTTTCTCTTTCACAGCTAAGTCCCTATGATTGCCTGCACGATGCTTTATGCAATGAAAACCTGCTTCTTAGTTGGGTCAGATGATTTGAATCCACAAAACTATATTGGGGGTTTTTTGTTTGTTTGTTTTTAACTAAATGGCCCTCACCTCCCATACCTCTCCTTCCATTTTCTCTGTTTTGCCTGTTTAATATACAAAGCAGCTGCTATTTTAAGAATAACAGAAGACACTGCTTAATCAGTGCCTGGAGGGTACAATGCCAAAGCCTGAGGGGAACAGTTCTCTCTCTATTCAGCATCTTTCTTGGTGTTAGTTCTGGACTGGACACAACTTACTCCTAACTCAGGTCGGCACTCTACTGCTCAGTGTCTGCTTTGTGTATGTGACATACTCAGGAAAGGAAATCTTTCACATAGGCATCCGTTATCCCTACTTGTATTTCTTTGATTTTGCTCTCATCCATGCAATTTCTGACAGTGAGAAACAGGAGCTGAAGAGAAAAAACCCGTAACATTCAATATTGCCATTGCCTGCATCATTCTCTTTTAACTTCCCTTCTTTTTATCACTTTTAAAGATAATTTCCAGTTAATTTCTCTTACTCCTTTACTGAGCCTCCCCAAAAAAAAGCACAGATATTTGCTACAAAGCAACAAAGTTGCCATAACAGATGTGAATTACCTCTCTTTTTAATGGAACTAAATTTACTCTGAAGAAGCTAGTAAGTAGTTGGTGCCTGAGCAGAAACATCCACAATTCTTGCTACCTCCCTCTAGCATAGGGTTTTGTTTTCTTTTAAATAGCATAAAGGAAGTAACTCAAAATTACTCCAAAGGAAGTAGCTCACTTGAAGCTGTTTTACTTATTCACAAATAAAAAACTTGCTCAGGCTAAAAAATCCCAAGAAACCACAGGAGTAGCATTTTTACAGAGCTTGCCCTACCTCCTTAAATCTAAAATCTCACTAAAGGAGGTGGCCAGACATTGGTTAGCCAGTCCTGAATAAAGCTTCCCACATCTGTTCATCACAGCACCTGGTTAATACAATACAGGCAGGAAAAAATATAGTAGCTTTCATTAATCTTCACAGCATTTGAATAAACCCAGGATTTGTCTCTGGGACAAACACTGTTCTCAGAAGTCAAAAGTTTCTCCTGAAAAATGATATGAAGAGCTGCATGCCTCATAAAGGAAAAAGCTATTGAGCAGTATTCACTAAAAGCACCCAACAACAAAATTTATCTCTCTAAGAAATACTGTCATCTAGTATTACAAATATTATCTATAGAGGAGAAAAGTAAATAATATATTAAATCTATATATACATAATAAAATAATTTAATATAATTTATCTCTGTCATACCTCTTTACACCACACTCATTTCACTGGATACATTTCAGATAAACACTTGCCCATAACTAGCTCACAGCTGCAGCACACCTTGTAAAACATTTCTGAAAGAACTTCTTATAATTTCCAGCTCTTGACTCCAGCAGCTTCTGAGACAATAAATGCCAATTGTTTTTCCTTCAGTGATTTGTGCTTTTTAAAACAGGATAATCACTGTGACTGACCCAGCACTGCCACAGGAGGGACTGAATTAATATTTTCTTTCATAGCACAATAACTTGATTGAATGAAATCCTGAGATTATCCTTATTCAGCCTTTTCAGACTAGATTTCTCAAGACGGTCTCCTATCAACACATAAGCAGAGTCACTGTGTTGGCTGTCTCCAGGCAGGGAAATTCTGAGCCCCTGACCCAATGTCAGCCAAACACAACAGTCAAAGTTGTGCAGAAAGGAGGTTCCTTCCAAGCATACTGAAAACTGTCCATGAGCAAGAAGAGAGACCTGCTAAACTGCTTGCAGAGGGACGACACAGATTTTCCCTGCTTGTGTCCTTCTGACCCTGCAGCTGCAAGTGCAGCCCTGAGCCAGGCACAGCAAGGGCTATCAAATGCCCAGAGTGCAGCCAGGGAAGAGATAACAGTGTGTATCAGGACCTCAACTACTGCTGCAAAAAGACCTTGCTTTATTGAACCCACATTTCCAAGCTAACAACTGATGGGCACATTTGGGTATCCAGTGGACTGTGGCTTCTGAGATTTCAAGATATGCAGTCCAGCTCTGTCCTACTGCCAGACCCCTTTCTTAGACTTGGGACGATTGTGCCATGCAGCAGCTCTGACTGAAAAGAAACTGCTTCTCCATGGATTGGAGCAGCAGCTGGCAGTCAAAAAGGGCTACTGCCAGGGGATTTGGAGAAGCTTTTGCAAAAAACTTTCAATGAAGGGCAGCTATTCTTTTCTGGAGCAGGGCAGGGCAGCAGACAAGAATGCAGTGCTGTCCTGAAGCAAATCAACCCTCGTGCAGTCCCAAGGTTAACATGGTCCTTGGGTAGGAGCACACACCTACAACACAGACCTTACAGAGGAACATCCTCCATCCTCCTCCATTGGTGGAAGGAGGTCAGATGGGATTATGAGGAGTGCATAGTAACAGCAATGCCTCCCTCAGAAGCTCTCCCCACACCTACACAAAAGCACACACTGCCCCCCTACAGGAACCTTACAAAAGCTGTTGTCCACACAAGGATGTGATTATCCCAATGCACTGACCTCTGCCAGATCCAGAGCCACCCTTCCTGCCCTTTCCACTGCCTCCTGTTGAACACCACCTTTTCTCACAAATGCCGTTTATTAAAAAGAGAAAGTGACTGGGAGGCAACTATCCTAGAAGGAGTGGGGACGCAAAGATAAATGACAGAGTAAGTTCCTGTCTGTATGTTTTTTGTCACAAAACAAAAGCAGTTAATAATATAAAGAGCATCAGATACCAACTGTAGCATTCAGCAGCTCTGACTCCTAACAGGTGATAGAGGGGAGGTGTTCTGGATGTCAAATCTTGAAATATTTTACCACATAATATAAAGAAAATTTACAAGTGATGAACAATCCTTCAATGTCATAGTGCCTTTTTTTTCTCAAATACTCTAAAGCTCTTTAACTTTGAGGTGGCTTTTGTCCTTTTTCTAGCATAATCACTTATAATTCTAATCCACCCCAATAATTAAAGTAATTAAATTACTCTTTTACTAGGTGACCTGACAGAACTAGTTTAGTTCTGGAAAAGAATGGAGATAAAGTGAGTATTTCTTTGATAGGTATTAACACAATTCATTACAAAGAGCTTTTGTCAAGTTTAGTACCATAATTTATATAACTACTACTGTACTATTTAGGTTTGCAACCATTCAAAAGTACTTAAGCACTTACACAGAGCTCCAAGTTTCCATAAAGTACTCATTCCAAAAGTAATCAGGTGAATTGTCAAAGAGAACGTGAAGAAAATTTCTGTTCCTTTGACTTGCTTAGTTGTTTACTTAATCACAGGAAAATTTCCACTCATCATCAGTCCACAAGGATATACTACACTATCTTCACTTCACAAAAGCTGTTACTCAGCATGCATCTCCTTTCTACTTTTATTGTTTCCATTTCTTTCCAACTTCTCCTTTGGTCTCTGCTCTGTCAGAACAGAGGAGGAAGTTACAGGACCTAGAAGTAATAACCCTACAAAAAGAAGGAAAATGAGAGAGGAAGGGAAAAATGAAAACTTAAAAGTAAGATGTGAGGAGCTCTATCCAGCAGAACAGATATCAAAGAACCAGCAGACTCATTCTCAGGAGCATTACAAAGCACATAACTGATTCCTTCACTCCAGCCAAGCTCTATTACAATAAACATAACTGACTTAAGCTGCAGATGCCCGCTGGACATTCACCTCAGACACAGAGGACATTTTCAGTAGGGGGCTTTTCAGGCAGTAGCAAATTGAAATCCAGGGATGAGATGAAAGGACCCTTTCCACAACCGACTCCTAAAGGGTATCCTGGCTGCCACTGGAGCCACCTCTCCCATTTACCTCTCTCATGACCCCTGGTCTCCAAGTTTGTTTATCAGGAAATGACTGCTACCTCAAGTATGAGATGTCCTCAACTTCTCACTTAAACAGGAGTTACTGGGGGGAAGAGTTGTGGGTAGTGTAGCCTTTTTTCAGAAACAAGAGTATCAGAGGAGTCTGGCAGAATACCCTGATCAGATGGGGCCACATACTGAGACCTTATTCTCCATTTCTTTTTCAACAGTTAACCTTTATGAAAGGATTTGTTTGCTGAATAGAATTAATGTATCAGCTGCTCTGTCCCAGTCCAGAGACAGATGCACATTACAGCTTTTCTCAGCCAAGCTATGAGGACCTGTGAACAACCACTTCTCTGGCAGTAGTAAAGGCTGTGATCTTAATCACGGACACAGACTGCACTCCTGCACTGGGTTACAGAATTACTCTGGTTTAAGCAGTTACCACCTCCAACCAGGATGTGATGATTGACCAGAAGGTCACTATATAGAACAGCTTAATACTCACTGCTCTCCCCATTAAGCTTAAAGTCACAGAGACACTCTTTTTTCTTTTTCTTTACCACTGAGGCTTGCTAAGAGCAAGGCTGGCAGTCAGCCATTCTGGCCCAGATCCCCAGTGCAATTGCTTCTGACAGTGTAACCATCCACACATGTGGTTATCTCTGCCCTGAGCTGTAAATAACTGCACAGAGCAGTGGGCATCAGCTAACCTGGGTATCAGCCAGCCCCTACCTGGTAAATACCCGTGCAAGTAGGCTGGCTGCATTCTTACACGCTCCCTTCAGTGTCTCCATGACTGGGGTCTCTTTTTGATACGCTCTTAGCGAAGTAGGCACAGGAAGGAAGTTCAGAGAAAATATTTCCAACAGCTTCTTCAACAGAAGGCAATACACTGGCAGAAGACACTCACTCTCACAGGAGGAACAGCCCAGTAATGCTTAGAGAACATCCAGTCAATTTAGGATTGCATATCACCACAAAGTGTGTATGGTACCTGCAACATATATAAAACTGCAATTTAACCTGAAAAAAAGAAAGAGCACCAACATGTGCATCAATATCCTCCCCCTGCAGTACAGCAGCACAAAGTGGTGCGTTACCTCATCAGTCCCCAGATCCATCAATGTCCAGTGCCACACAAAGAACTGCTTCAAGAGCAGAACCAGAGAGGGGAATGCATTCTGGAACCGTGGGGAAAAGTGATAAGGAGTGTGGTTATGCCTGACCTGGTTCTGTTCCATGGCAAGGAAAGATAAGCTTTTACACTATTTTCTCTTGACTAAACACTGCACTCTTCTGCCAAGCAGTCTTAGATGAGAATTCTGCAATTCTATGCTTAGCTGTTTACAAAGAACAAAGGGATTTTTAAAAATCCTTCTGCCAATAGCACATACGAGAAATAGGAAAACTGACATTCACATCCTCAGGAAGGAGTTAAGGAAGAGCAAAACACTACTTGGCAGTGGCCATCATTAATATGGCATTATGATTCACAGGTGAAAATAGGGGAAAGTCAAACCAGAGCATAAAAACAGTCTAGTAGGTAAGTTGCCTTCTGGATATCACAGGCACAGGATTTTCCAAGACAGTGGGTGCATGAAAAATACCCTAATATTTTGGAAGCAAATCCGGACTCATTCTGTACCAAAGGGGCTCCCAATCAGAAAATGCCTGAAGCATCAAAGCAAATTTCTAAATGTTTCAACATTTCGAGTTAGAAAAGATTTTAGAGTAGCTAGTATAATATGCTCAAGGCAAACAAGTAAAGGGAACAATGTGAACAGAAGACAGAATTGCTTTGGTTTGGGGGTGGCATGGTTATTTGTTTTGACCAAAGTAAAAATAGTCCCAGCAAATTTTAAAAGCAATGCAGAGAAGTAACAATGAAACTATGAAAGAGAAGACAGAGTCACAAATGTTCACAGCACCCTGTGAACTGAATTTTCTGCCATATTGTTTCTACAGACCAGTGCACTGATGCACCACAGTGAAAATTTCCTCTCTCAAAAAGCTTCACAAGTTGACTTTGTAATCTTAGTGTTACCATTTGAGTTGTCCAATAAACAGTGTGGAAAGATTATGTAATTTAATGACTCAAGAGTGGGCACAAGATTAAAGTTTTCAGTCCCACATTTTTTTACAGAGGGTTTCCTAGTCATAACTAAAAGTCGCATCGGAGCTTTCGTTAAATGTCAGTTTCGAGCTTTGACACAAAAATAAATGCTGATGTCATTTGCTACAAATGTAGCAATGGATTATGAAGAAGTGATGAGTAGACATGTGAGAAAAAGCTAATTACATGAGTTACACTGATAGTTATAGGCTGCAGGCTCAAAATATTTCCATCCTCTTTATTACTTTTGATACGCAAGATCTTTTTAGACCATTTCTAACTACCAATGTAGCACAGCTTGACTTGAACTGCAACATGTTGCTAATGGCAACAGCAGTGGTTTCACATGTTTTTTTCACTAGAATATGTTTCACCTTAGAACTGTCCAGCTGGACTTGGATAATGGGTCAGACTTCAGAGGTGTAATGGAACTCCACTGCCTTCAGCAGTGCTGCACCAGCGCCTACTGACAGAGAGCCTACACTGATTGCTGCTGTGTTTTCAAGTAAAAATTGTAGAGATGACATTGCCCTTCCTGGAAAAGCATTCCCATACTGCACAGAGAACCCATAGGAAGGCGCACACCCGTGTTCGCTGCAGGACAAGCACTGTACCTCATTCCTTCTGTTGATCTGTTCTGGTAGTTGCGGTACAGCTGGGGCACGCCCAGCATGGCCTCAGTGAACACGGCCAGGAATCCCAGCGTTTCCACAAACAGGGAGGAGTCCAGCCACAGGTAAGTGATGTAACCAGTCACACCAGTGAAGGTGAGGACGCACTGCACGTAGTCTGTAAACTTGCTCCAATGCCAGAAATAGTTCAAGTCAAAATCTGCAACAGAACAGGAATGCAAGAAGAATGAAATCTGTTTTCTTAACTAACTGAAAGTTAATCAAGGTGGAATTGAGAACTGGGAAGCCTGAGGGAGCCACAGTCTTTGGTGGTAGGGGTTAGTAGAAAATCAGGGATAGGATTAAAAAAATAAAAACAAAACAACCAAACAAAGATATTCGCAACTACCTCCACTCCTCCCAAAAAATCCCCACAGAAACAACAAAAAAAAGAATAATAGTCCTGATTTCAAAAACATCTTTTGGGGGGTGTTTGATAACGAAACAAGAAAACAAAAGCTTGCAAGCCAACGAAGTATATACAAAGATAACTTTTTAAAAGAAAGCATTTCAAAAATGCCTTCCTATCTCAAACATGAAGGACTGTGGATACTGCTCTAGTGGAGCTGGCATAGGAAATGTTTCACAAAAACCTTCCAAGACTAACAACAGCCCCCAGCACTGCAGTGCAAGCATTCTTTCTCTTAGGTCATCATCTCTACCTTCCAAGTGCCTCAATCCAAGCTGCTTAGAAGGTCACCTGAAGTCCACAGCTCTGTTCCCTGGTGCAGTGCAGCTGCCTATGGTGAAGGGCAAGATGCCAGTGCAGCTGTTACAGTTTTGCTGAGACAGGTACACAACTGAGGCAAAATTTTCCCTAGAAAAAAGCCTCTCACAGACATCACCACTTTCATTCCAAGGACAAAACGCATTTTGCTCTTGCCTTTGCCAGCACCAAGGAGTGCAGGATGAGCACCCGTTTCTGCATCTGTCACAACAAAATGCTCAGCCACAAAACACAATATCGCCTCTTGAGGGAAGAGAAGGAACGAACCAAACAGGCATTTGCTTGACACATTAACACTGTATCACTGGAAGATATGTAGTTGTCTTATTGATGAATAATAAAATACACAACTCCATAGCAATTGACGGGAGCAATATAGCAAAATAGCAACTTCGTTTTTAACAAGATTGCTACAATAACTGTTCATTAGCAGGTGCTGTCCCTGCCTTCCTTTCTTAGAAGCACTTTTAAGTTAAAAATACCTACTTCAGACCAACTGGATTCTCTGAACTACCAAGGTGATGAATTACTGTCCTAAGAGGGTTACTACACCCAGCCCAAAGCTGTGCAACACACAGCACATCCCTAGAAGATTGCTGCTGCTGCCACTTCAGAAGTAGTAGAGAAAGCTAGAGAGTCCCACCACTAATTCAGGCAAGGGAAGACATCGACCTCCACCGATGGACACTAACAGCAAATTCAGTGAGATATAGGCACTTAGCTGCCTCAGGATACATTTACACACCAAGTAATCGTTTCATTTTCTGCATCTCTTCATACCTTTGTATCAGTATCAGTCTGGCCCTCAGACACCCTTTATTAACTATTCTCTTTTTAGTACTTGGTAAACCCACACCTCGGGACACGTCCTGACTGTACCCAGCTGAATCATTTTATTTTGCCACCCAAAAAGGAAGGCACAACTGGCCAGGAGCCATACCCAACCTGCAGCATTGTCAGCCATCACCCAGAACTGAATGAAATTACCTGGGGCAAAACCACTGTCAATGTAAATGTTGACTTTCAGTATTTTATGGTAGTGGCTCCTCAGCCTCAGAATTCAGGGACACAAGACTAAATAAAAGTCAGATCTAGTGCTGGCACAGCCCAAACCACATGAGCCTCATGCATTTCTGGAGCTCTGTGAAGGCTTTCCTTTCTGGAGATGAAAGGCCCATGGCCCTTCACTCATTAAACCTTCCTACCTGCTGTCATATCTGCCCTGCACACACTGTGTTTTTCCTCCTGTATCCTCCACATGCTCAAGGATCCTTTTTAAAATACCCATCCCTGGACACAAAATCCTAATTTCCCTGGTTCATTGTCATAATAGAAATCAAAGAACTAAAACTACATGGAAGGAGCAGAAGTTATGAAGTTCATGAAAGCAAAAAAGTCAACATTCTCACAGTTATTGTGAGGCAAGCTACCATGGATCCATGCAAACACTTGAGCAATAGATGAGAAAAACACTGTGTGAAACAGGACTTCAGCTGAAGCTGGAGAACTAATTACTAGCAAAGAGATTCTCTTTTGCTCAAAACAATAGTTATGGTAGATAATCTCCATTTCACTGTAGCAGTTTTTAAGTTCTAGTTTCTGCTATAAATTTTGCTTGGTAATATAGTCAAGAAAGAAGGGAAGAAGGGAAGAGAAGACAAAAGAGGTAAGAGCAGTCATAACCTTGGTAATAGTTTTGCAGAAAAACATCTGAGTTATGGTAAAAACAACCCAATATATAATCACTAATTGCTCTACTTAACAGATGTATTCTCCAGATCCAGAAGTCTATTTTAGGACACTACACATTATCACACTCTGCATTACAAAAAAAAAAAAAAAAAAAAAAAAAAAAAAAAAAAAAAAAAAAAAAAAAGGTAGAGAATGACATACCTGACTTTTCATAAGGGTTGCAGTTTCTTTAGCCCTTATTTGAACTGCTAAAATGTTTTGCCACATGATTGCTTCTTTTTAACCAAGGCTAAAATTTATTTTCTTTGACAAATGGTTTCAAAAATTCAGAAGGAAAAAAATCACACACCTATCACTTCAAGGTCTGGAAATAAACTGTGACTCATTTTTCCAAGTGGCTCTCTTCTCAAGGGGGTCCAAACACATTAGTTCTGTAATGGGAGTGATATTTTTTTAAAGAAAAAAATGTTGATTCTGCTGAATGCAGTGACAGGTATATACAAAAAAAGAGTATCTTTTAAATGCTTTAAAAAAAGTATTTTTAAAAACAGAACAAAATTCATGTGTGCGCAAACAGTCCTATCCCAAGAAGATAGGCGGAGGACACCAATCAGTGCCCCAGACCATGTCACCTGAGAACTGAAAAAAGCTATACATCTCATTCCAAACATTATTAATGTTTGAAGAAAAGTATAAATAATAAATATGATATTGGGATAATCTCCTTTCTTTAAAAGGACAAAACAAGAAATCCCCCTGTACCACCATTTATTTTTAGCAAACATCTTAAAAACTGTCTAAGCTAAATGTAGATGCATATCTTTCTATTCCCTAAAATGGGAAGGCACTGCCTGCACAGCTCACTCCATTCTGCCCAGTGAGAAATCCCTGACATGGGTTTATAACCACTCTCAGCTGATGCAGTTCAAGCTGTAACTCCCAGTCACTAACATCCTGTGTGGATGAGAATTGGCATTACTGTGGTGAAAGTTACTGTATTTTATTATCCATGGCTGAGGTCTTTAAACCACTCAGTGAGTTGCATTTTAAGCATGTTAATCCATTGATAGATGAGAGAGATTTATGTTGGAAAATCCTATTAATGCTGGGGGAAGGAGCAGCTCGGTAGGTTTTTTTGTGCACTGACTGGAGAAAACTCTGCACAGCTTGAGGGTGAAGAAGGATGAGACTAAAAGACCTCGTCTGGGAGGCACTTTGCATGTCAGATATGAAAAATGTAAAGCAGGCAGAGACGGCTTTGTAAATAATAACGGTTATTACCAGTCGGGCCAAAATGCAAGTAGTAAATTCAAGATGCTGGTGTGGGATAGATGCCAAGTGACACAAAGAAGCGTCCACAGTATCAACTTTCACTTCAGGATGACACAGAGATCCAAACAGTGACATTATCTTTAGTCAAGAAACATTTTATACCAAGCCAGCTACCATGCTAGCTCCTTTTGGGAAAGTGAAACAAAGACTTTGACATCCTAAAAATTATTTACTGTAGCTCTCAACTTCTCTTACTAGTTGCATCTTATTTTGTGCCTTCACTTTTCTAATTCTGTATCCTTGCACTACATTCACTTACACTTGTCCATAGACATATGACCCAACTCCTCCTTTTTGGTTGGTTCCTTCCTAGTTTTGAGGTCAAGGAAAAGCTTGCCATTTCCACTGCCTGTCTTTGCAAGGTGGAAGAGTTTGCATTTGAGCCCTTTGCATTGCTTTGACAAGGAAAGAAACTCTTTTCTTCTTATGAAGGCTGCTGGTTCTACTCTCTCTCCCACTCTTTATGAATGCCATTACATCACAGTCACTCACCCAAACTGCCTCCCGTAATTAAACTCTTGACCTCCTGTATGAAAAACACTGCTCACTAACTCCTTCTAAGAGCATGCTGGACAGAAAGTCTCTACCCCTGAGTGCCCTTCTAAACAGATGACTGGGAGTTAATCCTCCTACCCCTTGGTACACAGCTAATTCCTATGTTTTGTGAGACTGGTGCTGCTCAAAGGACATTTAATTTCCATCGTCTGACTGCGGCCCACAGTGCACGCCCACCTGACCTGTTCCTGTCGTGCGATCAAAGGAGTGCAGCTCAAGCAGTCAGATGTACAATGCCTCCCTCAACAACACTGCAATCCAAAACCTGAGGGCTTAGATGCTGTGAAAGAGCCTGATAACAGTAATATATCCAACCTGGAACAGTTACAAACTGCAGTCATGGCTGGGAATTATTTCAGGTTATTATCCATGGTCTGTTTCCTGTAAAATGTACACACTTTGAAGATGCAGGAGACACAACCTACAACTCTCTGTGCTGCCTCTGGGTCTCAGCCACTGGGCTACAGCACAACACTCTCCCCCACATTTGCTCTTTCGCTCGTCTCCAGAATTCGTGGTCTCTGCTGAAAAAGGGGTTCAGCTCTGAGCTTCAGGCAAATATGATGCCACTCCTTATTCCAGCCCAGCAACAAGGGCAACTCTTTGAACAGCTGGAAGACGCAGACTTGTATTCCTAGGCTGACAAGAGAAACTAACTCAGACCTCTCACACTTCCAGTGAGTGCTCTAAGCTATACACAGGTCCTGCACTCCACGGTGGCATCTTAAAAATAAATTTTGCCACATTCTCTAAAGAGGACCTGCGAGGCACTTGTCACAAGAGGTTGGGCCCAGGCAGTGGATTCTGAAAAGGAGACTTTTACACTTCCAGTTCTTCAGCTGCAGCAAATCCTCAGACATTTGCCTCAGGCATTATCTGTCTCCCTGGCAATCCTGATTTCAGCTGTCTCATCTAAAAACAGCAGCAGAATTGCAGAGAAGCATGCTGGCTAGCACTCCTCACCTTGCTCATTCTGAGCAGCTCCCAGTCAGAACCTGGGTTTCTCTGATGCTCTGTTCTAAAATTCCTGAGTAGCCCAAAGGGCACCCAGGAAATAACGGGGGTGACAAGGGCAATAAGGCTCTGCATGACTGTTGCTGGGTAATCCAAAACTTTTTCTCTCACTCTCATCATCCATATTCAGCTAGGCACTTTCCCCTTTCCCTCCAGAAAGAAGAAAGGAAGTACCATTACAGACAGACAGTGAGAACTGATACATTTAGATTTTCTTTCCTCCTTTTTTAAGAACTGGCAGAAACCTGAAAATGCTGTCTGAAGCCAGCATTTCTTTTACACTCACTGGGACTGAGAAGGGCCTTGCCATCTTTCACTCATGGTACAAAAGAGATGAAAGGAGAGCTTAGCACAAAAAACTTCTGGCTCTGATCCAAACCACTGTCTTTCTGAATGGACATTGTCTATAAACAGACAATACTCTTCATCTCCATTCCTTCAGGCCCATGACCTAGGAATTTCTCAAACCCTGAGTTACTTTTACGTATCTGTTCAGCCCTGTCACTGCAGTACTTCAGCATGACTCAAACATTCCCTTCTATCTGGTCTTCACACTGACTTGTACCCATTGACATTTTTTCCTCTCTAGCCCATCCAAGATGGGAGCAAAACATTCCAAAGGGTCTTGAACCTCTTCTGAAAACATCACCCAAGCCTATACCAAACATATTACTCTCCTCCAATGAAATCCATTTTTGACATCCCTTGGCTCATACAGTGCCTTCTCCTGGCCACATCTAGGCTAAAGTCAGTTCATTAAAGCCACTCCTCTTAGTATTTGACTCTCCTTAAAGGCCCAGCATGAGTCCTCTAGTCAACAAAAACTAACCAGCACATTTTCATGTGAGGGGGGAAAATGCCAAATCTTAATCGCAGAGAAAAAGACTGAAAGCCTGACCCACACAAACCTTGAAGATTCATAAAAAGAACTTCTGTTTTCAAAAGCTCATTGGAGCTTTCAGTATTTCACAGGGGACAGAACACTTGAGACTGGAAGTTCAAGTCTGATGAAATCTCTACATCAACATTATCCCTATCTCCCCTCAGTTACCTTCTCTAGTTTGGAGGCAAGTACTTGCCTTGGTTTTCTTTGCCTTATTTTCTGTAGTGTCACAATCTTCTAAAGTCTTCTATGCTTGGTCTTTGTTTTGTCATATCAGGTTCATGGCTTTTTTCCTCCCATCAGGATTATTACTCACTCTTCTTCTTCCTCAAAAACACTACGCATAAGTGGGCTGACATTTTTTCAGCACTATCCTGCCCATCCAGGGCTTCTCACCCACATTCCACACTGTCCCCCAGCACACACCTATAAGCATCAGCAACTGCTCTATCCTTCCCCTTTGGGTTCTGCAGGGTCCATTCCACCTCCTCACCAAAGGGAACTAACAGTTGCACAGTTTAGAAACACATGAGAGTTACAACTACTTCAGAAAAATCTGACACAAATACACTAGTACATATAAAAATGTCAAACAATCCACACTATTTCTTAACACCCTGCCTTTCCCATTAATGTGCTATTTCCCTGATTTACAGCCGTAGGTTTAAGGGAACCTTTGAATATCACTTAGCCCAGTGGTCCTCACCAGAGATAATCTGCAGTAACACCTCTCTTGACCATTTTGCACCCCTTAAAGAGCAGCAATTTATAAGTTACAAGTCTGAAAGTTTTACCCCTGCTGCTGACAACACACACGACAATAGGAATGAAAAGCTAAATCAAAATATTCATACCCTAGGCACCTTCTGTGCAGGTGACCACCTTTGCTGTACTATCTGCAGTGTAATTTGCTTTGTACATATGTTCAGTTTATGGGAGTCTCATAGTGAAAAATAAATAGTTTTTAGAGAAAAATGTAGTTATATAAACCCACAAAATTTAAATAATCTTTGAGAATTTCCACTGTCTTACAAAAAGATGCAGAATTGTTTGCATCAGTTGTGCTGCACTGATACCAGCCCTGTCAACATTTTGTCTGTTTATACTAAATATTCCTGTATACACGTACATGCTTCTTCCTCACAGTACTGCTGATGTTATAAGCATGAAAAAGAAAGCAAAATTATAAAAGCAAGCAGGGGTGAACACAGATTTTTTTTGTTCTAATACAGAGGAAGCTTTAGTAAGTATGGTGTCTGGAACAAGGTTCCAACTGTTGGGCTCGGAAATTGCTGGTGAATGCCAGCTGAGCTGGGAAATCCTCATGGAGCAGCACAGCTCAGCCCAGCCATCTCTGCACATCACTGCAGAATGAGTGCAAACAACCTGGGGGCAGCTAGAAGCAAACTCCTACCCCAGTCCCTCCAACAAAAAGCATGCAGAGGAGTATTCTGGACTAAGCAAAGTCATTTCTTGGAGTTCTCCAGATAGAAGGTGCTTTTGAGGCAATCTTGCAATCCTCCTACCACTGTACGTCATGCAACGTATGCTAAACAAACTCTTTGCTTCCCAAGTCCAGCTGAGAGAAAACACTGGGTCTCTAGTCCTGCTGTACTAGTAGGCCAGTAAGATTAGGAAAAGAAAAAAAGACAACAACCACCACACACGTGCCAATATTGCTGCAAGAGCAGGGCACTTAAGGCTAGATATATCCAAATCAAGGTACTCACAGCACTATATTTCCCCCTGTTCAGTACAGAAGTCTCTCTCCTTTCTGTTCCCATATATTGACTGCTCTTAGTCACTGTGCCCATGAGATTGTCTCAATAGCAGGCAAAAGCAGCAATTAGCTGACTTATGACCAATGAAGGAAAACAGCCTAATAACTAGCCAGATCATGGGGCTTGGAAAGCCACTGGAGTAAGACAGCTGTGGCGCAAAGGATTTAGTGCTACAGAAATAAGCTCTGTATGCATGAGTGAAAGCACCACGAAGAGCTTTCAGAAAGAGTATGGACCTCAGGAGGAAATCCTCCTCTAAAGTCGCAGCAGTTGACGGTGAAAGGGGAAGCCCAGGGAATGCCACAGCAGAGTTTTGATGACTCTGGGCAGCCATTGCTTTCACTACAAATACTCCTGATTCTGCTCACCTCCTACACCATGAGCATCAAAAACCCCAGAGCAAGTCAAACTACAGAAGTGCCCCAACCCTTCACCCGCAAGCAGAGCTGCGAAGTCAGGTCTTTGCTCCCAACTGTGCCAATGATGGAGGCGGCAGATAGAGATAAGCTCACTCTTCTTTTGGCCAGATACGCCTTTCTATGCTAACTATAGAAAGAGACTTATTTTTCTGACAGCAAGATAAGCAGGGATGATGAGAATGTCACAGAAAGAAGAACATGTAGTACCAAGTTTCTATTTTTACAATAATTTTAACAATATTTTACACTATCATCAGCATAGCTTATCAAAGACATCACCCTCAGCCCTACCAGGCAGTACACAAAGGCCTCCAAAAAAGACTAAAATGGAGGAAGTTAAGCATTGCAGAGCAGGCAGCCTTGACTCTAAAATTCTTGTAGCTGGGAGTTATAAACTCTCTATGAAAACAGTTTAATTTATTTTGAATAGTACTGAAACCTACTCTTTGCAGCTTAAGTCTAAGAAGATACCAAGACTACTATAATATTAGAAACAATATGCTCTTTCTTATTTGAAGACTGTAGTTAAAGAAATAAATAAAAGTTCTTCTAAACATTACAAAACTAAGCTGTGCATTAGACCAGATGCAGTCTAACTCAGATTCCACCATGCCAGAGATTACAATGCCAGGTTGCATGTATAGTGCAGCAAGTTACTCCCAGAAACTCTGGAAGTAACTGCCAAGTAAGACTTTACCACCTTTTGAAGTACAGATCTCTGAGAAAAAATGCTGATAAGTGATGCCTCTCTTTTTCAGCCTTGTCTGAGCCTGAGACCCATCTTCTCTGTTGTGAAGACACCACAAAAAGAAGATGTTTGTGATTTTTTTTCAGACATCAAAGTCAGACATGCATAAATACATGTGTAAGGATGTACACAATACAAAGCTAAATACTATTCATAAAAATATAAACTCATCTCCTCATTTAGGATTTTTGGGGGCAAGTTTAATCCTTGTTTCCTAGGTAACCACCAACCAAGACAAATACTAGCCCCCAAACTAGCCCTACTAATTTAGCATCCAAATAGAAGAATGCCTTGTGCAGCTGCCTCCTTTGCTAAAACAATGTGATGTGGCCTGCTAAACATCTCTTGGCCATTACCTCAGTTAACCTCAGAATAACCCACTTTAGTATTGATAGTTGGACATTTGTAAATCACCACAAGCATGTAGGAAATTGTAGGAAGCTTTCATCTCTTTTTTTCACTCACGTCTCTCCTCTGTCCAGTCTCTGCTACACATATGAAAATGTCAAACAAATTTTCTTTAATTATCTGAACCACATTACAAAAATGCTAATATCTCAAAATGATGGCACAGTCTACTCCATTTCATAGAGCTTCCTTTCAAATATCTATTATAGTTAATAACAATAGGGTAGGCTAGTGAAAAGAATCCCGTTTTCAAAAAAAAAAAGGATTTCTGGATTTTTGTTCTACACTGGAATAAAAAGAAAGACTTTGGGAAATCTGAGGGAGGATGAAGAGAGAGGCAAACATACAGATGGGATCTGGGACTTTAATGTCTCTGACTTGAATTAAGGACATCTCACCTAGGTTTTTCCATGTCCTGTGGCACCAGGTCATGAAGCTATTACCCACTCAGGTCTGGAAGCATCTCCTACATTCTGACCAATTTTGACCCAATTCATTAAAATAACTTAAGTATCCGTGTTTGTGAGGATGTAACCATTCACCGGTGACAACCTTTACCACCAACAATCAATTCACAAATTTACGGCCAGCAGTAGCAAAAAAACTCAACTTATAACTTATTTGCTATCATTAACATCATTTAAGTGTACTGAAACTTAAAAGTGTAAAGGTAACTATGGAAATTCATCTGCTATTTAAAAAAAATATACAGGTAGATAAAGTTGGCAATAATTCAAATCTCCATGTAACTTTCTAGGGAAAAGGGAATAAAAGGATTTCTGGTAGCAGGTTTTCCAGAACCTCCATGCCTGCAGTGTCCCCTCACAAGCATTAAACTAAAACTCATTCTTTTTACAAGAAGTCTGCATGGATCTAAATCACTGTATATGGACACAAAACAGCAGGAATTTCCACTGCATTAGCAGAAAGAATTTACAGAAAAGGAGACCAGTACAGAGTTTCACTTGAGTGTTTGCAAACTGCCTCACTGATTACAGCACTGGTAACTGGAAGAGCCAAGCGAGACAGAGCTTCCCTGAAACAGAATTTCCCCTTCAACTTCCCAGCTGTTCAGTTTGACCAGAGATAAATCCCTGTTTTGACAAGACCAGTGGTTTTTATGTAAAGTGCACTTCTGAATACCACATTTTCCGAACACCTTGTGCCTGCAGTTCAATGCTCCAAAGCTAACAAACCTTCAAGACATAAAACAAAAGGGAGTTGATTTAAGTAAGAGGCTCTGTCATGAAGAGTTAGGTGGTGATATAGGTCTGCATGCACAAATTGCTCCCATTTCCCAACAGAAGTTTAAGCTCCTCTTATCCCACTCAATCTCTAACAGTATAACTCTAGCTCCCTGAAGCATTCCCACTGAAGCCACAAAATGTGTGCTTTCATCTTTCTTTTTTTAAGATTTTACACACACAAAAAAAGAACAACCCTCCATTTTAAACAATATTGGTTCACTTATTTGGCTCAAAACATAATCCCACAAAGCGTTCTGTCAGTACAAGAGAGGGGGCAAGAACGAGTGGGGGGAAAAAGCGTATCAAGAATATCTTCAGCATTGCTGCTAAGCATCCTGGCACCCAGCTAGTGCTAGATGCAAAAGACTTTGGCTATTATCCCCCTTTACAAATATTTTTACTTTTATAAAGGACAACAAAAAACCTCCAAATCAAAATAGGCAGAAGAGAGTGCACTGGAAGTGTTCACCAGAGAGATGACTTTGCCACCACAGGACACCATCCTTTTATCCCTGGCCAAGAGATTCTGGGATTTGCCCTCCACTGCTGTGTCTGTTTCACATTGTGTACTCAGGAGTGCAGGGGATGTGGAGAATGATGACACATGAACCATAAACAATGAGCTGCAAACAACAATCTTATCCACAAAATCCTCATTAAATTTCTGAGTTCTGCTGTGAAGAAATAGTGAATTTCTTTAAAGAGTGATCAGTTCTTTAACATCTACTGTACACAAAAATTAAATGAGGAACTTGTGTACAAGATTATTTTAAGCCATTTCCATATTAAGGCTGCTCTATTCCCTAAATGCAGTTACTTGTTCTACTACAACCTACTCTCAACAGGGGGTGAAGAAAGGCATTAGGGAGTAAATAGCATCTCTCTGAAGACACAGTAAAAAATCTAAGGAAAAAGATATTTTCTTAAAATAACTGCTCCTGATTTTTACATGCCAAGGGGTGCAAAGACAAGAAACGGCAGCAGTGGAAAACACTGACATAAGCAAGGAGTCACTGCAAGTTTGTCATGGTTTGTAAAAAGGGACAAAAAAAAATAGGAGTGACAGGAAGCAGATAATTTGAAGACCAGCAATGGGTTTTTTCCAAAGGCTATACAAACTTATAAGGAGGGGAAAGATAAGGAGGGGAAAAAATCTACCTAGCAACAACTGCAGAGTTTGTGACATTTACAAAGCAACCTACTAAAAAGCCACTTTAAGAAAGGAGAGGATGGCATAATTTTTATTATCACAGAGATAAATGTCAAGTTTTAAAGATTAACTGTGCACACATGCACACACAAAAAATGCAGGAAACTTGCAAGGGCTACCGAAGTGTGTGTAACACCAAAGCAGTCTATGTATTTTAGAAACAGCAGCACTGGTCCTGATTTTGATGGGAAAAAAAATCTTGACACTCATACCTTAAGCAAAGAAACAGAGATGTTCTGAATATTTAAAATGTTCCATCTCCCAAATTCTCTTCAGACTTCTGAGTTGCAATGGGTAATAGTAAAAAAGACAGCTTTAAGCAGCTTTTAAAAATAAAAAATGTTTCCATTAAATACTCAGGATCTGTCTTCCTTTCACAGATTTCTATTTCTCCATGGAATCGGTCAGGGTGAACAAGACCCTTTTTTGTAAATGTACAATGCAAGTAAAAATAAATCTGTCAGAACTGAGTTCGGGGACTTGGATTTTTTCCCCTACCCATGGGAGGGAACATAGGATCCTGATGCAGAGATGTAATGCATACTGATCACAGAGAAGAGCAAAGAGAAAGTAGGGCACATAATAAATGCATCCGAAAGGAGACCTTCGTAACTTCAGGAATCATAGTGGTATAGTTCTTCCTTCCACATGGAGGGAAACATGCTGATTACTAGTAATCCAAGTGTTTGGAAGGCGACTGTGTACACCCTGCCCCTCACCAAAAACTCACAATTCACCAAAAAATAACACCTTTTCTGCTGCTGATTTAAGACAATACAGGAAGCAGCTTCTCATTATGAACTAAGTTACATCCTTTCTTCCCAACCTCACACAGTTATGTCACCTCCTACTACAGACAGAGGCTGCACACCATTCTCTTAGTTACAAGACAACATTCTGAAGCTAAAAACATTTGCTCTGAAGCATAAAACAAAATCAAATTTTGAAATGTGATTATGCACCCTTCTAATGAGGCCTATATTTGCCAGCCTATTTACATCATTTAAATCACTGCTGCACAGCTTTAACGAGTCAAATACTGCATCTGAAGAATTACTGGTTGGTGTACTGGAACCAGAGTTTAGAGGGCTTTGTCTCCTTCTGCAAGAATAATTTTTCTACTTTTTCAGTTTTGCTTAGCAAAAATACCTCATTTAGTCTAACAACAAGAAACTGATTGGAGCTGAGTAACATCTGCTTTGTTCCTGTGTCTTTGAATAGTGACTGAATATAAAAGAATGATGAAAAAGAGTAAATTAATTTTACTAAAAATCTGAAAATAATATCCACTTCATTTGTTTTTAAAAAAGAAACATTTCCACAAAATGAACCTACATAACAAACACTGCAGTTCATTTACTTTTTTATAATTTAAATTAAGTCATTTTGCACTTGTTTTAAATCAATTTTCAACCCAAACAGCCTGCTATAAGTTACAAATAAAAGTAATGAAATATTTAACCATTTAATTCATTCTTTAAGATGATAAAAATGTAATTTAAATGGATCATTACTAAAATATAGTTATTCGTTTCACACATCACATTAACCAAACTTTTTTTAGTAAAGACACAACATAATTTGTTTTATTCCCATATTTCTTGCTTGGTAATTTAAATCATTCTTTGCAAAGGCAGCTCCAACACTAACCTTTCTTTGCACAAAGGGAAAAAAGTCTTTTACAATATATGATTTCCTCATCAGCTTTAATGAAGTAGAGTGCTTGGAACTGAAAAGAAGATGGTTTGGGCCTTGAAACAGGAACAACTGTTGGTGGGACAAGATGCTGAAGTGAATTCAGGAGCTGGTATGACTTACAAAATGATACTTTCACCTCAGTTATGTCTGGTCCTTGACACAGTGTCCCTGTACAACCCTCCAGCAGTCCTGGCTGCAATCTGGAATGTGGCTGTAAAGCAACACTGCTCAACACTGTGCAGTGTAGATGTCTAAATCTGCCCCAATATCTAATGCAACCTGAAATAATCTGTATCAGGTGAATGCAACAGTAAAAATATCAAGCTGGAAGGCAGTGGGAAGATGATGTACTGCCTGTCTTTGAAAGCTGAGGGTCACATCTCAGTGTAGATGAGCATAGTCAATACATAGGCCAAATCTACTCCACCACAGCATTCCCATCTTACTGCGAAGGCCTACGCCATTTTCCATAACAATGCCCATCTCCCCAACACACAGGAACAGAACTGACAAATAATCTCTAAACAAGTTTCTTCTCTTCAGCATTTTTAAGTCACTCTTTGGGCATCTGTTGACTGCCAAACATCAGAAGTGGCAACTTGGCATCCACACCAGAAGGGTGTTTGGTTTGGTGTTCTTCAGCACACCTTGGGTCGGCAGATTCATAAAAAATTATTAAAAAAATAAAACCAGGTAAAACCAGCTGTGAACTTACTATTGCAAAAGAAAATCAGTGTGGAAGTAAAACTTCATGAGGCAGACAGCTTTCCCTGATGCAGTGCTGATTTCAGCACCACAGAAGGCAGTATTCATCTGATCAGATTTGAGATCTGGAGTCTAACCCACCAGACTGAGCCTTAGATTCAGGCCCTTTGCAATTTATGGGGAGAGACTGGCTTGCCTACAGCATCTGCAGGTCACTCAGCAAGTCACGGACAGAACCAGGCAGGATGCCATTTTCTCTTATGAAAACCACTGAGATTTCAGATGTTTCTCCACCCCAAGTCATGAAAATCACACTAACATTAGAAGATGGGGAAGCACCAGTACCTAAACAGCCTAAGGGTTAGGATGCTGGCTTCAGGCTCCCACTGAGGGTTCTCTCTCTCCTATCTGCAGCCTGGCTTATAAGGAAACGATCAGAGCCACTCTGCACACACTAATACACTCAGAGTTATCTGTGCAAGCAGAAGCCTCCACCTCAGTCTCTTATATCCCATCCAAGTGCCATGGTACTGCTTTGCAGCCTGCATAAAAGGAGTGCTCAGCTCCAGTCTTTACAGGGATAAAAGTACTCAGGGGCAAAGACAGACACAAACTAAATGGGCAACGAGGGCTAAACAGAGCCAACTGTATGCATCTTCTTGTGGTGGCAACTGGGGATCAAGAACACATAGGAAAGCAGGAGCACCTAAGCCTCCTGCCATAATTCATCCTTGCTCAGCACTCCCATGGGATACAGAGTACCTAGGTTCTACTGCTTCATTTTCCAGCTTCAGAGATGGGACACAAAATAGAATTTCCTGTGTTATCTCCCAAAAGCAAACAGACAAGGGAGAGTGGCTAAGATCTCTGTCCTCTCTCACTTGAAACACTCTCCAAGAGTTTGAAAACCCTTTTCCAATGAAGCTTTGGTGCATCATTGCTTGCAAAGTGGGAGTGTGGAATGGGGAGAAAATGGGAATCTTTTCAGAAAATAAAATTATCACAAATTGTTTTCAGTCCAGGATGGTCAGTGTACTGCATTACAGGCTAAAAGCATGACATTTGCATCAAAATAGAAAAGGGTTTATTTTGTTTTCTGTTGATACAGCAATGAAAATGGCAAAGCACTGATGTTTCAGTGATAAGTGCCTTTTAATCTCCAGCATAAGGAAATGTCTTGTTAAAATAGCATTATTTATAAGAGCTTCAGAAGCACTGATTTATTAAATACATTCCCTATTTCTAGCTTACTAGAAACTAGCAACTTCATATTACCAGTGATTTTAAAAATATTAAATAAAGCTAATAAAACATACAGGACATAAAATCTAGTGAAAAAATCAATCAGGCTGTGTACACCAATCACGCTGTACCTTGAGCATGACCTCCACATACAGTTCACAGAGCAAATTATGACAGCCTGGACACCCAATGTCACACTTGCCCCTTGCAGCATTTTAATTGCGACCAAGTGAGTGTTGCCACTCAGCTCAGTACTTCAGGTCACCTCACTGTCCATTGCTCCCACTGCATACAGCAGTGGTTATGGTCATCTCAGCAGGCTCATTTCCAACAGAAGGCCCTAACATAACAAATGAGCAGCTTTCCCAAGTGACAACATCTGCCTTTCCGATGGAGTACAGTTAGAGAGTCAGCAGCAGAAAGTGAGTGCAAGCTACGCCCCATCTTTTGTATGGAACAGAATTTTAACACTGGCAGATGTTGACTCTGATGACATGCTCATGTGTTGAACTGTTGATTCCATACCACTTACCTAAGTACAAAGATAAGGTTCTTTAAAGACTCATGAAATCTGCAAAACCTGGATGTTCCAGAATCTGTAACAATATCATAAAAATGTGCTGCAACCAGAAGTTTTCTCCCTAGCAAGCTGTCTAGACAATCCATTATGTCTGAGCAGGCAGCACTGGGCAACAGTGCTTCTTTAAGCACACACAATGCCAGCCAGTGGTACAAGCCACTTAGGAAACTAAAAAAGCAAGCTATCAATATATCTAAGAATTAAAACTCCCTCAGCCTGAAAGTTTATTCTGAAGTCTGTGGGGAGTTGAATCACACTTTAAATATTTCTTCACTTATATCTTTTGCACTGAACTGCCAACTTGGTCATCATCTAGAAAACCACCATTTCTCTTCTCACTTTTTTGCTTACAGAAACTGAGAGCTGGCAGGCAGCAAAGCAGGACATCACCGTGAAAGCCAGATAACTTACTGTCACCATGGCTCTAAACTCACCTCTTGCCTTCTCGCGTTAATAATGCTTTAATGTGCTTTCACTGGTGAGGTCTGCCCCCTACAGTTCCTCAGCCCTGCTAGCAAAGCTGAGGGAGTGAAGCAGTACAGCAGGAGTTTGGGACTACCTAAATTTATGCATGTGACACAGATAGGATGCATGTGGGGATGTTGAGGGTGCAGGCTGATGTCTTTGCAAGGCTAGTCCATCTTCTCTGAAAGATCATGGTGTTGGGAGAGATTTTCTATTACTGGGGACAGAGGGAAGGAAAGGTAAAAAAAATCACACCTATCCGCACGGAGGAGATCCAGGGAACTACAGGCCAGCCAGGATAACCTCACCCCTGGGATAGTTATGGAAAAAGTCCTCATGGAAGTCACTTCAAAGCACAGGAAGGATAAGAAGGTGACCAGGACAGCCTGCGTGGCTTTACCAAGTGCAAACTGCAACAGACCAAATTGACTTATGAGATGGCAACCTTCCAGTACCTGAAGGGAGCCTACCAGGAACTGGAAAGGGACTCTTCAGCAGCTGTAGTGATAGGACAAGGAGCAAAGGGTACAAATTAAAAGAGCACAAATTTAAGTTACATATTAGGAACAAATTTTTTACTGTGAGGGTGGTGAGACACTGGAAATAGTTGCCCAGGCAGAGTGTGGATGTCCCAGCCCTGGGAAGTATTCAAGCCAGGCTGGATAAGGCCTTGAGCAACCTGGTCTAATGGGACATATCCCGCCCACGGCAGGGAGGATTGGGACTTTCAGGTCCATTCCAACCCCTAAACATTCTATGAATTTATGGTTTTAAGAGCAAGAGGAGAGCAGTGGGTGTTGTTTACAGTGTCTTTAACAAGGCTGCTGACAGTCTCCTGCAGTATCTTTATTAACAAATTACCGATTGGTCAGCAGGCAATAAAAAAGGCAAAAAATTGGCTGAATCGTCAGGTTCAAGGAGTTTCTCCTCTCAAAGGAAAAACATACAATTTATGACCAGTTAAAAGGCAGCCCACAGTGCTGCCTTTTAACTGGTGCTACTAGGGCCAATTCTCTTTAATATCTTTTATTAACAACCTGGATGATGGTGAGTTCATGAATACCAAATTAGGGAGAGTAAGCAATAAACAACTTCATGCCTGTGGGAAGCAGAAGGGCAGGTGCTGATCTCTTCTTTCTGCTGACCAGTACCAGGACCTCAGGAAATGGCATGAAGTTGTGTCTGGGGAGGTTTAGTTTTGATATTAGGAAAAGATTTTTCATCCAAAGGGTAGTTGGGCACTTAGCAGGCTCCCCTGAAAAGCAGTCACAGCACCAAGCCTGACAGAGTACAAGAAGTGTCTGGATAACACCCTCAGGGTCACAGTGTGATTCTTGGGGCTGTCCTCTAAAGGGCCAGGAGCTGGACTTCAATGATCCTTGTGGATCCCTTCCAACCCAGGATATTGTATAATTCTACGAACTGAGGACAGCACTGCTATTCAAAGGGACCTTAGTCTGAGGATATGGGCTGACAGGAATACCATGAAGTTCAGTGTTACTGCATGGCTGGGAAGGAGTGACCACACACTACAGTACCGGTGCAGACGGCTGACTCACTCGAGAACAGCTTCACAGAATAGCAGAGGGTAGCCTGGCAGGCAATTTGAGCATGAGTCAGAGTGTACACCCTTAGTAAAGGCAATCACTTGTCAGGCTGTGTAACTGAACAAATGTGTGGCAAGCAGATGGATGGATGTGTTTATTCCTCTCTACTCAATGCTCACAAGACACATTATCTGGAGTAATGCGTTCAGGGCTTCCAAGTACAGGAAAGACACTGGCCTACTGGAGTTACCTACTGGAGTGCACTCTCCACAAGTTCACAGATGACACCAAGCTGGGTGGGAGTGTTGATGTGCTGGAGGGTAGGAAGGCTCTGCAGAGGGATCTGGACAGGCTGGATCAATATGTTGAGGCCAACTGTATGACAGTCAACAAGGCCAAGTACCTTTAGTCACAACAACCCCATGCAGAGCTACAGGCTGGAGCAGAGTGGATGGAAAGCTGCTTGGTGGAAAAGGACCTAGGGTGCTGGTTGGCAGTTGCTGAACATGATCCAGTTGCCCAGGTGGCCAAGAAGGCCAATGGCTCTGGTCTGAATCAACAATAGTGTGGCCAGCAGGACCAGGGCAGTGTTTGTCCCTCTGTACTTGGTGCTGCTGAGGCCACACCTCAAGTGCTGTGTCCAGTTTTGGGCCCCTCACTACAAGAAAGACATTGAGGTGCTGGAGCATGTCCAGAGAAGGGCAATGGAGCTGGTGAAGGGTCTGGAGCACAAGTCTGATGAGGAGGAGCTGACAGAGCTGGGACCATTTAGCCTGGAGAAAAGGAAGCTCAGAGGGGAGACCTTATCACTCTCTACAACTACCTGAAAGGAGAGTGTAGCCAGGTGGGAGTCAGACTCTTTTCCAAAGAAACAAGTAGTAGGATGAGAAGAACTGGACTCAGGTTGGATCAGAGGAGGTTTGGATTGGATAGTAGGAAAAAAATCTTCACAGAAAGGGTTGTCAAGCACTGGAACATGCTGCCCAGTGTAGCAGCTGAATGACTACGTGTGAAGGGATTTAAAAGATTAGGTGTGGTGATTAGGACATGGTTTAGTGGTGGATTTGGCAGTGCTGGGTTAACAGCTGGACTTGATCTTAAGGGCCTTTTCCAACCTAAATAATTTTATGATTCTATGAGCCCAGTGGTGGGCCACAAAGATGATGAAAGGGCTTAGGTACATGGTTTACATGAAGACACTAATAGGACCTGTTCAGCTTTAAGAGAAGGATTCTTGCTGCCTACAGCTAAGGGGGAAGTGTAAAGTTCATGGAGGCAGGGTCTTCTTGAAGGCACCTGGAGACAGGACAGGAGATAACAGACACGAGTTACAATAGGGGAAATTCCAATCAGGTGGAAGAAAAACTTTATCATTGTGAAGACAGTCAGACACTGGCACAGGTGTCAGAGAGGCTGTGTAATCTCCATCTCTGGAGATACAACTCACCTGGACAAGGCCCTGAGCAACCTCATCTAACTGGACCTGCTTCAAGCAGGGAACTGGATGAAATAACTTCAAAAGTACCTTCCAAGCCAAATTCAAAGAATGAAGCTCACCATTCAGATCTAGGTGTCACCAAGTATACAACAGCATGTGACAAGCTCAAGAAGCAGGCAACCGCAAAAGCTTCTCACTTCTACCAGACCAAAGCAGCAGCTTCGCTGCACACATGCTCCTTGATGTGAAGGGTGAGCAGACAAACCAGCTCTGATTGAACATTTAGATGTTTCATCGCCGATATTATTAATGCACCTAATTATTCTGGCTCCCACCGAGAAGGAAAAGATTTTTTTCAACATCACTGTTTATTCACTATTCCACAGCCGTGGAAGCGAGCTCAGCCTCCTCGCGAGTTTCCAGTCGAGTGGCTCAGGAGACAAGTTTTGGAAACCCCAGAGCACCCTCGTGTGGCTAGATGGTGCTAGGAGCTCTCCTTCCTCCATCTGAATTGTGTGAGGCACAAGCAAAATCCACATTGTATTCACAGGTTTATCTCCCCACCACATCACCAACTCGGCGTGGTTCTTACACCACAAGTAACATTTCTGCTGCCACACAGCTCTTCCAATAGGCCCTGTTTCAAGTCTCTTCTTCCCAACACAGTACAGCTGGATGACAGCCTGCCGGATGGCTGGGCAGGGGCACCATCAGCCTGAGTGGGCACCCCGAGCAGCACACTCCAGAAACACGGTGCTGCACCTTGCTCCAGTGAAACCTCTTGGTATTACTGCTCATCTTTTTTTTTTTTTTTTTTTTTTTAATAAAGACAGGCTGGGAGAACAACACCTGCACTGCTTCTTTCTAGCTCTTCCAAGTGCTGCAGTGTGCTCCTCGTGCTGCATGGCAAAGGGAAAGACCTGACACTGCACACACCTCCCTAACTCCACCTAACTCATGCCTGTCTGTCCATCCCCTTTCTCCTTGCAGCAGGTAGGCTTTTGGAACAGCCATGGGCCCTTCACACACTACATTACCTGGCAAATCCTCTTAAACTATGAACACCAGCAATGTACCCTGCATAAAACAACAGCCTACCCACATTTTCATGTCAAAGCCATTCAAAAGCAGCAGCAAGGCCGATGCAAAGGGGTCAAAAGGCTTAGGTCCAAATATACTGCTCTACCACCAAATAACATCTTACTGAAATGATTCTAACTCAGAAGACATTGTATGAGTCTGTGGTTGGCTATTTCCCTACTGTCTGTAAGCAGAAAACTTAAAGGGAGCTAAATAATGATTTTAAAATGTGGTAGTGGCAAAAACAAAACACTGTCCTCCAGGTTCCCCACCCTGATAACAAGTAAACTCGGGTAATACCTTCTCAACTCTCTGTTTTAGGGATAGAGAAGATGTATGTTGTTTGATTACCACCAACGACAGAAGCCAAATGAATTAACACATTATACAAAACGTTACAAAGCTAATACAACTGACAGAGGAAATTACAAGTATTTTATTTACAATCCCACAATAGTTTGGATTGGAAAAGCCTTCTGCAGGACATCTAGACCACTCTGTTCAATGGTAACCTGCTAAAAATTTAAAAACTGAGAACATTTCACTTTACAAAGTGGTACTTTGAACCTTGCTGATTAAGAATGGGTAAATTTTTTAACTGTGATGAAGAACCAGTTTGACTACAAGTTACTGTATGCACTACAATAAATATAAGCAAAATGTTATTGTCCACATTACATGAGATCAGAATAACCTCTTCAGTCCTTAAGGCTTCAGAGGATTCCATTTCGTAACCAAAAGAAGTTACAGGTGGCAGTTCCAATTTCTCAAGTGTTTTGAAAGAGAACTTTTTACAATACAGCTCTCAAAGCAAAGGAATGCTACTGCATTTATCACTGAATGCAAAACACTTAATTTAGTGCATCAACTGTGCTGGTGTGAAACGTGTGGCTAATACGAAACCACCACTAGTCACCAACTCCCACCTACACACTAAGGAGAGAAACATTACTGGCCTGATAAGGTTTTTATTAGGTGCTGAGTGAAGCCCAAAAGAAGAAATTTTTTTTGTGAAGTTGCCGAACAAGAAGTCTGGAAACCAAAATTCATCAATGTTTATCAAAAATTACAGATCCTAGAACTGTTGGCTTCATTGCTTGCTAAAAATATAACCTGAAATGTAACTCAGCCATCCACGTTCCATGGTGGGTGTTCATTCCATTCTCCATCCTACAGGCAACAATTACCTGACAGGTGGCAACTATTCTTCCTGCTTAACTGTTCTAATTGATAAACAAGTTAAACTTGGAGAAAAGCAGCTTCCAAACTGAAAGAAGCTTGAAGCTCACTGCTCCTTTTACAGACCTGCACAAGAACTTGCACAGCTGAAAATATTTTTTCCCCAAGTTGTCTGTTAAAGGACATTACCTCCCTGCCTACCAATTCTAGTTTCATCCCAAATGAAGGTAAAATATCTAAGTTCCAAAACAAAGCCTGAAATTAGTAGGAACCTATTCAACCATCATTGTGCCAATCAAAATTCTGGAAAAAAAACAATTAAGTGTTACCACCCAACTAAGATCTCTCTCCTGTAAGTTATGCTACCTACATAAAGAACACAGCAGGTCAGCAGCCAAAAAATCTATTTACCTGGCAGACACACATCATTCCATTTTCAGATAACTGGCAGACCCAGTGAGAATCCACTATGAAGCATGCTGACTAAGAACATAAGAGCTCAACTTGAGAAGAAGGACCCATGTGCCAGCATGAAGTAACAGGTACTCCACAGGTCTCCACAGGTACACTAACAAACTGGAAAGCAGAATTAAGACAGGAATCCTTGGCATTTCTTGGACTCTGAAAAAACGCTGCAGGTTTTTTTGGATATAAACCACATTTCATCACCCTACCTTTCTCCAAGAGGCAACTCAAGCATCTGTTTTTAGGTAGCATAGGCCTGTGATAGGAGGCACCCTATCAAACATGCCTGGGATTCCTGCCCTGTTCTGGAGATAATCAAATCATAGCAGAGCCTGCCTGTGCTGGCTCACACATTCATCAAGTGATCACGGAAAGTGTAAGCAGCATGCTCAGGAGGAGGAAGCAGGGATGTCTCAAATTATGGAGTTTGTATTCCCACAACGAATTCCTACTTCCCTGGAAATGTCTGAACATTTGCCTGCCGATGGGAAGTAGAGAATTAAATTCTTATTTTGCTTTGACTGTATCCACAGCTTTTGCTTCACCTATAGAAGTATCTTTACCTCAACCCACGAGTTTTCTCACCTTTAGCATTCTGACTCCCCTCTCCCACCCACTGCAGAGGAGTGAGTGGGTGGCTGTGCTGGGATGAGCTGCTTGCCAGGGTGAGCCCACCACACAGGATTATTCCCTACAGCTTAACTACAACTACTAGTAAGTCTGCAGTTCATGAATGGAATAATACATCTGACACTGATGTTTAACAGTTGGAACCTATTGCCTCATACTTTACCTATCACTCATGCAGGTAATGTCAGTCTCTTCCACTTCTATTGCCCAGTTCATCCATGCATCCCATGAAAATACCCTTCTGTTTTCTAAAGGTGACCACCTTCACCCTCATGCAATGCCACCACCTGCCTCTCAGGCCTAAACCTGTTACACGCCATGCATTCCAAGAGTGACTTGTCCACCCAGATCCTTCACCACTTCATCTGTAAGTCCGTGAATTTACTGTAATTCTCCCTCTCCCCTTGCTCCTCCCTCCAGAGAGCCACCTGGGACTGTCACCTCTGGGACAGCATAGGGAAATGGGAAAACAAAAGAAAATCTATTCCTGACCACTGTGGTCAGCACACAGGTATGCAGGAAACAGACTGGCCTCATGCCTCCACCTTGCTGCAGAGGGTGTGTGTATCTCTGGATTTCTCACCTTAAGGAAATGGCAAACTGCCAGAGGCAGGGATCAAACCTGCTCAGAGGCCTCAACAATCATTCCTTGAGTTTCTCCCTTCCCGGCTGTCTTTTCTGAAAGGAAAGCGTCTCTCTGGAATACAGAATTTGAACTTATCCTTCCCTTTTATACCTTCTGAATAATACCAGATAAGCCTGCAAAAAGGTATGCCCTCCTACTGAATCACTTCCAACGTTTTCAACAGGACTGAAAAGGCCACAGAACTTTTTTTTTCAGGCCTGTTAGCCTGAGGGACTGAAGAAAGATTTACACTGAATGGAACTTCAAAGCCTGAAAGAGAATATCTACTGGAAAACATAAAACTGGTCCCAGAAAACGGACTGATCCAAACCCAATTTTCTCATGTTTTCTGAAAGAAAATTATTTTTGTGTTGATCTTGTAATGGTTCAGGACAAATTCCCCATGAAAATAAAAGAACAACTTTTTAAATTAAACTATTCCCTCTTTCTGTGTCTGTAGTTAGAAAAAAAAAAAAGTTATCTGTTCATTATGCGAACTATTTTTAAGCTCCTTTTAAAACAAATCAATAGTGTTCTATTTGGACTAATTATTGTGAAATGCTTGAATAGCAAGTAACTCAGATCTCCAGCACAGACTCATACCTGTAAAGACAGATTATTTTGCAGACTTGTGTTGGTCTCATTTGCAACATCAACTAAAAAGAAACCAAACTTACGTATTAAAAAAGACACTAATGTTTACCACCTAAGTATTTACTTAAAACAAATCTAGAATTGCCCCTACAGCCTTATAATCTCCATTTCTTACAGTCTTTTGTCTCCTGAAAAGTCTAAAAATTGATGCAGAGAAAGACAAGGGGAAATAACTGTACCCACCATACACAGAATTACAATCAAAGGGTCAATGCAGACAGATGCCATTTCCTCAGGCAAAGCAGACCTGAATTCTTCAACAACTAGAACTCCATTAATAAAAAAAATTAATAATGAAAAAATTTTAAAAAACAAACAAACAAACAAAAAAAAAAACCCAAAGCTAAACAAAGCAAAACAAACAAACAAACAATTATCCTTTTGGCATCCTGTTTTCTCACAGACATGCCCTCTCCTGGACACTGTCCCCAAAATACTACTAACAAAAGCACTCTGAAATTAGTCTAACGAGGATACACATTATCCTGGGGAGAAGGGATCGAAGTCCTTCCAAGAGCACTTCCATGTTCAATTATGCGCAGACAGAGGTGGTGACAGCCCAGCATCAACTCTGCTCTCGTTGTTCCAGCTGCACAGGGAATTCAGCTACTGGGCAGCACAGTGGAGAAGTCAGGCACTTTCAATGAAACCCAAGTGCTGCCCACAGCCAGCAAGGAAAGCTGTGCCTCTGCTGTGTCCCCAGCTCTGCTCAGGGCATCAGGCTGGACAGAGAAGCACATTGTGCACGTTACTTACAGAGCACTCCTGGAAAAGCACAGTGCTTACCTGCAAGCCATGCATGATGCCCTGCTGAACCCAAACAGACCTAACACTCTGAACAGAAGAAGCCAAAGAACTGATTAAATGAAGTTTACATCCTTCACGGCACATGTCATGTGGTAGTGCTGTTCTAGAATATGTCAACACTGTGGTGTTGTTGAACAACACAAGACAACTGATGTGCCGAGTTAACTAAAGAGCGTGGACAAAAAGAGAAGTGGAAGTGTGAGTTATTCACCAGGCTCTCACACTGCCAGTGGAAACCATGCAGCAGATGTCTGCACCTGCTAAATTCACATTACTATTTTCTCCTCGTTATCATGCAGATACAAGTCTGTGAAGTCAACTGTACACACATTTTACATTTTTCCCCCCTAAAAATATAGTTCAGAATATTTTGCAACAGGTATTTGGTCAATCTAAGTTTTTGTCGTTCCTTTACCACTAGTTTTTATTACTGTTGTTTTAAAATTTAATGTTATTTGCTGAGTTTTTATTGCGATAAAACCAGGATTCAGGATTCAGCAATAAAACAAGTTTTAAAACGATCTTCCGAGAGGGAAGGAAATCCCAGAAATTTCTTTCAAAACATTTAACCATCTACTTAGAAGGAAAAAAAAAAGAATCCAACAAGTCCCATCCACTTTGAGACCGACCTGCCACACCACTGCAACCACTCTGAACAGCTTCAAACAATACAAGCTCTTTGAAGCAATGGTAGTGTTTTGCTACTTCTTTAGTGATTTTGTTAACCCCTTAGTCTCCAACACTCACAGGGCTCAAAATATATATATATAGAATTTGCATTTTAGCGAAACAGATTAATACACTCACTCACATTTCTTCTAAATCATGTCATCATGAAACAAGAAACAAGCAAAAACCCAAATTTCACTCAACTACAGCTGGTTCAGTCTCAGCAGCTGCCATGCTAGCAGGCACTAGGTAGAACCAGATACCTGCATTAGAAAAAAAAAGAAATAAAGCATTAATCCCTCAGAACTGGAGCTACTTCTTTTTCATCTTTCCTTTACCGAGAAAGAAAAAAAGGGAAATAATTTTGTTTCTGTATGTAATCAGAAAACCCTACACCCCGGGGCCAACCATACTGTAAATTTTTTAGGTCACTCTAACTGCAGCAACCTTCCCCCACACCCTCAACTCTCTCTCAGTACTGACTGATAGAAAGTCACTTTTCAGAGCCATATGACAGAGATAAAGGCTTTTTCAGATAACATGTGGAAAAACAGTGGCATTAAGTGGTTTCTTGAACTACTGACAATAAAACAAACCTAAAAGCAATCTCAGGGAGCTTAGCAGGAGTTCAGTTCCTATTCAAGGAGAGGCACCAAGCAAATGCCTCTAAATTTATCTAACAAGTTCACCTAAAATTCACTGGTAGCCCAGTACATTTTCAGATTAATTGTTCAACAGCCCTATAACGAAATAGCTTTCATAAATCATCTTCAGTTACAAACAAGTTACTACATGACCAGAAAAAAAGAAGTAATATAATCATGTCTAAGGCCTAAAAATAAAAACTTTTACACCACTGAAATATCCAAAGGAAATAAAAAAACCAATTTGTTCTTCTTGAGCAGAAGTCTTAATTAAAATTCATTAAAAGACATAATGAGAATGCAGTAGCACATGAAAGTATGGCAAATATTCCCCTCAGCTAATCTCTAAATGAGCTTCCCTGGAGCTGCAGCAAAACACAGCACTGCAGGGCACAGCTCAGTTAAGCCCTCTGTAAATCGAACATGACCTATTACATGACACCAAGCACTGTGCACCCCACTCTTTATACCTCCAGCACATACTTCTGTATGCACATTGTATACAAACAGCTCAAAACATTTCTAATTTCTTTATAGCAGTGAGAATTGTCATATTTCAAATTTGCCCACCCAGTCTTTAAACTTCTGAACAGTAGTGTAAGGCTGTCTTGTTCCTTAGTGATAGTTCAATTCATCCCATTTTGCTAAGCAACTCCAAAACAAACATCAAGTAATACCTATTAACCAAATGTTTCAGACTTAGATCAGCTGGATTAAGATGTGTGGTGCTTTATTCTACAACTTTTTAAGCTATCAAACTACCAACAAATGACTTTTTTAACCAAAAAGACAAGAAAAAAAATGATTGAAGTAAGTAAAAGGTCACGTTAAGTTACTTATTTCTGTTTAATTTTAACCACTTGAAGCTGACAACTGTTTCTAGCTCTGACACTGTAAATAAAGCATTGCTGAAAACTAGTAAAAGACAACAGGAATACAGGCACAAGGAAGACAGAACTGCTGAAACATTACATTCCAATGGTTAGTGTTGCAAGCCAGTGAGAATGACCACACAAACTAGAGTTAAAGACAAACAGAAAACAAAATAGTTTGATACCAAATATAGAAAAAATAATGTTTTGAAAATACAAAAGGAAAAGTTGCTTTGCAAAAATACTGGTATCAGACAAAAAAAACCTATACATTTCCCAAAGCATGGATTTTTCCCTTAAATCTGAAAGGGGAGATCCAGAAGACGAATCACTGAAAGAGAGTCTTATTCAACCTAAGTAGGCATGGCCTTATGGCTTCAAGAAAGCACTCAGGTTAGTACCACTCTTGGGCAGTTTCTCAGAGCTTACTCCAGTTTAATTAAGTGTGTGTTGAGAAATACAGAGACTCTCCTTTTGTCACAGTAACATTCTTCTGTGTTCTTGATATTTCCAGCTGATCCCTCACTAACTCAAGGACTGCAACAGAGCACAACTGATACCAACGGAATACCCTGAATCAGTTCAGTTAAAACCAGTCTAAAAATTGACTTTGGAGAACTTCTGTGTCAGCATAACTTCTTTGATGCAATACCCTATCTAATTTAAAACAAAATTACAATTACTTGACTAAAACTGTAATTCCAAACTATTAAGAGTGGGAAAAATACTGCAAGGCTGGTTTGCACCCAATATTTCCTGTTCCTCAGGCAAATTAAACAACATGGATTCTAACTCTGAAACTGAAGACTGGAAGCTCTCACCTTGGACATTACTAATTTCCAGATAACAATTTTGAGGCTGCTCTATAATGAAAAAGAGAGGAATATTCACAAGGATGCAGGCACTCAGCTTGAATATCAAGTGTTGTGTGAAATTTCTTATCTAGCATCCTGCACACTGCTGAAAGATATTTCTGTATATTTCAGTTTCCTCCAGCGTTAGAGCTGAAAGAGGACGATTGAGTCTGAAGAGGTGGATCTCTGTATCATGTAATATTTTGTTTGTCCAGCTTGGGGAAGGAGTAAGGAAGAGATCCTTGAGATACACAATGTGGTTGATTCAGCTGCCTTCAAATAATTGGTTTCTGAAAGAGCTGAAAGCATCTTTTCCTCTATGGAAGTTAAAAGTGGGCAGGTGAAAAATTAAAAAAAAAAATAAAATCAGACACCGGGTTTTAGTATGTCAAGAAAAGGTAATGCAAACATTCTCTATAGAAATGATCATGCAATCATTTCCAAAAATGATCACAAAAAGTAGCAAATCATGAAATATGTAGTTAAGGGGACAACTTCATGCAGAATGGGTTTGTACAGTACATACCCAGATAGGATCTCTTGGGAGGTGCTTTGATTTCTTCATCCTTACTATCTGCAGCTACATAAAAAAAGAGTTGAAGGGAAAATAAAAGAAAGACAAACAGACTTTTATGATTAAATGCAACAGTGGTTATTTGAGTTACAGTTTAGTCAGTTAGTACATTCTTTTCATTAAAAAAAATAATAGCCAGACCAAAACATGCCAGAAATTTTAGTCCCCATGCTTTCTACAAGGCTTCCACCCTACGATGTTAAGATAGGACTGAGGAGTAGGAAGTCCCAGAACAGTCTCAGTGCACAACCCAACAGCAGTGTACCTATGAGGGGAAAACAGAGGCTTAAAAACAATGAAACAGACAGCTTGATTCTTACTTTAGACTATATAAACCCTAACTTTTCATGATCAGAGAAAACAAGCTGTTACATCAGCAACACTGGGTGTGTGGATATGTATGTATAAACAGCTGAGACAGTAGTTGCCTTGCCTCTAGTGGAAAATACTGTTCAAAAAACACTGTCACAAAGCCCAATATCAAGAAGGAGAGAACAGACCTGATCTGAAACCATGCTGCATGCTAAACCTTTTTCACTCTAACCTTCCTCTGCCAGTCGAAAATGGTGTATTACACAAGAGAGTTTTTCAGTGCCAAAACCAAAGGATCAGAGTGCTATAATAAGATACAAGTAATAAAGTGGATTAAGACAACCAGCAAAACTGGATGAATGACAAGAGGAAATCATCTTCACATAAAAACACAGGAACCCATATTCTACTTGTGGAGCCTGGGCTGCACAAGTAAGAAGAGATGTCCAAGAGTCTCCTTTCAACAAATGCTGTCCACTGATTTTCTGTGTATTTCATACATCCAGGGGGCTCAAAATCTGTCACAATGTCTTTGGCATAACTAGAATTGAATCTTTGCTGGGAAGAGATAGGAGGCTGATTTGGGGAAAGAAAAAGAAGGTTCTTCATAGAGTGTCTGTCTCTCCAAGAATATAAGGAGACTGCTCTGGCCCGCCAACATTCCCAAAAGCAACCAGATGTCTCCAGCTCTCTGTATCTGTGACCACCTTGCTTCAGTCATCTCTTGGTTCTTGAGTAAAGACATAGCACACACGCATTTTGTATTTCAATATCCAGCACTTTAGCATGGTAGCACCATCATGTCCCAAAAATACAACACTTTGAACAAAAACAACAACAAAAAAAATTAACAAGAACCCTGGCCCTTTCCGTACTGAGCCAACAAATACATATGGCTGAACAGACACAACTTTAAAACTTGGGAACAAATATGGAAAGCTACTGTTACCACAACAATGGTACCAGGAGATCTGCATTAGAGCAGTTAAGATGCAGTGAGGTTAAATACAGGATAAAAGATGAGAAGCTATTGTTCATGCCTGCTGCTTTCACCTGAAGACTCCTTCGTGTAGCTTTCAATGCATTTGTACGCAGGGGAGAAAACTGTCCTATCACTGGAGGTTTTAAAATCACATTGGGGTATTTGTTGGTTTTGTATTTTGCCTGGCTTGGGTACTGGCTTTTCCCAATCTGAATTGTTAAAAACAGGCTACACAGACCAAGTCTAAAAAAAAAAGTAATAGAACAGTTGGATATATGAAGAGCATTTGCTCTGTTTCCAATCAGCTTGTACTGAAGGATAAACTTTATGTATCCAAAACAAAAATCAGAGAAGGCAGCAACAGCACAACATGGGTTCCACCACTTTCAACTTAATTTCATTTTGCAATACTAAAAGGAAGTGGGAGAAAACCCTGTAATGGAGAAGTAACTGTGAGAAGGGAAAATATTTAAGAAAACTCACACGATCTTTTTAAGTTCTTAAAAACAAAACAAAAAAAAAAAAAATCAAACATTACTAGAAAGTCTAGGGAGACTGTATTTCCCATGCTATGATAGTTACCCTACAAATCAAAGTACAAGCAAATAGACTGAATGGTTTTCTATGTTCTCAATAGTTATTGACATTTTGGGTATTTTCAGTCAGTAACATCTCAAAACAGGCTAAAGAATACAGAACAAGCTTGTCAGGATTTGAAGAGATTGCTTCTTAATGCTTCAAGATATGAAGCAGATTTCTTCTGAACTAGTTATTACTTAAGGGACCTAATTTGTGAGAAAAATAAAAACAAAAGAAAAAAGGCAACTCCCACATAACTGAAAACACACTGGTAAACATATACTTATGCCACCTGGAAGAAACACCACATTTAATAATAATATAAGAAAACAGCAAACTCCTTCCACTGAAATATTCTAGTCTTTCTAAATATTTTGGGTTATTTTGCTAAAACATTCAAAGGGAGGATAGAAAAGAAAAACATTTAAAATGAAGACCATACTTATGAGAAATAATAAATTACATTATCATACAGAAATGGTGTACCTTTCCTTAGGATTCTGCAAGGTTAACCAAAAACAATGAATTCAAACCTAGCTCTTCATTGCCTAGTAAGCTATAAGGAAAGAAAGTAAGTACACAGATTTATCAGCTTGCCTAGATCACCATAAAACCTTATAGATAAGATTAGGTGTATGATCAGAAACAATTCTCACTCCTATTTGTATTGTGCTAGAAACCTATCATTCTGTCCAGCTTGAAAGGAGCTTTGTATGCATCTGTATGTTTATTCTGAGCCACCATACAGTTGTCCTTACTAAAAATCAATCCCATGAAAGAAAAATATTCCAACTATTCTCAATGTTTGTGGGAGGATGCAAGCCTTTCGATGAAAACAAATTATTAAGAACAACGAGTAGGTAAAAATCAGTCTCTCTAGCAAATTTCATATGACAAACTGAGTTTTAGGAAGAAGGACCACAGAACACAATGCAAAACCTTAAAGAGTCCCTATCATCTGTCAAGGGAAGGACTGATTACCCCTTAGGAGACTGTATGCCTTTCAGGGAGAGTTGCTTAAAGAGTGCTACATATTAAACTGAAGAGCCTCCCTTTTTAGTCCAAAGGTTACTGAAAAAGCCTGCAAGAGTGTGCGTGTAAATGTGCACAAGAACAATTTCCTCTCAGAAAGGGCAACCAAAGAAACCTCTCCATCACACCACAAAACGTTAGCACAAACAGCACAGGAGGAGGAAAGCATACACGCCCATCCCAAATGCTCCCTGGATTTTACTGGCTGCTAAATCTGGCTGAAAGTAGATTTTAAGCTGTTCATCCTGCCAGACTGACAACCCCTGTGAACACAGCAGCTTGTGTTTGGAAGCTGGAGTGCAGCTCCTCTTCCACTTGAATTCACTTACCTGAATAGTTTCTCACTACACTCCACAATGAGCAGGAATGGAAGCAGCTTCCTTAGCTATAAAATAAATTACCCTACTGCACAGCCAGGAGCTGCTGCCTTCTAATGATGGCAGTGGATATCTGGAATTGGATCAGACCCTCAATTATTAGGGAGTGTGGAAGAGAACAGATGGAGAGAATAAATTATACATCCTTAATGGCAAAACAACTGACAGAAAGCTGACAGTGTTAATTCTGTTCTTGTTGGTAATAAGCTGTTACATAAAATGTTGTAAGTCAAAGTCAACATAGAGGAACAAAAACCTACCCCTCTCACATTTCTTATTTGCAGGGAAAAAAGCAAGGACTTTGCACAAGACTGAACATTTTATTAAATAGAGAATAATAGTCTGGCCCAACTGAAATTATTAATGCCAAAAAAGTAACCAAAATAAAAAATGGGAAAATTCCCACAAATCCCAACTAATCCCATGCTAAAACCAAAGGAAATGGTACATAAAAACATGATAAGCACCTGGTGTTTTGACAGTCAGTAACTCAAATAAATAGAAAATTATTATCTACAAAAGCAAACAACAGTTTGCAATTGCAACATTTAAATAATAGCGTATGATCATAACTAAGAACTTGGTAAAAAGTACAGCTGAAGAAAATAACTTCTTATTCCAGCCAAGATCTTTAAAAAAATCCAGGCTAGCACAACAACATAACAACCAGCTCTATATTCAGAACGTGGTGTGAAATACTAAGGAGAACTCCAGTTTCTAGACTGGACCAAGACCTGTCTGAAATAAAATTTCAGCTGTACAATTTCATCTGGAAAATAAGCAGTTTCAAAAAAAAAGTTCAGAAAGTGCTACAGTGGAGAGATTGGATTGTAATTAAGACAGAACTTTTGTACTAAGTACAGCACACCATGCTTCCAGAAATATTTATCCTGCAAAAGCCAATTCCCATCACTGACCTGCAAAAGAGCGGCGTTTCACGTTCAGCTCGTTGGACACACGAACCTCAGTGCACAGTTTCAGCATCAGTAACATTGTAATGATCATGATAATGCTCTGCCACAAAAGAGGGGATTCAAAACGCCTTCCAAACCTAAAAAAGGAAAAGAAAATGTGTAAAATATCTAAGCACCTGAAAAAGGAAATGCTAACAGTGACAGGTATGGAAGGCTGAGGAAATCAGAGCCACCAGACAGACCCAGATGCACATACAGTAGCTCAGAGCAGAAGTATCTGAGAACCTTATTTCAACATCCCAGTGAACTCATCCTAGAGATGCTGAAGCGAGAAGCTTAAGTCTGCTTCAAAAGCCAGCAGCAAACCTATTGTTTGAAAGGAGAAGCATATTCATTAAGCAGTAAGCTGGTACAGAGAGACCAGAGTTACGCCACATTAACACCAGTTACATGTGCTCTCCACACACACACTCCAAAGACTTCACATGGACTTCTGTGCAAATTGCCCTTTCTCAATTTTTCATTTTTAAATTAAGTCATAAAAACAACAGCACTTGCGCTATAAAGAAATAAATACCCACAACCCTGTCCAGGCATCTGAGTGGAAGAGCCAAGTCTGCAGAACACACCAACTATTTCATCAATTTTTGTCTTATTTGGACCAAGACTGGGGAAGTAAGGAAGTGTAGATGAAGTGTCATGGGAGCTTCTGAGCACTTACTTCACACAACAGAGAGGGTGAACTTGGATTGTGACCAGTCTTGACTGAAGAGCTTAAGTGATTGCAAAAGATTCTGCTGCAATAAAAGGAGAACCCTTCAGTGGAAATCAGTGATGGTCCAAGATCCTTTTCCTAGAGTACTTGATGAAAGCCCAGCAATCCCCACCACACACTCAGTAAGTGCATTAGGGGTAAAGGGTGGCAGCTTATCAATGTGCAGCCCCCCAAAGCACACTGCATTTACAACACGAAGGTGACACACACATCACAGTGAGCAGCTTCTCTGTGCTCAGTCCTACCAGGTTTTATGCCTTGAAGACAGAGATGCTGAGGAAGTGATTTGGTCAGAAAATATTGCTGTGCTCCCCAGCTTTCTCGCCTGCACTGTGAGGAACACAGGCTTTCTAAATTTCCTAACAGCACAGTTACTACGGTCAAACTTTGACATCATGCTGACCAAGTCCCAAGCCTCACAGTCATGGCAAGTATTGCCCTCTTCTCGACAGTTCCTGTTTTACAGCACCCTGGCAAAATGTAATTTGTTATGCTTGGGCTACTTTCACAGCCAAGCTCCATACTAGTAAAAGCCAGCTAGGTTCACTACCATGCTCTCTCATACTACTGCAGTTCCACTGCAGCCATTTCACCAGAGAGAGATGTTTTGTTACAAGTCAACTAACAAGGAACAGGAGACTGGAAAGTCCTTGACTAGCTTCCTCGGAAATCCTGTGCAAAAGAGCCAAGCAGCCCACATCAGTGAAAATGGCCAAGTATTTCCTGTCTAATGGCATAGGGCTGAGGAAAAGTGCAATGCCTTGAGCCTCCACACCACTACCAGAGGGCCCACCAGTAACTACTGCAGGAACAGCAGTTCTGTGACCTTTAGTCCCCCATTTCTTTTTACCCTCGATGGAGCCATTACTATAACAAATTTGGAGGACACTATGAGGAAAGAAATTAAGAACACAACTGATAAGCATAATCATAGGGAGTGTGTGCTCTGGATAAGGCTTTCACTGCACTAGTTCAAAATGCAGGGGAAAAGAACAAAAGTTTGGCCTAGCCTATGCCCCAGGCTCTTGATTCCAGAGCTCATTCAGCCTGTGTTGCTGACCGTGGCCAAGTTTCCCCCATCTACTGGAATTCAATACTATTATATTTGTCTCTTACACAGGGATGAGAAAAAAATATGAGAAAGACTTACTGAGAATTACAGAGCAGTCAACTATAAACCACTTTACATCAGGTTTAGAAAAATCATCTCCAAATACAAAAGTATTTGCATGTAAAAATACAGTAATGCATTTAAGAGGGGCTGAGATAGCAGCACAAGTTAGAAGCTATTATGACAGTAAATCCAGCCACAGGTCAATGCAAGGTTAGCTTCTCCCTGCTGATGAGATTATTGGTCATTCACTAATGGATGCCTCACATAAGTACTGTTTTGCAGTATAAATACCCACTCCCTACAAATACAAATAAGCATAGCCACCTGCTGTCTGATCTAAACAATTTGTCATGAGATTCAAGTATTGCTGCAGACCCTCTGCCCCTTAACACTAGGGGGGGAAATAAGTAAAGCAAAACTCACAACACACAAGAGCTAAAATTAAAATCTAAAAATTCTTACGGGAACTTCAAACAATGCACACCACCCATAGGGTTTTTCACGACCATCCAGTCAAAGACCACAAAGGTTATACAACAAAATATACTCATGTGAAATGTATCTTCCCAAACACCAAACCCCAGAATGAGTCTTGCAGGCAACACAATCCTCTAAACTAGATCACATATACAGGAAAACAAACAGCTGCCATGGAGTCTAACAGGCAGAGCAAACTACACCACATGGATTACACCACACTACCTGGGCAGCAAGACTGAAGGAAGTACCAGTGTCAAGGACCACTCTTGGGTTCTTGAAGCTGTAAAAGTAAAGCCAGAACACTCATTTTGCTCAGGATCATGGACACAAACACCACTCCGAGCTGCTTACCCTACTTTGCACTGATATCAGGGCCTGCCAAAGCAACACAAATCCAGTTTAAGACTCCTCAGGCCAGCTTGAGCCAGGAGCACTATGGGATGTAAGCCCTGTAGGGCGAGCATGCCATTCCATGTTCTGTTTCCTTTCTGCCTCGCAGACATTATTCCTGTCTCTGCCTAAGCAGGAGCCAGGAAAGGAGAAACATTAAGGTAATTAAAGCACCTTATGAGAGAAAGATGAAGAGCCCTAGGATACTAGAACAGGCTTGAGGAAAAGAACAGCTTTGAAGCCCTGGGGGTGAGGGGTCACCACCGTTATTCTGCATTTTCATCCCATAACTACAGTGTTGTGTAATAAAGTGAATTATTGACACTTGCAGTATTCCAGGAACTCAATTCATATGTCAGACTACAAAAAACAAAGAGTTTTTCCACTGTTTACTTCATTTGTAAAAACAAAAGAACCCTTTATTTCCTGTACTAGTCAAATATGCAAATAAAAGGAGGGAGCGGCTTCCATGTTATTAATGTTTCCACAGCCTTCAAATGACTAATGCATGTTCAGGGTGATGAAGACAGGAGAACTGCACGTTCAAGCCAGAGCAGAGACTAACTAGTTATTGAGAAAACTACGTAATTCCATTGGTACAATTCAATTCTGCAATAATCCTGCTATTCCAGTCCTGGGCCTACTCAAAACAGCAAATGCCAATTGTGAAAAAGAAGCCTAAGCTAGACCAAACATAAAAGGTTTGCTTAGTGCTTTCCTAAGACATCTTTCAAAAGAAACTGACTGCTTTTGGTGCCAGATCACCATCACCCTGACCACTCTGTTTCCTCCTACACTCCTGGATGCTGTTCCAGCTTTCATCTGCTGTCTGCTAAAGGTTTTTTCAGCCCTTTGGGAAGTTACAGTCTCTAGGCAACATGGAAAGCACACAGATACACCACACACTACCAGGATCATGACAGATAGCCCAGGGTAGCAGCATGGCAGCTGCCCTGGAAGTCATCCTGAGCAATTAGGGAATTTAACCCATAGAATTTAAGCAGGAAGAAGAAACAAACTGGTTTTGCAAGAGGATCTTTTGATACGAGGTTCCTCTTGACATGTAAACTTCCAAGACCTTATGCACCATCCCAAACCGAGCTCCTCACTTGGGCACACAAAATTCTACTTTACTGCACAAAAAAGTAGCACATCTTATTACTGCTCTCTGGCACTTACACAAAGGAGGAGGAATTGCATAACACTTTTGCTCTCAATATCTGAGCAAGATTCCACCAGCAGGCCACAAGTAAGGCAATCTTTCAAAGTTGTAGTCATTCTGTCAGCTTGATTCATAGCATCATCCCACATTCCACACATGGTAAAAGCTGGCAAGATTCATTTTCGTAACAGAAGCCTTAAAAGCATAAGTTTCTCTTTCTCGCAGAAAGTCCTTCATACATCAGTGCTCTGCTTTCTCAAGCCAGACCAACACCAGACAGCAGGGATCTGGTCCACAAGTGGCACTATTACAGCATAATAAACACCTAGGAATCTACCCTTGACAAGAACAAGTTCACCATTTCTCTATAAATTATCTCCAGCTCCATACTTGAGTCTCTAATCTTAAACAGGGAGCTTATTCCATTGACTCCAGCACAGAGAGCTCCCAGTTCTATTGATATTGCTGTTTTAGGAAGACATTTTGTTTCAGGTCACCTGATGAAGAATGGGGTAGAGGGCTACCTTTGCTCAAAAATAACACGCTCCATAGTCTCCATCCTGTCCCTGGCTGTCAGAACTTGTTCTCACAGTCTGCCTTAAAACAACTGTTTTGTGAGAACAATTCCAAAACTGGATGGTTTTATTTTCTGTTTCTGGATTCCTGTGGCACTGTTGTATGAGATTTAGGACAGTGTCCCATGGAATTGCAGCTCAAACCCTTTGGAAAGAACATTGTCTTCTTGGAAAACATACAAATCATATTATATAATGACATCAATTTTACAAAACGTGAAACAGGAAAAAAACCCAAAAAACTTCTGGAGATAGCAGGGAACATAAGTACTTTTGGCTGCACTTAGTCAAGATACATATAAAAATTCTATGTTGATTTCTAAATCTATAGCTCCTTTTCCTCTAGCTATTTATTCTCATTTTAATATTAGAAGAAACTGTAATTTATCTCTTCATAAGCTCTGCTTTAAAAATGAAAGGGCAAAGAGAGAGAGGGGGAAGAGAGGGAGAACTCACAAGTAAGTTTTTCTGCATCCTCCACCCCCAACTGATTACACAACTCTCACCCGCCTTCTCGTTCCTGTTCTTCACCATGACAATGCACAGCTACTCAGCTGGTAGCCCACAGGTCACACGAACCCAGGAGATGTGTGCACCTTGGCCTAGTGCCACAGAGAACTCTGGAGCCATCCCACAACTTCTGAAGCCTGGGACAGCTTAAACAGATAATTAATCACCTCAAAGCTCAAGGTATCCCTTGAGCAAGAAAACACAGCTAACTCAAGAACGTATAATAAGACATAAGGCACAAGGTATCAAAAATGGTAATGAAGTGTTTAATTAAAAATGCAGAGGGAAGAAAATTGCTGTCAGGTTTTTTTTTTTTTTGGAGCAGGTAATACATTTTCATATGCACCAGAATTACAAAGGCCTAGAGTTCTGCACTGCCTCTCGATGTCTATCCACAGTGCAGACTTCCCCCAGGCTGATCAGTCCAGAGAAACAATGACCTGTGGGGCTGGAGAAGACAGACAGGAGAAGCAGTACTGACAATGGCAGGACTAAACAAAGGGGCAGCTGATGCAGTCATAAATCACATCCAGCAGCTATACTGGCACCCCAAAATAAACATTGCCTTGACGTGTTAGATAAAATTGTAACAGTAGTTTACTACTAAAAATGAAGTTAAATTGGTATCATATCTACTACAGCACAAAATCTGCTTTTCACACTGGCAAACAGACTCCCTTGTGTGATGTTGTAAACACAAACTGCCTACTTTAAATTATTTTTTTAAGAATCCTCTTTGAAAGGGCAAAAGACTTCACATGGCCAAACTTCTCGTTTCTTTTTCCTAAACAAAAGCCATGTATGCATAAATAAAGTGAAGTAGAATTGCGCCCATTGCCATCCATACCCAGTCTTCATTCTTCCAGACCAATCCTTTCCCAATGTTTTACACAAAGTTCTGGCACATTGCTGGAACACAGCAAGGCCAAATACACATAACTGAAAGCAGAAACGCCTCTTTAAAGATGCCATTTTGAGACATTGTATGAAAGAGAAGCACGAAAAACGGATACTGTGCTATTGTCATCACTAGCAAACTAAAAGTTCTTTGGGCACACACTGAAATTAAGTGATTAGATGTAAGAAAGACAAGGAGGAGAGGCATTGCACTGAGCCCTCTTGACTTTAAAAACTGGCTTACCATTGGAGACAGTCTAATCAGAGAAACAGAATTTGTGAAAACAGGTAACTGGAGACAGGATTGTTACCCCTGATCTCAGTAGTAGTTTGTTCACTGGCTACTGCCGCAACGCAATCCACCAGCTGAAACTCTATTGACACATAAAACATGCCAAGATTAGGCAGCAAATACTCTATCTGGAGGGGAGATGAAAGGTCAAACTAAACCCATTGCAAAACCAGACATTAAAACAAAAAAGGATAAATAACCAAAATAACCAAGTACAGTTACAGGAGCCTGTAGAATCCATCATTCCACAAAGAGAATGCGAAGGAATTGCCCCCATAGCTGGGGTGAAGTAAGTATAATAAAGCCACAGGGGAAAGGTGGGAGGACTGGGTCTGTTACGAGTAACACAAATACAGAAAGACCAGCACAACTCAAGAGAAAAAATACAGAGGTAACATGGCATAAAAAGCAGGAACAGTCTGTCCTGGTGACAATACATGAAATTTCAGGGAAAACCTGGGAGTAACAACAGAAACAAATTATAGAAATGTCTTTGAAGTTAAAAACAAAACAAACAAGCAAAAACAATAGAAACATCAGCCATCCTAGGAAATAATTGAGTCCTGAAAAGCAACACTATTAAAACTTGAAAGTTTTTAAGGTCTAACAATTGAAGTTACTTATTTTTGGATCAGGGCAGAGGAGAAGTCCAGAGAAAATTACTCTGGCTCAAATCATGTGCTTAATAATCAGGGGTAATGAAGAAAAACCAAATGAAACCAGGAGCTGTATGGTAGTAAAGTTTTCAGAAGAGAGACTTGGATTAATACTAGGTTTGCTAAAGGGAAGGAGATGTCAACGGGTACCTGGGGAAAAAAATTATATACAGAACAAAATTGCTTGTAGGAACAGTTCTGTCCTGGCATCAGAACAGAATAAATTATTTAAGAAATTTAATACAAAATAAATAAAAACCTTCTAATTTCCTCTAAAGAATATTACATACACAATTAAAATAATTCTGCTGTTTATGTCATTATCAAGAGCATTGTGTCCCAGATAATGCACTAGCCATAGGTGACATCAACCAAATAATGCAAAAATTGAATTGCCAAGATGCTCTGTGGGTGCATTTTAATCATGTTCACAGAAATCATAGTCTCTTGCTCTACGATCCTCCTTTAATCATCCAGATGACCAAGGGTAACATCCACCCTCAACGCTGTTTTCATGACTTACTGGTGCTTATAACTACCAGGGATGCATAATTTTTTTAGGCAGACAAGCAAAATATTCTCTCCCGGGAACACTGAATTATCATCATGCAAGTACTCTTTTGTCTTTTAGTTCAGCAAAACTAGAGACAATTGATTTCAAGTACAGACAGCAAGGTTCCTGCAGGCTCCTGCAGGAAGCCATTCCATGCCAAGTTCCAAGGTGACCAAAGCCCACACAGTGTTTACACGTGTCAGGGAGTGATACGATTATGTGGCTTAAGAACTCACAGTAAAAAAATTACATACTCCTATTAATATAAATGTATTCTCTCTCTTTTGAGGTACTGACAAACCTTTCAACATTAACATAAATTATAACTTTTCCTTACTTGCAGTATTTATACTTTCGCACCTCTCTTAACGAGATATCCTTAAAATAAACTCAAATTAAAGATTTTTTTTCAGTTCTTCCATAGTCTGAGTCTCACTTAACAAATGCCCTCACCTGAGTTACCAAGAAACTTCCAGCACCTCTATTCAGGTATAAGTCATTTCTATATTTTGATTACCTCCAGTAAAACCACATATTTGACTACTTCTCTTTCTAAAACTCTCAGCTGAAGCTTTTCACTTCTCCTCCTCCTGCCAGTTCTTCTACTTCCCTCCTGCTCTCTGCTCCCTCCATATACTTCTCCCCAGGAAAACACAGTTCCAATGCAACAAGTAGCTCTGATCTAGTGATGACTCCTCTGTTTGACTGCCAGCTTGTGGTGCCCAGAAAGCCTCCTGTTTTCCACTCCAGCACAGCACTCACATGTTACATTTTGCTGTTGCAGGACCCAGGAAGCCATTACACAGAGTCAGAGGAGGTTTCTTTAAAAAGAAACTGGAAACCAACGAACGGATGCAGCCTGTTATCTATCAGTTCTTTACACATTAAAAAGCATTATTTTCTAGTCTAACCAGAATCACAGAACAACCGTCATTAGTTGCAGTAATTGCCCAGACCACTTCATCTTTGGTTTTCCAAGTACATTCTCAGTGGTGTAGCATCTATATAATCAAAAATAACAAGTAAGATGTTAATAACATTGATTCACAGAAATCATGCTTTAATAACATTTTCTTTGTCCAGCAGCACAAGACTTAAATATGGAAACAAACTTGCTCTTAAGTATTGAAAGTGGTGTTGAAAGCAAAAGAAATTTGCTTTTGAAAGGCAGCACATCTTTTCTTTGCTTATCCAAGAATGAAAAGTTTCATCTGTAGCTGTGCATAAAGATCTACAAGTGAATCCCCACTGAAGCCAGCTGGCATCCTGGGAAAATGCAAGAATATATGGCAAGTGTACCAGTGACGTTAATGCCAACCAGATACTAGAACAAATGTGTGGTACCGAGTTTTTCACTCTGAAAATGGAGATAGAGGACCATGAGAAATGTAAAATACAGTCAGCAAGAAAAAAGACCTGACTTAGCATAAACCTCTTTACCAGCAAGTTTAAAAGTTTCATCTCGAAAATCAGAGCACTGATAATCAGATTTGACAAGGGGAACAGACCGTGCTCCCCAGACCAGTTCATTCTGCTTAAAACAGACTCTCACACTGATGGAAAGACGGCATTTAGATCTTCAAGAGAAGGAAAAATGTAAGTAAAACATTATTTCCTCAAATATTCCAATCAAAGCTTTACAGCTGGAAAGCAAACACGAACCTTTAGAACTGAACAGAAACACAGACAACTTACCAAAAAAGTATTCGCAGAATGTTAGCGACCAGCAACACCAGGCAGACGTAGGTGGAGAAGCCCTCCGCGTTCTGGGTGCGCCGAATGTCCCGGTACTGGGGGATGTAGGGCACGACGCCGCCGAACACCATGGCCCCCGCGGCGCCCCACGCCACCAGCTGCTGCATGGGCACCAGCAGCCACTCCAGGCCGCCCGGCTCCATGCCGGGGACGTGCGGGGAGGCGCTCAGGCTGAGGGATGCCCTCAGGGCTCAGGGTGTCCCGCCGCAGCTCTCCGGCCGGGGCCGGCTCTAGCCACGGGCGGGCTCCTGGCCGGGATGCGGCACCATGACTGCGCCCTCTCGCGCGGGGCCCGCACCTGGGGAAAGCGACGGGGCGTGAGCGGGGCTCTGCCGAGGGCGGCTCCGGCCGCTGCCAGCCGGGCGCTGGCGAGCCCGGACCACCGCCCTGCCGCGATCGGGTCGGGGCCGCCCCCGCCCCAGCCCCAGCCTCAGCCTCACCCCCAGCCCGGCGCTCCACAGGGGAAGCCCGGCCCCAGCGCGGCAGCCGCGCTGCTCCATCGGTGAGGAGAGCGGCAGCAGCCGGACAGGGCGCGGACACGCGGCTCCGCCGCCACCCCCGCCCGGACCCCGGGTCGCGCCTCCGAGGGGGCTTCTCCGCCTCCCTAGCCCACCCGCGCCCTCCCCGCCCCGCGGACACGCACGGCCGCCCGCCCCGCACCTGCTCCCCGAGCTCCGGCCGCCGCCGCCTCCATCCCCCGGCGCCGCTCCGCGGTCGGGCAGCGGCGGCCGGGGCTGCCCGTGACGCACCGCGAGCGGCCGCGCCTCCACCAATGAGCGCCGGGGCCGCCCCTTCCTCCGGCGGCGAGCGGCAGCGGCGGGCGCGGCTCCGGCCCCGAGCCCCAGCCCCTTCCTCCCCACACACCGCGCTGCTGCCCGCGGGCCCGACCGGCAGACGGCGGGCGGCTCGGCCTCGAGAGGTGCTCGGCTCCCCCGGGCGCACCTAGGCGCCTTCCCCTCTGAGGAGCGCGCTGAGCTGCCGCCCCGGGTTCTGCTCCCCAGGAGTTACGGAAAATTCCATCATGCCTCATGGATAAGGGGGAATGGCTTTAATCTGAAAGGGAGTAGATTTAGATTAGATATTAGGAAAAAATTCTTTACTTTGAGGGTGGTGAGGCACTGGAACAGCTTGCCCAGAGAAGCTGTGACTGTCCCATTCTTACAAATGTTCAAGGCCAGACTGGATGGGACTGCAAGCAACCTGGTCTAAAGAAAGGTGCCCATGGCAGGGAGGTTGGAACTAGGTGGTCTTTAAGGTCCCTTCCAACCCAAACCATTCCATGATTCTATGGTTTCTGTGGCTCTCCGAATTGCAATGGCTGGGGAGGGAAAACGTGGATCATCTCTCCAAAGTAGGGGACACCCAAAGTGACCAAGGGAGTCTGCACTGTTGCTTGCACTGGGCCAGCGGAGGACAAGTGCTGCACACAGATATGTGGAGAATGACAGCATGGACACTGCATCCACCTCCTTCAGCCACACTTAAAAGGATGGATCATCCACCGTGCATTCAAGTGGCTGCACAGCTGTCCTCAAAGCTTGTTCCTTGGGCTCCCCATAATACTACCCCAGACTGCTTCCTTCTACCTTCTAAGTGCCCTTACTGCTCGTCCAACATATAGGAAGTGAGATGGGTTTTCTTGCATCTGAGTGATGTTTATTTTGTGTTCTATAGCAGCAACTGCAAATGCTTTTTGTGAGTCTTAAAGGGGAAAAGAAGCTGAATTAAAAACAGAAATGTCTGTTTCGGGGCTTCAGAAGCCTTTTGTTTACTTCCTGCATAGCAGCACCTTCATCAACTGCAACCATTTCTTCCACTGGGCAAGTTCTTGCGGCATGCATGCAGCATGTGAATCTGCACATTACCGCAGAATGTATTTGTCAAAGGCATTCTTGGAATACCACCATGCAAACATCCAAAACAGCCTCCTATGTAGATCAGCTGACCAGTGATAACATTGGGATTTACCTTTCCTACAAGGAAGTAGCAGCTCTGCTACTTGAACAAAGCTCTGTTCCATTACACAGACTTGACAGTTTGATTGCTGAAGTTAAAAATACATAGTGGATGTTTTGAATTCTGATTTTTGGATGAGGATCCCGAAGTTCCTGATTTCATCGTGTCCAACTCACTCAGAGAGTGTATAACAAATCAATTATGTATAAACTGCATTATTTAAAACATATTTTATTATTTAATGGCTCATATTTCATATATCACTTGCACATTGTTTTCATCAGGCAGTTATGCCAACTTCTTTACACAGGTTCCTTGCAGCCCTTAGCACATTATTTTTCCTCAAGCACAATGGTCTAGACAAACCTCAAACTGAAATAAGAGTAGCCCAGATTAGGAAGCCAATTTTTGTTCATGTAAACACAAGTATTATGAGAGATTGAGAAAATAGGTATTTTGAAGTAATGGTTACCTAAGTAGAAGAAACTGCCCAAGTTGGCCCCAGATTAACTTCCAGAATTAGCAATTCCAGAATTATTCCAGGACGCTCTTAAGTCTATGCAATAACAAATTGTATGCACTATTAAGATTCTGAAGTACTCAACTAGAAACAGACAATTGCCTTGAAACTGTAAGGGTAAAAACTCTGAATTACAGTGCATTGCTGTGTGAACACTATTCAGTTTTGGTTACTGAAAAACGTCCTAGTTGTTCAGGAGTTAATCCACAGATGAAAGCTAAACTGACCAGTGACACCAAACACTGGGTAGGAGGAGGAATGACAAGTTGGCTGAACTCCTCAGGCTGAACAGCTGCCTAAAAGCTTGTTCCAGCATCAGGGAGGGACTCTTCTGTTCTCAGGATATTCTAAAAAGCTATGGACAGGTTTTTTTTCTAGTGGTACCATCCTGAGGCCTCCAGCATAGAATTCTGCCTGGAACAGGAACATCCAACCACAGCAGACCCAGCAAGACTCCAGGAGGAGAGTGCACTGGAAGAAATTTATCTAAATCTGGGGTGATAACAGATGATTGGAGAGAGTCTTGCATCATCAAGGAAAAGTTCTGCAACCTGCAGGTCTGAGTGCAGTCACACAAGAATGAGCCTTGTGAGGCTTCATATCAAAGCAGATTTCTTTATCAGAGAGATAGTAACTGAGAGGGAGCTCAGAAGGACCGCTCTCTTGGTGTAAATGCAGAGCCTACCCTAGAAATAGTACTGCTTCACTGCCAGACAGCAATCCTCTGTTTCAAGTGAGGAGAAGAACAGGTGCATTTATTTTTTCACAGAGGCTGGCAAAATTCCCCCATTAGAAAAAAAAAAAAAAACCAACTCTATTTGTTAGAATTACATTACCCATTCAGAAAACAGAAGCAGACAAAGTTTCACACCAGATCTTTGAAGACTAAATTAATCTTTTTAGGACATCTGCTGTAGGAGAGTTGAAACTGATTATGTGAGCAGCTCTAGCCACCTAGTTATGAACTAGCTTCTAGCAGTTAACATTTTGGTGACAACGTAGTCCCCAAACCTCCAAACATACCAAGAACTTTGATTTATTTTAGATTAAGAAATCTGATAAGAAATGTTCTGATAGTACCTTTGGATATGGTTTAAGCAAGCTGAAAATGCTGAACAAACATGGGATGTTTTCAAAGGACTTTAACATTGGTAGAGGTAGTAAAAATTACTGTGTAAGGTTTGGTTTTTGCAAATAGGTCCACTGACTAAAAGAAGTAAGCAGAGCCCCATTTCTACATTTGGCTCCATATGGCCATATTCCTCTCAGGACAGCACTGGGACCAACAGGACACAGGAATGAGCCACCCAATGGACCAGTTTCATGACAAGCCTTAGCCACCTCTTTGCAGTTTTTTACTGGAGGAGGAGGAGGAGGAGGACAGCCGTGGGTGCTTCACTTGTAGTTACTGCGGTAGCAAAAATAGCAGATTGCTGCAAGTCTCCCGACCAGTCTGTTGTTCTGTCAATTCATTTTGAAAGATGAGTATTAAAATTGTTTTATGTTCTACATTAGAGAAATGCTGTTGCACAGAAGCAAGCATAGAAAGTCCCTGCAAGACATAGGCTAAACTGCAGATTTAAATTCATTTAAATTTAAACTGCTCTAAGTCACTCCTTGAACACATTGCACAATAAATGTTGTCATAAGGATAAAGTGAATCCCTATGGTAGCCAAATTCCCTTCAATTATCACATTGTATATCTCATTCTACAACTGCAGCCATGGGGAGATTAAAAAGAAATACTCACTGTACTGTTCATAAAACAAGTAAATGCGTCTTTAGTGTCTTGAAATTGGTCATTCCTACCATAATGTATTATCACTAAATCAGCTGTCCTCTTCTCTCCATTTTTTAATTTTTCTAAAGTAACCCCACTGTAACTGGTTGCAGAAGCTACCTCCTGGGCCCTTCCAGCACTGCTGAGCCCCTGTTTTGGCAGCTGATGGACAGAATCCATGTAGCGTTAATAGGAGATACAGTTTCATTGCACATCTTCACCACTCTTCATTTCTCCTTCCGTGCTGGTCTTTGCAATCAGAACAGTGAACATCAGCATGAGCGGAACACCCACCTGCACTTCCAAGGAGGAGCTCTGAGAACATGCCCAAGCCTACAAGCCCATCCCTGGGCAGCAGTCACATGCTTTGCACCAGGGAGCAGGAACCAGGACCATGGAGGTTGATGATTAGACTCCTCTCTGTACTTGGACTGCTACCATCTCCACAGACAAATGGAGAAAAAGCCCTAAAGCAAACATGCCAGAGCAGGAATCAGCCTGACAGCTGGCAGAGATACATGAACCCTTCTTCAAATCATTACAGCTTTGTAAACAATGGGCAAAGTTCAGAGTGGGGAAATAAACAGCAGTCCTCGTTCAACCTCTTACCTGAGTAAGCAGCTACACAGGTAAGAAGTTGAACCAGGACTGCTTAACCCACAATCTGCTTTTCTGTCAAACAGGTCCAGCTGGCTACAATAATTTCTTCTCCACTTGCCCTTGGGATGCCTTTGGTGTGTCCCGTGATCTCAAGGTCACCTCAGCAGTTGGCTGCAGCAGAGGAGCCCATAGGCAACTCCTAATCCACCTGCATATGCTTTCCCATGTCCAACAGTGCAGCCAGAAGTTCTCACCTCAACAACCTTCAGGAGCAGAGCTGCTTTCTCTTAAGAAAATATGTAATAGAGGAACGTCTCCACAGATGGGATCTGCACAGTGTGCCATGGGAAAATACCATGCAGGCTCCATTCTTTGCTAATCCAATGCATGGTGCTCAGCATCAGAAGGGACAGATTCCTCTTTTATTCCATCTTACTAAAATGGCTATTTTATTAAGCTGCTTTTTGTTGGACCTTTTTTGACATGATGCAGAAAGAGCTCTGCACCATCTCCCTCTCTCATGCACTTCACTCCTGCCTGGGGCAAAATGCTCACTAATTACAGGATCAACTGTGTTCCACAAGAAGCTGCTGATACCAGAGAGTGAGTGGGAAAGAGGGAGTGTGGTGGGTTGGTCGGTCATAGGCAGCAGTGAAACCCCACTGCCACTTGCTCACTCACTCCTTCCTGCAGGATGAGGCAGAGAATCAGCAGGATGAAACCATGGGAAAAACACCTATGGGTTGACATAAACATGTAGTAGTGAATAAAAAGAACATAAATAAGTGATGGAAAGGCAACCACTCACCACCTCCCACTAACAGACTGGTGCCCAGCCAGTCCCCGAGCAACAGCTACTTTGGAAGAAACTTCCTGCCCGCAGCCTGGTTTTATTGCTGAGTGTGATGCCGCATGTCCCTTTTATCACCTGGGTCAGCTGTCCTGTCTGCTTCCCCTCTCACCTTCTTGCACACCCCCAGCCCGTTTGCTGGTGGGGGAGGGCAGAGTGAGAAACAGAGGTGGCCTTGATGCTGTGCAACCACAGTTCAGTGACAGCTAAAACACTGGTGTGCTGCCAGGGCTGGTTTGGTCACAAACACAGCACCGTACGGGCCACTCTGGAAAGAACTGACTTCATCTTAGCCAGAGCCAACACAGGGCATGAAATGCAATTTGGGAGATCCTTAAGCTGGCTTTTTTGCTGAGGTGAGGGTGCAAATGTAGTGTCTAAAGTGTCAGGAAAACTATCCCTAGCCTGCTCTGACTCATTTTCTCTCCCTTTTGATGAAGCTGTGGAGTAAATAAGAAGCAGAGAGAGAAAAGAAAAATGACAGAGAAACTACAGCTTCATCATGATTCAAAATACCACTAGGTGACCTGGAGTCAGTAGCATTACAGCACCCAAACTGTTTTTTCTTTCTCTGTTCCAGGACAAGGACAAAGTGCTCCTGGTGGTATTTACACACTGTAGCACACACACCTGGCTTGTTTCTGTTAGATAAGCTCAACACCCCTGGTACACTTATGAACAGAACAAAACTAAATTTATGCTCTCCTTACCATGAGCAAAGAGTGCAGAATGAGGAAAAAAACCCCAAAGACCAACTTTATTGCAAGAGTAATACTTGAGTCAAAGATAATTTAGATGAGACAGACACAAATACAGCAGACTGATTTTTCTGAAACTCCAAGGAGCTGCAGTTACAGGTGCTTTTGATTAATACAGCATCTATCCCAGAGAGAAAGGTAACATGCTCATGTGTCCTCTGAGGCCTCTGGCCAGCCCCGAAAGTGGGAGCAGTCTCCAGCACCTTTCTGCTCAGCTGACACTTGTGCTACTTCTGCTGGCAGTGTCCCTTGGCACCCTCTGGCCCCTCCATGGCCTTGTAATTTCAGACACCTTTTGCCAGGCGTGCTTGGAATACACACCCAAATGTCTCCTGCTGGCAAACACCATGTGGAATATTAAATGTGGAGCCAAGGTGGGAGGGTCTCCTACATTACCCAAGCTGTATAAAATACCTGTCATAACTCTTAGCACCTCCCCTCTGCCACAAATGTCTCACAGAAGAAGCAGGCAGGCCACTGCCAGTCAAGGTTTCAGTCTTAAGAGTGTATTTGCAAAAGATCTTTGTTTCAGATGAGAAAGGGCAAGCTTTTTCTCCCAAGGAAAAAAAAAGCCCAAGAATCAGATTACCACACTCTTGGCTTTTTCTATTGCTGTCATTGCTCACTGACTCACATCTTGCTGTTAGAGCATGTGTCCTACACCCGATGTTCCTTAGTGTTATTACCCATATTTGCCCACATCAACTCATGTTTTATGCAACCATACTAAGTGCTTTCTGCTAATTCAAGGTGAATTTAAACTGCCTGTACCAGGAAAACACTCGAGTTGCCTTCTCTGGGAAAAATTGTCTCTGAAGCTGCAAGGAAACATTAGCATATCTGCAGTTTGGTCACGGGAAACTTTACCCAGAGTTCTTTACACCTTCTGGAAATGCAAAATGGGCATTTTCCAATGAACCGCTCCCTCCTTTGCCCAGCTTCCAGCCTCTTCAGCAAAGGCTCTCTTTATCAAATATTTTAGAAAAATACTCTTTCCATCACACACCACAGCACATGCCATGTTTAATATCTGTGCACAAAATGCTCATTCTGCTCTGGACCACGAGTTGTCTGGAGGAGAGCCACACCAGGCTGTGGGATCTGAACACGTGAGGTCAGCTCCCTGTCCTTGTGCTGCAGGGGCTGCCGTCCTGCCCTCATGGCAGAGCCTCACCTGCGTTTTCTCCAAGAAGGCTCCTCAGTGCATGTGTGAGCAGCAAGGCCACGGGGTGGTTCGAGCACAGTCCCCAGATGCAGTGCCAGGCATGCCAGCAGCAGGCCCCCAGGCCAGAGAAACAGACCCTGCCCCCTCTCCCACCTGCAGCCTTTCAGGAGGGGAACTGCATGGTGAATACTCCTTCACCCTTACTATCCAAAGACAATAGAACATGGCTGGAGCAGAAAAAAGCATGGGAAGCAACATCTCTTACCAGCCATGTCTGGGAAACATAGCTGGAGATTTCTGGATCACCACATGATATTTCAGTCAGCAGCAGCTAGGCGGGTGATTTCACAGAGCTGTGAATTACACACAGCTCTTCACAGAGCCAAAGGATGCCATCACCACCCACCACTGACTCTGCAGTCACCTTTCTGCTGCTCCTGCATTTATCCTGGTGCAATACACTCACAGGGAAAACTACACCCTCTGCTCTGTTTACAGCTACTTAGCAATACATGATGCACACAGCACACCCTGAACATCTGATCAAGATTATCCTTAACCCTGTCAGTTTTCTTTCTGAAGAAATTTGCAGAAGAGGGCTGACTGAAAAATTTCACAATAAGGGGATTTGTGAGCAGCAGTCCCAAAACAGAACACTTTTATTAAAGGCAGAGCACCTCCATCAGGGATCAGGTTTCCCAACGGCTGGAATTACCCTTTTGTCTTCAAAGATACAGAACCTGAAATTTGATCCATGACCCAGGCTTTTAATATTCACCTCAAATGACTTTGTCTTTCAAAGGAGCACAAGCTGTCAGACACTACTGACCCGAATGCCTTTTCCCCTGCCTGAGGTATTTGCATTTCACTCACCACGTCTTTCCATGTTTTTAAATTACAACTTGTTACTTCTACTGATGTTACCATATGGAAGAAAAGCGATGCCTTCACCAGGAAGTACTCCAGTGGAACAGGCTTTCAGTGGACTATATTATGCTGAATCAAGAGATCGGGTAAATGTTAAAATGTTAAAGTTTGCCACAAGAACCATCAGCACCATTTAGGATTGCTGCACATGAAAGCTGCAAAGTGACACAAGAGAAGCTACCTGAGAGGGAAGGACCAAGCACAGCTTGGTGACTCAAAGACCCAGCCCAACAATTTGTTAGCAAAAACACCACGATTGTGGTGCAAGCACTAACTTGCACCTAGCCCTCTTCTCTTCAGAGAAAACTTTCAATACTGACCATGCCTCTGCCAGGAAGAAAAAAAAGCAAACCCACAAAATTTGCCGTGCCATTTGCATCCTGCCTTCTGATCTGCAGCCAAACAAGCTGCTATGTTGGCCCAAGAACACTTGCCTCCTTGTCTTCTTCCAGGACTAAATTTCCTGTTTTCTTTCTTACCACACATGTAATACTCAGCTTCTCTGCGAGACGTCCTCTTTCTGACTTCACCTCCATTCCAAAGCAACCCTGAGCCAGACATGCTTGGAGTATGTGACCAGAGGATTCCTTACCCTTGGTATATGAAATCTTATTTGTAAGCAAAGAGGAGGGAAATTGACTCTGTGTAACATCCAAACAGCAAGAGTAATGCATTTCTACAACAGTTCCTCTATCTTTCCACACTGCAGACTTTTACAGCATGGCCGTGAACTTGGAGCTGAGGTCTTATAAATGTTTAAACATGCTTTTATGTCTTATCCTGCTACCCTGACCTCTCCTTCCAGCAGTGGAGGGACTGGAATTTCCCTAGGAAAGAAAGAGCAAGGGAAACATGCTTTTCATACCATTTCAGTGCACACTGTGAAGAGTTCACAGCACAGGTCTGCAATACTGAAATAGGATGGAAGCAGATGGCACCTCAGCCTCAAGGTCACCCTATTTTTTATTTTTACTTCAGGTTCTTCATACCAAGAAGACAGACTGATAGTGACTAAAGTCTAAGCTTTTTACTGAAAGAAAGTAGCATAGAGCATATTTTGGCATGGAAAAAGAATTCGTGTTGTCAAATCTTCTCTTTTGCTCCTTCCTCAAATCCCCTCAGGACCTGTTTTTGTATGCATTGCCAGAATGAACTTGTTATCCGTTTAGTAAACTAAGCATTCTTATTGCAGTAAATACCTTTATGAGGACTGGTGGTTTAGTGGTTCTCAGCTAACCCTCTGCTTTTGAAACAAAACAAAATCAAAGGGTGTTTGCTCAGCTTCCCTTTGCCCATGGGTGCATGCCTGACATGAACTATGCTTTTAAAATATGGCTCATCTTACATCCCCCAATTTCAGACCCTGGAAATGTATGTAGCAGCTCAACTCTGAACTTCTAAGCCCTCCAAGAAGGGAGAGACTAAAGGACAGCAGAACAAAACCAAGCATGCTAATTCTAAGTAAATTCTGTTTGGTCTTAATATTTGTCTCTTCTAATCTCAGGCTTTGTGAACTTTGGAACTTTTCCATGACTACTTTTAGCTTTAAAGACACTTCCATTTTTATTTCATAAACCCAGCTGTGCACTATTGGCCTAATTCAGCTCCAGATCTGAACTAAGAGGGCCATTCACATCAGCTGCCGAGCTCACAAAGTAAAAGACCTTTGAAGGGGGAAGTGCATGGTGAAATATCTTTCAGTCTCTTCCACACTTTTAATTGCCTGTCCTTCATTGCTGTGCTAGCTGGATACTATATTTATTTTTGTTCTGACAACACCACCTCACAAAAATGAGGAGCTAATTACAGAAAGCCTTTATCAAGTCATGCTTGTTTTCAGTTGAACTCTAACCTGGCCATTGCTAAAATGTGACACTATAAAGATGTGGTGGAATTCCTACTAATTGGTTGGCTGTATTATGCTTGTTCCTCTGCATTTCCAGCTGGTTCTTTATCCTTGCAAGCTCTTCACTACAAACAGGACTCTATGGCTTTGTTCAGGATAACTGGGCACAAGCTGACAAGAGCCACTTCTACTGCCTCTGGGGGAAAATATGCTGCGTAAGAGAGAAGCTTTTATAGCTCTTCTGGAAGGAGGGAAAACCAAGAAGACTATGGCTGTTATCAGAAATGAAAATGCAAGAGTACTACATCTCTGCTACCTAGCCTGAAAGAAGATTTATTATCGATAAATAAACAGGTAAGAAACACCAATTTTTCCTTATTACTTATACAACAGAACAAAAAGGCTGTGTGGTTGAAGCTAGTGGCTACATACAAAAGCAAACCCTCTCTACATGGATAATATTGTTCAAATTGTTTTATCTATAAGCTTTCTAGAGCAGTAACGCTGCCAGAACACTCAAGCTTTGCAAACTTACTTGATTTTTCATTCTACAACGAGGACAACCTGCAAGAGTGGGAAGATAAGGCTGTACAGGGAAGCCACCATTATGGAAAGCAAGTAGCAATGCAGAGGTTGGCTTTGATGTCAGAATTTCACCTCAGAGATTAACACACCCTCTCAAATGAGGTGGGGAAAGTCAGGAAGGAGAACAATTAAGTTTATTAAGAAAGATTCTAAGGAGTAGGCTTACAGCAGCTGAAGTAATTCCTAACTCCGAAATTTATTGTGGATGATGACACATATTTGGCATATCTAGCATATGTAATTACTCAAAGTAATTGACTAAGGTAGTTTATTGCCCAACAGTGATATGCTCCTAACCATATAGACACAGTAAACTGAAAACCTCTTCATTTACATCAGGCAACATCCATAAGACACCTCTGTAATAGCTGTACCAGGAGATTTTTATGCTGTGCAGACCGAAAGCCAGGGATGACCTAGATGCTGGTAGGGCTGCAAGAGGCATCGTGCGACTCCTGCTGATGCCTTTGGTATTGTCTCCCTCGACACTGCCGTGCCAGGAACTTCAACCACCACGGTATTTTTACCATTCCATCTCACAAAACTAATTACACGGGAAAAAGGAAGCAAACCTTAAATTTTTTTTTTTTTTAAATTGTAAGACGTCTGAAGATCAAACTTCAGCACCCTTATTTAGTTACTGCCGTGCAGAATGAGGATTTCTTGGGCAAATAAGGGACTGGTAGAGTTAGGGATTCCCCGGCTCGCCGCGGGGTGCTGCGGGCGGGGCCGTGCGCTCGCTGCCCGCCCCCGGAGGCGGGCGGAGGCTCGGGGCTGGGGCTGGGGCTGGGGCTGGGGCTGGAGCCGGAGCGGGAGGCGATGGCGGCCGCGGAGCCGGCGGGAGCCGTGGAGCTGCCGCAGCTGGTGAGCGGGGCCGGCCCCGGGGCGGGGAGCGGGGCCGGGCGGGGTGCCCTGACTGCAGGGCTCCTGCGTGACCGGGGCCCTGCCTTCTGCTTCCCGTGTGTTTATTTCCCCCCCCGCAGGCGGAAAATCTGCTCTGCCAGCTGCAGGAGAATTTTCAGGCTCTGACGGAGAAGTTAACGCTGAGAAATATCCTCTTTGGAACGCGGGGTGCCCGCCCCGCCGCAGAGATTTCGGATCCCACGGCTGCGGCCCCCTGCGCGCTGATGGGGGCGGGCGGGGTCTTTGCTTCTTTCTTAATCATCAAATTCGCGTATGAGTGACGTGGCTAAACACCTATGACGTAAAGACACCTGAATTTCCCCCCCCCCCTCCCCCAGCCTGTTTATATATCCCTTTTTCCAAGAAGGAAACCCTCAAAAATGTTTCACTACAAGTAGCTAGGTAGTCTCTGTGCAGCAATTCTGGCTTTCCAGTACAATAAGCATCTAATTATATGTAAAGATTCTGAAGGTGCATTAAAAAAAGCATCCATCTCCAAAAATGGAACTCAAACCAGCTACGGTTTAAAAGCAGCTGTTGGTCTGAGCATGACAAAGTGAGCCCTCGAAAGGAGAAAATCAGACCTGAAGGGGCTCAGCTTTCTTTTTTCATGTACTTACAGAAACTACCTCTGCTTTGTGAAGCATTTATTACATCTTTTTTTTCAGAAACTTGACCTTTCAGGAAGCAGCTGCTTTCTGAATAATGTTTTAGTAGCACTCATATTCTGATTGTCTAGGTTAACTGTGTGGTATCACCTAAAGTAGTTCCTCAGAAAGAAAACAATCTCTTACACAGTTCACTCATGGGTATTTGCAAAGGCTTTTGATACTAAGAATTTGAATGCTTATCTGTCATAAGAGAACATGGGATTGTGTTCTAACAATACCACCTTGTGCACGCTTCATCTTGCATTAAACGTGAACAAGTGAAAGGCTGACAGATTTGGAAGAAAGCTGCTTGTTCTTCTTACAGAAGAAAAAAACCTGTAAAATCATAGAACTCTTATTTATAATTGTTATCTTTAACTTATTACTGGAAGAAATGGGCGAGCGCATCAGTGACCTTGAGAAGCGTGTTGCTGACCTGATGACAGAGGCTGGGGTGGAAAACAGTGATGAAGAGTTGAGAGTACAGATATTTACTTAAGTTTTTCTATATTTTATACATTTCCACTTAGTTTTGAGTGATGGGCAAATAATGGTGTTTACATATTTAGTAAACCTGCATTTTCTTGGATTTGAAAATGTACTTTTGAAAAACATGTTTTAAATTACCTTGGAATTTTTTTGTGAAGACCCAAAGAATGCAACCAGTTTTACTAAAAAAAAAATTGTTACCTTCCTGCCTCTGTTCCAGCTGAGTGCCATATACAAGGGGGTGGTGCTAACTCACCCCAAGTGTGTAAACTGAGGCTGTCCATTCATAGTGAAATGTGTGTGGCTTGAAGTGCTCCTGCCCACAATTCCTGTCCTCAGGAGTGCTAACGTAGCTGAGGATTCTCGCTGGTGTAAATTTATGTACCCCTGCTTTTAAACCTGCTACAGCTTCCCAGTGTGGCTCAGAGCACACCTCTCACACACATTCACCCCAAACACAGCAGTAAATTATAGTCAATCGCTTAATATAAAATCATGCTACATTTCAGGATTGTGTGCTGGATTTTATAACAGTCTGTTGTAAATGCCAGCCCCCTCCCTGATGGACGCCTGACTCTGTGCTCTTAGTATTTCTGAGGCAGCATTGCTTCTGTGTTCTGTGAATGCAAGTGATGTTATCTTCCTGTTGTTGCACATTTTCCTGATTCAAATTGAGACATATCAGTTATTCTTGTCACCAAATCTGCCTACCCAGTGAAAGACAGGAATGTCTGTAAATATTCTGAAGTAATTTAGGTATCTATTAATTCTGATGCCTTTTGCACAAGCTATGCAATAATTTTCAGAAATGCAGAAAGGCAATCCACAAGGATGTATTTAACTGTACAGAAATCTTCCAGTCTCCATGCTGAATCACATTCATGAATAAATCACTAACCTACTTATTCACTGTATCTTTGCAGCACTGAAATAAGGATGTGTTCGAGGAAGATTAAAGGCAGAACAGCATAGCACTGAATCCAAGATTTTACAATCAAGTGTCACACTGACAAAAAATTTTAAGGGAAAACAAGCGTATTTGCATCATGTCCTGACAGAATCTTGAAAAAAATTTTAAACTATTGCCCCAGGAAAAAAGTAGAAAGTGGGGTCTGTTCATCTAAGTGGGGCACTCTATTTCCTGGAGCTGAAAAAGAACTGTTCGTTTCAAAGAAGGCAAAGCCACTATTTTGGATAAAACACTACCCTAATATAGTGAACTTACCCAATCACAAATGTTATCCATGTATGAAAATATTTATTTTAATATTAAAATAGTAAGATTTGTTGCCTTTTTAGTTTAAATGTTCTGTTTAGCTTAAATAAACCGTTCTGTACTAAAAAATGGCAGTATTTGTAGACAACTGCTTGGTTGTTGCTCTTTTCACAAGCTCACCCAAAGCTGTGCACACCAGTGCAGGTAACATCACCCAGGTATTTATATTGTGACAATTTCAGTACTTTAATGTTAGCTGTTTTGATGAAAAGAGTTTATTTTAAAGACCTGGAGATAGATGAGGAATTCTAGTTAGCAAACATGTCCAGAAGAAGAAACTGGTAGTCAGAAACTTTAAGGTGGTTGTACACCAAAACATTGGCACTCTTTGCAGGATTTAGTTTGAAATGTAATGGGAACTTTTTATCATAAATGCAGAAATTGAAGTATTGCCAGGTTAACAGAATACCTCAGCTAATGAGGGAGAAAGGCTTCTATTACAGCCTTCATTAGTATCAAGAAATCATTCCAATTAACGCTTTAATCACTGTAGACTTGCACGCACTGTCAGACTGGGGGAGAGGTTGGTTTGCTGGAGGACAGGCTGGAAAAATGGGCCCACAGGACCTTGGTGAAGTTCAAAGGCAAAGGCCAAGCTGGGCAGGTGTGAGGGGCTGGCCAGCACTGCTTTTCAGGAAAGGGGTCTGGTGGAAAGGCTGACTGAGTGAGCAGGGTGCCTGGGCTGCAGCAACGCACTGGTCAGTATTAGCACAAGTAGGGCCAGCAAGTCCTTCCTCTCAGTTCACCCTGCTGGGAGACCACACCCACAATATTCTGTCAGTTTGGGGGCTCCCCAGTTCAAGATGTGCAGTGGTGCGAGGGAGGTAAAAACAGAGCCTGGTGGAGTACAGCAAATGTTTGAGACAGGTTTGAGAGAAATCTGTTAGTTCAGCCCTAAGAAATGACCATGGCTTCTTGCTGCCAACCACACCCCATGGCAGAGCACAGGGACCAGACACTTGCTGAAGGTGCTGTACACCAGTTACCTGACACAAACTGCAACACAGAAAATTCCAGCCAGATGCAAGGTACACCCTTTCCAACTATGAAGGTGCTCAAACAGCAGAACAGGCCTTCCAGAAAGGCTGAGGAATCTCCATCTTTAGAGAACATGGAATCATCATGGTTGGAAGACACCCTGGAGATCATCTAGTCCAACTAAGATGCTCAACACCACACAGAATCCTCGGCAACCGTGACCATGCAGAACCTTCTATGACTGGAAGGCTGGTGATCCCTTCCAACATTAATAACCACTCTAAACCAGATTAACTTCAGCAGAAATTGAGACCCTTTTGTTTTACTTCCTTGACACTTTCTAAATCCTCTATAACACACTTGGTAGAAGAAGTATATTCTACTTTGTCTTGTAACAAACTAGATTTCTCCCTTCTGGAGAAAGGAGCTAGCCTGGCTTCGTTTTAATTAATCCTGTAAATATGCATGGATCCGTTTAAAAAACAAATCCCCACAAAACATCAACTCCAGTACCATAAAAGTTGTCATAAATGCAGATGGAAATTTCAAAAGCTATGCCACAGTGGAATCCAATCTAAGTCTCCCAAGTACATGTAGATTTTGGTATAGCATTAGACAAACAGGAGATCAAGTGGCAGCAAGGCTTGTGGTTTCCTCAGCTGCTGTCTGCAGCCAGCTACAGAAGTGCAATTACGCTTTGACAGTGCAGAATTCACCAAGTGCTTCAAAAGTGTGAGTGCACAGCCATCATGGAAAAGGAGTCTGGCACCACAAGTCCATTAGGCTGATGGGGGTGTGGTGATCTGCAAACTCATAGGAGATGTTTTCTCTGAGTTTTGCTAAATATTAATGAATGCACCTTGTTTTATTCACATTTTTAGTGGACACAGGGGACTAATATGATACACAAGGAAATCCTGACAAAAGTAAGAATTCTTCATCTTCAACATTAACTGATTTGCATCCAGTTACACCTGTTTTCATTCTCAAATTTAATTAGCTGAAAAAAATGAAGGTAAGTGGAACTCACTTTATTCTTACAAAAAAGCCATAGTATAGGTTTTCTAGATATTTGTGTAATGAAAGCAAACAGAACCAGTTGAAATATTTTTTTGCAAACAGACTTTTTGTGTACAAAAATACATAATACCAAAAGGACAACAAAGGATCAAGTCTTTAAAAAATAAAACCCAAAATTCAGCTACAGTATTACTGCAGTTAAGACAGTTTCAGGCTTTGAGTCTTCTACTTCTTAAATAGAATTCAGATCTTTTAAATAATTCAAATTATGCTCAAAAATTCAAGGAATTGTAGGTTTTTTCCTTTTAATATACATATATGTACACACATACACAGAAATAAATTTAAGTGGACATAGGATTAGGAAAAAAGGCAGCCCAAAGAAACATCAATATCTGTATTTAGTGGAATAATCTTTCGGTGATACCACCAAACCTCGACCTTTGCGGGCTCCTCTATAAACAGTTTCTATAATGTCAATCATCTCCTGTTTATCTTCCATTGCCCAGTTGATCTTGTTGTTATTACCTGTACCTAAATCAATCATGATATGTTTGTTCCTTTAAAGAGAAAAGACAAAAAACCAAGTTAATATGGTACTATAATTCAGAAAGAAATCTTATGTCCCCCCCAAATGCTTTGTAGGATCAAAGGAAGTCCTTATAACAGAGAAAGACTTGCAAAACAAGCACTAAGAGTATCCACTCCTCTCACTCAAGCTGACATTTTACTGCCAATTTTTAAAGCAAGAATAAGAACCCCAAACATGCCCCCAAAATGGCTACTCAGTGCAATTATCCTACAGCATATTCCTTATTGTTTGTATTTCTTCCCCACTACTATCTATCTCCAGAGAGGCTTCCATGCTTATTGGTAGAACATTCTATCTCATCAATGTAGAAACCTTAACTCTGAAAAACCCTTATTACTTTTGATTTATCTTGAAAGCAGGTTTGGCAAGCTTGACTGTTGTATTACTACAGTATTCTCTACAGGAAGTTTGAGATTTAAGACTAAGAACAACAGATAATAAACCCAGTTTTCACTACCACTAATTTGCACTCTATTATCACTCTTACCAGGCTAATTGGAAAACAAGCCATTTTCCTATATAATCAGTTTACTCTTTTGTAGAGCAATGAAAACATAAGCATCAGTGTGCTGCTATGCATTTGGAAATGATCTGCTGAGACACTGTATTTGACAAAGTTTAAGTGAGTTACATTCCAGAACTATCACGTACCTGAAGAAAAACATGACGGTACAGGGATCATACAACTCGTACATCTTGTTGAAGTCTGGTACTTCAGTAATGTCCACAAGATAAATAACAGCAAAGTTTTTAACCTAAACAGAAGAAAACAGGAAATACAAAAGCAATATATATTACCAATTAAAAGATATAAGCTTTCATTATTGTAACATTTATTTTCCAAATTATTAAGTCATCACAGTAAACAACCTTGCTTTTATTTCTAACTACAACAACCAATTAACATGGAAAATATTTTTAAATGTAGCCAAGCTCATTTCACATCCAGTGTCAACTGGAAAGATACTACGCTAAATCAACATCCAGAGAAACAAACGCCCTTTATATAGAACTGAGAACTCACAGTGACATGCACAGCTCTAAACAAGTAGAATAACTGCTTTGTACAAGCCAAGCTGACACATTTTGCCTCTGTCATCAGCTGCTTATAGACTTCAGAAAAGTAATGATCTACAATGCCCTGGTGCCTGCCTCCAAGCATTTTTCCCCCTCTATAACATCCAATTTGTCTAACAAGACTCATTAAGCAATTAAAAACTGGTAGCTCTTTCTGAGAGGCACAAAGCTAAAACTCAGAAGTGTAATTGCTAAAGAACTAAGACCTTGATGAGAAGCTATTGTCTGGACAATTTTGGTAAAACTGGCTTTCATTTTGCAGAGTTCTCATTTAGATGCACAAGAACCCCTCCCTTCTAGTGTCACAATTAATGCTTTCATTCCTGCAAGAAAACCACGTTCCTAGATGTAGCGTATTTGTCATTAAGTGGAATTAGGGAAAGTTTTGGTTTCTAAACTTAGCTCGTAAGTGCACAGTAGAAATTAACACACTCATACACATTACATTCTAAGTCAGAAGTCACCCAAATTGCACAAACCTTTAACTGTAAGGTATATTATCAAATGCTCATGCACTACACCATGACTGCACAATTGTGCCTCCCCATCCTCAGGTACCTGCTAACACAGTTTTGGTCCCTCCCATTTGACTGCCCAGAATTACCAGCCTGAAGTTAACACACGTGGTCTAAGACCTATGATAAACTCACTGCTCATGACAGTTCTTCCCACTTGTTAATTTTGCTATCAAAAGTCTGGAAATGCTGTGATGAGTATAACATCTGCCTGATGGAAGAATATTTTATTTTAGTTCACAGAGCAGGATTATTTTGTATGAGGAGAAATATGGTGTATTGTGTAGCCTCTATGTAGACATCCTAGCAGGCACTTCTACTGAGAAAGTATGGAGAGGTTTATTTGCCAGAAAAAACTCAGAAGTGCAGAGTAAATAAATTTTTATGGACTTCTGCTTCAAGACAGTTTCAAAATTATAAAAAATAATCACACTTCAAGAATGTAAGTAAGTATTACTAGCAAAGAAAGTAAAATCTCTTCTAGAGTGAAACAACATTTTTACTTGTGCTTTTATGGAGCCAGTTATAGTCCTAGATTCAGTCAACATTCTAATGAAAACATCCCATTTAAGCCACGTTCTAAATCAGGCAAGAGGTAAAGCCTTGTAAACTAAATTAGTCATAGTATCAAACCCTCTGAAGGGATCCTTCACACCCATTTCAAGTTGATATTAAAGGCTTCTAAGAAGCTTAATGGGATGTTCAGTCAACACAATTTAGCTGAGAAGTTACTCCCTGGTGAACCCTGGCAGGCAAAAGTCAGTTGTGGGGGTTTTAGTCCTTTTTTTAGAAAACAGAACATCTGAGGAGCCATTTTCATTTTATCCTGTCATTACTTCTTCCACTCTGCTGGCATTTTTAGCATTAGCAGCACACCTTCACCATGTGGAGAAATTTCTACAAAACATTCAGTAATTTTGACAGCGTACACCATCTTTGAACAATTACTTCATTTGGAGCTTGAAAAATTATTTTAAGGTAAACCTAGTATTAATAAAACATTCTTAGGACTTGTTTTGTTCAGTGAAAGATTAGTCCAAGGAGATTTACATGTTGCACCAGAATACCACTGCAAAAGCACTCCTAAACCAAAATTTTACTTCCAAGAACTCTGTACTCCAGATAGTACTGGAACAAAAAAAAAGTTTGACATTATATGCATTTAATTTAGTTGAGATGTTGCAGAACCAGAAATGCTTGTCACTAGCTGTGATCATCAACAGCCTAGGGTTTCATACAAGAGTAACAGACTATACAAGTCTTAATTTGTTATATTAATCTGACTAAAAAGGACTGGATCACTCAAATCACCTTTGCACAGCACATGTGCAAGTCATCACCATAATAAAAGCATTCAAGACATTAATTAAACCTTCCTTCTCTCCAACCTACTTTTATAGAAGTGAAACTGATGACAGTCACCTGCTTAAAAGCTCATATAAAGTCTAAAGCATACCTTAAAGCTGGTCTCAAATTTGAATTCAAAACATTAAAAGTGAGTCTATTCTTTACCCCACACTCTCACAACTTCAAATCTGGCAAGATCACCACTCCAAAGAGATCTAGCTTGCAAGCACACTGAATGAGGGTGTGCTTTGTTGAGTTTGTACACTGGATGCCAAGGAGAGCAGCAGGAGATTGGGATTCAGGCCTAAGGAGGGACTAGATAAAAACATGGAGAGGGTGATGCAGAAGAACTGCAGTGGCCTATTTAATTTTTAGGGGCTGTGCCAGGCTAAGCAAGCCTGTCACCAAGAGGCATTTTATTTCAACACAAGACAAGCCTTGCAGAATTACTCAAATGTCTCTTTTCGCACAGCATTGACCAGTTTTAGAGCTTGTGTCCTATCTCACACACAACACTGGAGCCAAGACAGCAGCATCTGAGCCGGCTCTAATTCACAAAGCTTTAGCTTAGGCTTAGACCTAAGGAAAAGCAACTGAAGTGTTGATGGATTTAGACTGCTATGGATGTGCGTGATTTGTGGAGACAAACCAAAAGTTGACGTCTCCCCATTGGGATGTGAATCCATTGCTCAGACAGAGCTATCAGTTTAAAACCTGCATTTCTGTACAAAACAAGCTTTGCTACCCTGTCAAGGCAGTGGTTGCTAACAAGTTTTCTTTCTGACTTGAGAGTTGTAACTGAGGATACAGTATGGAGACCTCAGAACAAGAATAAAAAACAACTCTGAAAAAGCAAACCCCACTAAATACAAGCAGTTTCAGTTGTTACAAGGGAGACTACAGTGGGTTTGTTAATATAAACCAAAATTTTACTATAGAGACAACATGAAAAAAACCTTGTAGTATTTTAGAAGTTGAATACATGGTTTATTCTGAAAGTGCTTAACCTCATTACATACACTAAATACAGTAAATTTGTTGCAGTGAGTAAACTGCTTTCTGAAGAAAAACAAAATCTCTAGTGAGAGATCTCCTTTTGAGCAGCACTTCACTGGTGCAACAATTGAAGATAAAAGCATTTTCAGAGACAGATATTAACTATTTCTGACACTCCTGACTTCCCTTATCTGTCTTTCAATTCAAAACTTTCTCTGCCTTATGAGGCCATTGAAGCTGCTGTTCATGGGGACAGGGTAGAGTAGGAAACTGAAGTCAAACAGCAGCATACATACAAAATTTTATGACTTGCTTTCACAGCTTGGGCTCAATTTTGCTGGTTGTTTTCCCCCTTCTCCTCAGTGATGGTAGCTCCATAAATCACTTTAATCAATCTACATTACTGAGCACTAATGAAGAAAGCCCAGAAGTACATTACTTCCTGGCCACAGTTACAGGCTATTTTAATACTTCACAGAACAGCATCTGCCTGAGGACTGCTATGTAATCTTTAAACAGAAGCTATATTATATTTAAGCTATAGGACAGTCAACATCAGATAAAGATTCTGTATCCTATCTTCATGAAGATCACACACTTCGCTAGTAAACAGGAAACAGATGTAGGAAAGATCATATGGCATGGGACTCATCTGTCCTCTGAAGTTCTCCCCCCGACTTTCTTCATTAACAATATCCTTCTAAAAAATAAATAAATGCACTCCTACAACGTGAGATTGACACAGAAATACAATTCATGACTAGGATGAATTACAAAAATCGTGAAGTTTCTTGCAATTTCTGTCAAAGGTAAGTAAAACTCTTCTTTTTTTTTTTAGTTGTTAAGACTTCAGCTGCCTTGGAAAAGCAAACCTTACAGCATAAATATCTAAGGAAATCTGAAACAAGATCTAAGATTCCATCTTCTCATTTTCCTAACCAGTTTCTAGACAGTGTTTTTTTCTGTTTAGAAGAACAGAACTGTTCTTTATCGACAAGAAACTCACAGGAAAAAAATACAGGAACTGAGACTAGTTTTTGCAACAAATGAGTTGAAGGAGGCTTTGAAGGCCTTGAAGGAGGCTTGAATGAAGATGAAGACTTGCATTACTGAACTGAATAAAGCAAGTACAAACTCGAAAGTCTGTACTGGCAATACTTATTTGAATTTTTTTCTTGCTAATTATGCTGTAAGTTTAGGAGATAAATATCTAGGGGAAAAGAGAAAGACATTATAGTGCCAAGAGCAACGCTTACACCTAATAATTATGGAAACTACAGACATCAGTAAATGGATTAACTTTGCTCAGCTTTTAATTACAAACACCAGAGGCTAAAATACCAATATGCTTTTTTTTATAGCTACCTCTTTCCCTTCCCCACCTTCTTTTTCTCTCTCACTATCCATGGAACCTTAGCAGAAATGCAGAGGCATAACTACTGTTTGAGGAAAAGCCACAGATATTCACATTTCTGATTATAGTTAAATAAATGCACAGCATTTGAACAATCCTCCCTAAACCCACATCGATCCAATACAATAGTTATCTGATTTACACTATTCAGTCATAGATAAACCATTTCTTAAACAAGGTGTATTAATTTAGCAAACCAATCCCTGTATTTCAGGGGATAGATTTTTATGAGTTTCCTCTAAAGAAAAGAAAAAAGTGTATTTTTAGAAAAGGTCTTTAAGACAAAATTTGTGAAACTCAACTACTTTTCAATCAATGTTTGACTGAAACCCTGACAAAGCAAAAAAAAAAATCTAACATCTTACAATTATTTTGTTTTGACATTCATTGGTTCTTTTTCATGAAACACTGGGGAAAAGCCCCAGTCAACTGCAAGTGGAGTACATTTCAGTGAAAATAATCTACTTTGTACTTTCATATAGCATTCTAGCTTCTTTTTCCCCAAAAGGATTCAAACTGAAAAAAAAAACCCTGATCACCTATCATAAAATACAGATAAATATTACTGCTACCCATAAACATGCTACAGTCTAAAAGAATATTGCACCAGGGTAATAAATGTAAAATACGGCCACATTGTCTTCAAATGTAGCCTGCAATTAGAGTACATTAACATTCTGTATTATTCTCTAGAATAAACACCTGTACAATGGGAACTTTTACTCACTCTTTAAAACAGCAGAGATCCAAACATGGCTTGTAAGCAAGAGGATGAGGTAGGATCTCCCCCTTTAATTTGCCATTTCTGCAGAGGGAGATTTTTAAATAAGAAGTTACTTTGTTCTTTCTTCCCCCAGTCACCCCTAGCTGCCAGCAGGTCTGCCAAATTGCCAAGCATACTGCCACAAATCCATCCTAACAGTATCTGAGCATAACACTCCCACCAGGCTGAATACAAAACAACTGAATTAAAACATGTCACAACTCTTTACTGCATTCTAATATGTCTTAACACTTGGCTGTGGGTATAGATCTTTCATTGTGGGGATTTTCAAGGCACAATTTATTTAAAAACACTTTAGAAGACAAAGTACACCACAAAAACTACTCCATGTCAAGCTGCGCAGCATGCAGAGTATTCTAAATGAAGGCAGCAAAGTTGTGGATGCCCCATTCCTGGCAGTGTTCAAGGCCAGGTTGGATGGGGACCTGGGCAACCTGGTATAGTGTAAGACACAGCAGGAGAGTTGGAATGAGATGATCTTTAAGGTCCCTTCCAACCCAAACCATTCTATGATTTCTATGATAGCTGGCACCTTTCCCTATCCAAGTTACCATTTCAGATTCAGATTTTTTTGCTTCTTTCTTCATGTGGTTCAGTTAAAGACCTGTCAATATTCTACATTTTTCACTACGCAAAACCTTTAGCAAATATAAGAAAAGATAAATTATAGCTGACTGTGGATTCTAACAGTCTAATTTTTCCTATGCATGTATCTTTCTTAATCAAGTGACCAGCTGCTGGTAATTATTCAGTTTCCATCTGAAAACAGCTTTGGAGTTTGGCTCTTAAAATTTAACTCAGTCCATGCAACTCAGTGGAATGCTACTGTCTCACAGATAACATCACTGACAGATTAATATCACTGATAGATTAATCAGTATATCAATGACAGATTAATCAACACCATCCCGCACATTTTAGCACCTCATCATTTTTAAGAGCCAAAATGAAAGTAACTTTCCAAGTTATTCAAATGGAAAACCTGAAGGGACCACACCTGTCCACTGCACAGTGAGAGTGCTGCGTTACCTGGAGCCGCAGCAGCCCCATCACCGAGCATTGTTTCTGCCTGAATGTTGATGCTCATTCAATGGCGGGTTATTAACAGGCAGCAACCTCGATTTCCGAACACCTGCGATGCTCTTTTCACCGCCCAGAACACTGCAAACATCAGGGCAGTTAGTGACTCTAGGAGACACTCGTGAAAGCAAACACACAGCTTTCCCACTGCCTCCCAAAGCTGGGATACCTGTGCAGAACCCCGGTTATAAGCTGTCCCAGGCTCCAAGCAAGCCATGGGGAACAGAGTGCAGAATGAGCGGAAAGCTCCTATTTACCTTCTCGGCGATGCTGTACAGGACCTCATCCATCTTCATGCACGTGGGGTCCCAGTCGTGCCCGAAGCGGATGACCACGACCCGGTCCTCCTCCGACAGGATGGCCTGGTCCACCTGCCACCCATTGTGCAAGTGCGGCAGCATGTACGACATCCTGGCGGCCGGCTGGCGAGCCTGCGGGACGACAGGGATGCCCCTGGAGCTGATAGCCCGCCCTGCCTGCCCTCCCCGAGCCCTCCCGGGGCGCCGGCGGGCACCGAGCGCCAGCCCCGAGACCTCCCGGCCCGCCCATCCCACCGCGGCCCGAGCCCAGCGCACCCCGCGGGCGTCCTCCCCTCAGAGACACAGGGCGGCGGCGGCGCCGGGACGGGCGGGAAGCGGAAAGGGAGGGGCGGGACACGCGCACTTCAGACAGCGACGGCACGGGCGGGGCGGGGCGGGGCAGCCGCGATTCCCGACGGGAGGAGACCCCGCCACCCGGGAAACGGGGTGCGTGGTGCCGCTGGCCAGGGACAGCCGCGTCCCCCCGCAGGTGGGATGTGGTGGCACGCCGTAGGGATCGGTGATGCCGGCTAGCACGGGGAGGGTGAAGCAGTGGTCATTAGAGCCCAGATCTCCGACTCTCTGATACTGACCACTCTGTGATGTTAATGCATTCCCTGTCCTTGGGATTTGATCAAGGAGATATGCCCAGAGAAGCTGTGGATGCGCCATTCTTGGAAGAGTTCAAGGCCAGGTTGGACGGAGCTCTGAGCAACCTGGTGTAGCGAAAGGTGTCCCTGGCCATGGCAGAGGGGTTGGGTCTAGGTGTTCTTTAGGGTCCTTTTTAGCCCAGCCATTCTGTGGTTCTGTGCTATTTCATCTCCTGGTTGTGGAAGACTTTTTTAGTGTATTCACCTACAGCAATGACAATTTTCATGCCCCACCCCCAGCCAGCCCCCAGCTGCACTGCCCAGCCACTCCGGGACTTGCATTTGGGCTCCATGAGCTCTTCCATGTCTCTCCCGATCAAAATACCGCTACGGGAGTACACTGGGCACACCTTCCAGTGGAAGTGGTCAGCAGCAAAACCAGCACGTTGGGTTCCAGGATCGAGCTGGCCATTGGCATAGGCCATTCCAGACCAATCTGTTGCCTTAATTCCACAGCAGACACTAATTTAAAAGGTTCGCTTGCAGCAGGCAGGGACAAAAGTGTAGTTTCCACTATAAAAATTCCACACAAGCTGCAACCTGGGCTGTGGGGAACCATTTGTAGCAAATAACTTTGGCTTTCTAGGACGTCCGGCGGCGATAGAGGGAGAGGGAGAGGAGAGAGGCAGCCCGGTGTGACTGCAGACAGCAGCAGAGTTAGCGGGGGTGGTGATCGCCATGCCGGAGCTGCTCGGGAAGCCGGCAGCCCCGGAGCCGGCGGTGCCCGGGAAGGGCAGGGTTAAGCGAGCGGGGCTGGGCAGGAGCCGCAGTACCCGGTCCCGAGCTGGAACCGTGAGCTCCCGGCTGTTCCAGCTGCCGCGGGATCGAGCTGTGAACCGCACGTCGTCAGAAAAAAGCCAGCCCTGGTTAGTGCTTTGGTTGTTTTTCAGGTTGTTGTTCAGTCTTCTTTAGAGAAGTTAATGGGAGGAATTTATCCTGGATAACGCAGGCTGTTACCTTTAACTGCCTGAAAAACCGAGCAAGGAAAAAATACGTAGGTTTATTTTGCTATGATTTGGTAAAGTCCAAGGTGGTACAGCAGTGCCAGCCAACAAATCTGCGAGTAAGGAGTGAGTCAAGTTCCACAGATGAAATAGGGCCAGCTTCAATTAGCACTGAAGTTATACTTAAACGTAGTCCTTCTTATTTGCCCCGTTGTCTCAATCTAAGTCGTATTTTCAGTTTTCTCTGCAATGCCAGGACCAGAACTCAGTACGTTTACCTTTTATCAATGAGTTACATATGATTATGGCTGTTTACATACATGTCTTATGTAAATACAACAGGAGAGACAACTTTAAAAAAAGAATTTGTGATACTGCAGATGATACTAGTTCAAAACCAAAATTGTCATATCCTTGACAGGTGTTACATTTAACACACTGGACAAGACATCTGATAACTGAATAATTATGTTCAGGAGAAAAGCACTGAGTCTGTTGAAACTGATTCCCTTGATGTCTGGCCAGTCAAATTTGGCTTACAAATTTATTCATCCAGTTATTGCTTCTCATGGACATCGCTGTCACAGAAGTGGGATTTACAAACAGAGGTACAGGACACGCGCATGTAGTGCTGGAAGACAAACAATAAGTGCTGGGACCAAGGTTGGTATCTGGAGAGCCCCCCTTCCTTCTGTGAGGTTCTTTTAAGTGTTTTTAGTTTCCTGCTATCAGTGTGATTTTTTTAAGATTGTACCTGGGACAAGCAGAGCACCAGTTCTTGAACTAGTGCTGCAGGTGATGAGTGGGTCACATGTGCATCAAACACAGCTGGAATGGTGGCAGGTTCAGTATGCCCACACTCAGGAAAAGGTCCATCACATGCCACTAGCCTGTTTCTAGTGCACCAGCTGGTTTGTTCATAGCTAGAGGCTTCCTCATGGGTCACCTTTCTGCTTGTGAAGTGTAGGAAGTGCTTCCAAAATTAAAGCAAGTCTGGTTCTACCCGTCATGGGTGATGTATTGTCACGGGGGAGGAGGTGGTGATGAAAGTAAATGGAGTAATAAAGTTCTGCCTCACTGGCATCTGCCAGTCACTTGATCATGCCTAGTACCTAATTTCCCCTGCTTAACAGCATAAGGTTTAGCTGCCATCCATGATTACCAGGTTCTGATCATTAATGAAGCTGGACAATGCCATCACAGTATGACATAAACTCTTTTATTCTATGCACCCCTAAATGTTGTGTGATGCTCTTAAAAAATGCAGACTACACCTGGGAAAATTTGCAGCTTTGACAACCACGTGGGGCTGACAACTTCAGCTGGCAAAACATAGATGAAATGTATATAAAAACATGATCTTCCTTTGCAATTTGGTTGCACTGTTCATCTCACTGCTTTGTTTGCTGGTGTTGAGGGCTAGGTAGTATTATCAGAGATATTGTGGTGAACTGTCCTAGCATGGAGGCCCCTTCAAGCTCATGTACAGCAGCAAACTGAAACTGGGGGAGAAATGCACATTGAGGCCAAGACAAAACAGCAGCACTTGTGTCAAGATTTTAACCATTTAATAGGTATGGTTGGGATAAGTCTGAGTTTGCTCAGGATGAGGGTAAATATGGTTGACAAAAAATTCCAATCTACATTGACACCCTTTTGTCACAGGTTTGAGTTCTGGTTACTCACAGAAGGCTTTTATGAGAGGAGGGAAACAGCAGGACACCTCTGGCCAGCACTGTGTGCCCAGAATAAATCAGCATACTGCTGTTGAAAATTGTTCTGATTCAGTTAGCACAACATCAGGTTTCCTGGACACAAGTCTAGGACGTAGAATGGCATGGAGACTGAAAGTCAGTGGAGCACAGCAAAAAGAATTGTAGGAAATTAGGCACAGCTATTGTTAAGATATGCAGCAAATCTTCAACTACCATTTTTGCCAATAAGAGCTCTAATTAGGTGTTTGGTTATCTGTGGAGCCCCTATCTTATTGCAGACTGCAGTGCATTTGCAGGAGTGTTGTAGAGAGGACTGGGCTCAAAACCCTCAGCGCAGAGGAAGGTTCTAGCATGAAGGACTGTGTTGTCAGTGGTATCACCTCTACTGTCCTTCCTCACTGGTTCAGCATATAGGCATAGGTGTGCTAAATTTTGCATGAGATAAGTTCAGGTACAGATCTGAATGTTTGAAACACTGAAGGCAAGCAGTCTAACAGCTGTCCAAGGGTGTCCCTTCATCGTGCGAATTTGTTGGACCTAAACCATCCTTTACAGATGTTTGTCAGATCCATCTGGGCCTCAGTGCCACCAGCCTGTGGCTTCACCAGCAGGCAAGAAACCTTGAGTAAATTTCTAGCAGCCTCTGTTTCATAGCACTTCTTATAGAAAGGCATTGGTGAGTAAGCTACCAGAAAAACTACTGGTTTTGTATGAAATCAATATTGATTCAGGACTAAAATGAAACTCTTTGAGAAGTCCACCTTGTAGGACTGGATTTTGATGTAAGAGTGTGGATATTCCTTGGTGTTGTAGCCTAAATCAGCACTTGGTAAAAGTACTTGGAAGTTGCCTGACATACCACACTAGTGCTAAGTGACTGTGGATTAAAAACAATATTGAGTTCCATCAGTTTCCTGATTTATACATGTGAATTTAAATGATCGGGAACATCATTCTATTCCCCTGTTGCAGGTCATGGCAGAAGAGTTGCCAGGTGTTTTGATTCTGGATATAGGAGGACCTCATGGTGTGCTAGAAGACCTTGCAGCACTTTTGAAGAAACACTTTCACCTTATCACCATGAAGGAATTTCTTGGAAACAAAGAAGAAATGAGCAAAAAAATCCAATCTGTTTTTGTGTTTGAGTGCAGACCAGCTATTGACTGTGAGCTTCTAGAAAGCCTGCCTAATTTAAAGGTAATTGGAAACTCTGGGGTTGGAGTGGATCACTTAGACTTGAAGATGATCTCGAGCTTTGGTGTAAAAGTGACCAACACCCCGCACGCCGTGGCAGACTCGACAGCAGACATAGGCATGGCCTTGATGCTGGCCTCTGCCAGAAGACTAGTGGAAGGTAATGTTTTAAATTTTCCTGGTCGTAGCTACTTCTTTGGCATGCCTCACTTTTGCTGTGATAGAGATGATCTTCCTGAATCAATATTTGGGATGCTTTTACGTGGAAGAATTTTCCGAGGCCTTAACTTTCAGATGCATCTACTTCTCCTATGTCTCACTTCTTTTTAGGGCAACAGTGACAAGAGTAATGCTTTTGTCTAAATCATGCACTTGGAAGTCTTGTGATATCCTGTTTGGAATAACGTCTGGGGCTCTCTCCAAGCTCTGGCTGTTCATTGGGTGGGTTGTTTATGGTTGTTAAAACTGAACAGAAAGTGCATCCAAACTGAATGTCACCACTTTTCATTTTCCCTTGAAAGAAGCATTAGGAGCTACAGGAAGATACAAAGCATTAGTGACCACATCTCCAACTCCAGAGCAGTAATTAGTATTACTTCTTTTTCCTGCCTTTGTGATCAGTTTGTCTAAACCAATGGGTTGTATTTCCTGAAGAGCATCAGCATGATTTTTTAAATAGATGAGAATCCTTTTGGCAAAGCTATTTCAAACTGTACCACCAGCATTAGTTTGTGTCCCTAAAAGCACATTCTTTTCCCATGTCCTTGCTACGCAATGCCTTTCTGGGGAAGGAAGGTGTCAGTAGCGACTCACAAGAAGCTGCCTCTGTCTTCAGGGACTCATGGTCTTCTTGTCACTGCTGCTCCACCCCTGAGAATGAAATAACATCTCTTTCCCCATTATGTTTTCTCTATTGCATCTTTTTGAACTGTAAGTTCGTTGTACAAAAGCTCACAGAGATCTCTGGCTGAGCTGGAATTTGAAACCCTCAGCCCTGCTCAAGCAATGGAGGCTGCTTTGGGTTGTGACCCAGGAGAGAAAGTGAGATTTACTCCAGCTAAAAAAAAAAGTGAAGTTAGTGCTTGCAGGGTAGTGTCAAAGAAGCTATTTTTGAACTTCCAAGAAAACACACCAGCTGTGGAAGAGTTAATTCTCCAAGGAGTCATTCCTTCTGGCACAGTACCCAGCCAGGATCCCACTGTGTTACTGGCTTCAGGCCTGGTTGCAGGAGCTGGCACTTTCCAGGCCCTTCTAGAAACTGGTCAAAATCAACAAAGGTGTTTTGTAAGGTGTGCTCCAGAGCCCCACTGCTGTGATGGTGATAAGCCTTTTCTTTCCCCAAAACCTACATTTATGGCAGATTTGTACCCATTCAGCATATGTTTACATGCAGGCTGCCAGATTGCGGTGTCTCCAGACACGAAGTATTTTGCTGTTGACTGGCTGGGAGTGGAAGTAACCAGAGCGACACTTGGGATCATTGGGATGGGCAGCATTGGATACAAAGTGGCTCAGAGAGCCAGAGCCTTCAACATGAGGATCCTGTACCATAACAGAAACCAGAGGTAAAGACATCTGGTTTCTGCATTTAATTGTCCAGGAGGCAGTGATGGAAGCCACATCTCTGCTCTGTTCCCAGCCTTCCTATGCACTTGTGGCAGTTGTAAGCAGTGTGACAAGCACCAGTGTGTCACCACTTCCTCACTTTGGCTCCCTCCTGCTCCCCTCAGGAAGCAGTTCCCCCTCACCTCCTGCACTTGCCCTGCCCTGGTTAGCCACCACCAGTTTGAAACAAGGGCTGTGTAAGCATTCGGGAGATGTTGTCCAAGCAAACCAGGTCTTGTAGTCCCCTGTTCTGTCAGACTCTTCTTCATGCTTCTGGCGGCATCCCTGTTCCTTCCAGCCAGTCTCCTCAGCCTAGCCAGATCACCCATCACACCAGCACTAATGACAAAGGTCTTAATTTCTCATGGATTTGTAGTTCCCTTTCTTTCACACGTCATTTCTTTTCAACCACAAGTCCTAACTGGCATGTCAGGCAAGGAAAGACTCCATAGGAATTGACATGGACACAGGAGAGAAGAGCAGGGTCTGACTGCATCCCTAGCCTCCTAACCTCATATCAGCTGTGTGCTTTGCTTTCATACATACATCACTCCTCCAGTGTCACACCATTCCTTTAGCCTGTTGCTCCCTATAGCCTCTTGCTCCCTATAGCCCACATCCTCTCTGCATCCATTCCACCATCTGTGCCTATCAATGACTTATCCTTTACGTTGGTCTTAAACCTCTCAATTTCTGTACTTTCTGGAACTCTGCAGGGCTGATTGATTGTTAAACTCAATTAGAAATAGTTGTGTCAATTTGGGGATGTGCATTTTTCCTTCAGAAGAAAGGAGGAGGAAGAGGCTGTTGGTGCCCACTACTGTGCAAACATGGAAGATTTGCTGCAGCAATCTGACTTTGTCATGTTGGTTGTGAACCTGACTCCTGAGACTCACAAACTGATTGGGAAAAAGGAGCTGGAACTGATGAAACCCACAGCTACTCTTATAAACATCAGCCGAGGTAGGAGGATCTGAAATCACTGTTTGTGGTTCCACACTTAAGGTTGTGTTTTGTCTGATTGTGTTGACATTCTCCTCTCCAGCCTCAGTCTGTGATATCCTTCTGTTGTTTGAGTCATGAAGTAGCTGGCAGTCTACAAATACGTGGATCATATGCTATGTCTTCAAAGGTCCTATGGAAATGAGGGATGCTCAGCAGATGGTTGGCTCTCTTTAGCCTTATCCTAGAGACAGCGGGTTTTAGTGGAAATAAGCGAAAGGTTTATCATCAGCCAGGGAAAACAGGGTACAAGGGAAAACATTAAGTAACATTTGGAACAGCAATGTAGAAAGGAAGCCTCACATGACAGATCTGTTGGCACTGAACAAGCATATGAGAGAGATTATAGTTTCAGTAAACAAAGCAGAGATAAAAGAGTGGAAAGTCTGCAGAGATTAAATGATTTGTCTATAGTAATACAGGAAGTGTCAAAATGAGGAAAAGACTGAAACTCATCCCAGGAAAAGCCTTATGCAATGGACCATAATCATCCTATAATTAAAGATTAATAAATAAAATATTTGGTTTGTATTGTTAATGATTATTAGAAATCTATTTTCTAACAAGATGAAGGTCCTTTAGTTTTTTACACTTGACCCTAGAGACCTTCCCCCCCTCCTAGGTAAAAACGTGTTCATTAACTCATCAGGATATCAAGATTTCATTTCAATGCAGGTGCAGTTATTGATCAAGATGCATTGGTAGAAGCCCTCCAGAATAAGGTTATTAGGGCTGCAGCTCTGGATGTGACATACCCTGAGCCTCTGCCAAGGTAAAGAAACTTGTTTCCCATTCTGTTTATCTCAAATGTTTTAAACTGTGTTCAAAGTGTGCTCATAATTTTGGTCTCCATGGGGAGACTCATTGTGTAAGCCTGTCTTGCACAATCATAAATAAACAAGTTATTCCCCTTTCCCACCTCTGTCAGTTCTTTGCCAGCCTGATTCATGGGCCAGGCAATGAGCAAGACAGATGGAGAGGAAGAAATGTGTAATCAAGCGTCCCACAGCTTTGTGCTCATTCTGTGTTTTGGTCTCAACGTGCCATTGCTGTTTCCTGAGGTTCAGTTCTTCACAACTAGCATGGGATAGCAGCAGAGTAAGTTCCCTGTGTAATACATTCTGTTCTTTCTGTTTCTTCCAGAGACCATCCTTTATTAAACTTGAATAACGTCATCATAACCCCGCACATTGGAACCGCAACAGTCCAAGCCATCCATATGATGGCAGAAGAAGCAATAGCAAACATGCTGGCTGTTCTCAATGGCCAACCCATTCAAAGTGAAGTGTTTCCCAAATGATGAGTGCCAGATGATGCCACTAAATCTCCTGTTTATGGAAAGGCACTATTTCTTACCACTTTTAAGCTAAAAAAAAAGCAACCTGTTCTTGCACTGCTCACCATGACGCTGCAAAATTATCACCTCACTAGATTGATCTGTTCTGTTACTTACAATGGCAAAAATAAAGTGAAACTAATAAAAGAGATTTGTTTGAAGATTTTAACTGAGCAGTTATGCATTTTGATATCTTCAGTCTATTTCAGTGAATACCAATGATCTGTTCCCAGGTCTTCCTGGTACATAATGATAAGCAAGGGCACCAGGCAGTTTGTGTAACACTCTCAAATCTACTGAAGATGAATGAGCATTGATTCCCTGCAGAAATTTGACTGTGTCCTGAAACACTTTTCAGCCAATATTCCAGTATTCTATTTTTATATGAAAACACAGAAGAAATGTTCTTTGAAGTGATCATAGGCCTAGGGTTTCCTAATTTAAGAAGAGCTCTGCTTCATTTACATGTTAAAGCAAAGCCAATTGTTGAAAAAGTGTTTTCATTTTTCATGAAGGGATCCTTAGAAAACCAAAGTAAATTCCAAGAGATTCAGTTCCTCCATGCAGACAAAAATGATGCTTTTATCTTGACTGGCCATGAAATAATGGTAGAATTACCACTGAAATCACATGGGTGAGGGCATAACCTAAAGCAAAATTAGTGATCAGTCCTGACTTGCAGCCCAGGGCCAAGCTTTTTCTTACATTCTCTTTCCTATTAGCAATCAACAAATTCAGAAAATTTAGTAAAGTGGTTGTCATCTCCATAAAGTCAGGAAGGCTTTCCATTGTTTTGCAACATTGTCAGGCTCCCTGAAGGGATGGTAAAATGAAGTTCTAGCACAGGAAGTGTAGACAGGCCAAGAGCTAGACATTCAGTTGGAAATAGTGAAATTATACTAACAAGGCAACAGAATTGCTATAGGATTGCTATTCCAAGATCTTCAGCCCTTGAACACTCTCCCCACAGCTCTTAAAATTCTTGTAGAAAATTAAAGGTAGCTATAAAGAGTCTGTCAAAAACCACCAAAATAATTGTCAATTCATCGATTCTCTCAGGACCAAAACCAGATGGTCAGGGATTCTGGAAAAAAATCCAAACAATTTAGAGTGTGTATGTCCTTCTTGAAAAACACTTGCCTTAGCATATATTATTTTGTTATTTTTGTAACTTACGATAGGCTCAGGAAAAGGCTCTGCAGTCACTGGGGTCTCTTCAGGACAGGAGACTGCAAAAATCTCTGCAATGAAGCATTTAAAAATTAACCTGATAACTCAAAGTTCATGATGAAGCTGTGCAATTTATTTTCATGAAGTAGATTTGGTCCAGCATTTTTCTAAACTACTTAGACAGGGTACTTTGTGATTTCAGGGTAGCAAAGGAGATTTATTGCACTATTTGCTGCAGACTACTGATGATCTGAAATTAAGAAATTAATGAGGAGTGTTGTGTTTTGAGCATGGTAGCAGTAATATGAAATCTTAGACCACGAGGACAGAACTTGTTCCGACTGATTATGTGAATACCTCTGGGGGGGCACCTGTGTGTATAATTGGTACCATATTTAAAAGAGCTGCTTGCTTGTCTTGGTTTTCTTATCTTCCTATGTGGTTTATAGGATCTCTTGTCATAAATGTCATGAAACAGGACATGGCAGTGATTATTCTTTAAAATGCCTGTTAATAATGATATGTCTTTCTTCTAACACTTTGTGTCTTCTTTGTGCAGATCATGGAAGGAGGAGAACTACCTTGGCTTTTGGTAAATGAAATTGGTGGCATACGTGGGATACTGCATAGCCATGTGCCATTCCTGAAGAAATATTTCCATCTCATCACCATGAAGGAATTTCTTGAAAACAGAAAGGATGTAGGCGAAAAGGTCCAAGCAATCTATTTGTGGTGGCACAAACCAGTCATCGACAAAGAGCTCCTCCAGAGCCTGCCAAACTTGAAAGTGATTGCAAATTCGGGAGTGGGGATGGATCACCTGGATCTGAACCTTGTAGCTAGCTTTGGTGTGAAGATGGCCAATGCTCCACGTGCTGTTTCCAGCAGCACAGCAGATACTGGGATGGCTTTGCTGTTAGCATCTGCTAGAAGACTAGTGGAAGGTAACATCTCAATTCTTTTGTGGCTTCTAAAAATCATATAAGATCTACCTGCCATTAATTTGACTTTTCTTAGAGTTACCTGTAGTGCACATATGTGCAAATGTAAATTTATTATGTTGGCAAACAGGATAATGGGTATTTTCAGATATTTTATGTATAATAGGTATACTTAAATTATTCCATTATACACAGACATACATAACATATTTTTGAACCAGGTATAAATAAAATGGGATGGCATTACAGTGCTATGACCAAAAGTGGGGGATGCCAAAGATCAGATATCACTGAAGTCACAGGCTGGCAGAAGAAATTAGTATGGGAGGCAACGATGGGGCAGAACAAGGGTACATAGAATCCTGCGTTTGAAGGGACTCACAAGGCTGATAGAGGCATGGATATATTCTTTGAAACTGAATGGATTGGTGCAGAATTGGGGCCTTTTAGGGACATTAGAGAGTAATAAAGCAGCCTACTCCAATTTTTGTTAATAGCATCCTTTCTAGTTTCATCAACAATTTTTTATTGCTATTTTGCCAAATAGACCTACCCTTTCCTTGGTTAGAATGCCTTCTTCTTCAGGAAAAAATCCTTCAGATTTATCCTTTTATATTTACCTGACTTTGATTGCCATCTGTTCCACAGGATTCATAGAAACTCAAAGGGGATTTGTGTCCCTCTATGTCTGTTTCTACCTCACAAAAGGATGACAGATTAACAGGAAGATTAATTTATTGTTCTCATCTACATAAACTATCCCTGGTGGCATTTCTGATAGCTCTGTCCTGACATGACTGTTTTTTTCTGAGTCATTTTTTTTATCCTTTTACAATATTCTGCTTGTGTTTTAGAAAAGCTGGCAATATCAGAAGACTGAAATATCAGAAGCCTGTCACCTTGCTAGCAGGGCTGACGCTGTGTATATAACTGTATTTTATGTGTTGTAGAACTATCCAGAATTGTGCAGGTTTAAGAGGTAATTATAGAAATTACCAAGTTGTGGTTTTTAAAGAAGTCACACTTTTCTTTCCAAGGAGAGTAGCAGATGTGAAGAGGAAACCCAGTATCTGGTGTTGTTCTCCATGAGACATTTTCAAACTCTGCATTGTTATTGGCAATAATTATTTTGATTCTTGATGAGGAATAGGGAAATATTTTTGTTAGTCTAAAGCAGTAAAAATTTTTTTTGAGGTATTCTATCAAAAGGCTTTTTGTAGTATGGTGAGAATAAATTGGAATATCACCTATATACATATAGCTGGGGAAGATGATACATTAGGGAGTTACCTAGGACATTACAAAACTGTGTGTTTGTAACCATTAGAAGTGTGCTATAGTAGCACAGGTCTAGACTCTTTTGCCTTGTTCCTCCATGTTGGACCCCATTCATTTCTCATATTTATGTGTTTTTCTGGCAGTCCATAACATTTCGATTTCTCCAAGTATGGAGTACTGTGAAGCTGATATTCTGGGAGTTAAAATTGCTGGAGCTACTCTGGGGATCATTGGCATGGGCAGCATTGGATATAAGATTGCTCTGAGAGCCAAAGCATTTGAAATGAACATTTTGTACCACAACAGGACACAGAGGTAAAAATATGTCTTGACCCTAATTGCAGCAAAAACTCTTTCAGATAGTCAGTATTTTCTTTTCAAGGAATTATGTCAGAAATATAGCAAGAAATGAGGGAATAGGGCCAAGATTAAAACAAAAGAAAAGAAAAGAAATCAAGCTTATACTTTCTTATCACGTTGTACTACAGTGACAACATAACTCTATTTGGACAGTATTTTGAAGTTCAGGAGGGATATTTTTGAAACAGTGGCTGGAAACTAGGAAGTATATACTTGGCACAATATGATTGAGAGCTGTTCTTAAGAAAACCTTGTTTCTTCTCAAGCCAGTAAGAATTTTAGCAAATATTTAACCGGATTTCATCCTTTTTTTATAGCCCCTCCTACCCTGTGTATCTGGAAATCTGAACCTTGTTAGATATTCAGCACAGGGGCTCTTCAGTTTAAAGTGAGCAAGACCCCCATGTACAACTCGAGGCCTCTGCAGTCAGGCAAGGTGCAGATAATGAGCAGAACAAATATTTACTGCTATAAACTGTGACCTACCCTGAGAGAACTTTACTCCTCTGTGACTGAAGGGAGAAGCTGTGGTGCCAGGATGTGGTTTTCAGGGATTTTCTCCATAAGCAGACTGCAGAAGGAGGGTCACTGCTTTAGGAAACCCTAGGCAAATCACAAGGGTGAATGATGCCAGAAGTTTTTAGCCATGCTTGGCATTCCTGTTTCTTCAGAAAAACAGCTGAGCAAACTCACATTTTAAAAGAAGTACTCCTTAAGATCTTTCAGAATCTCTTCACAAACCACAAAAAAAAAAAGATGTAAAAGGCACTACTTTCTTTATTCTTTTTTATGTGTATCATCATTAACTCCCTCTGTTTAGTATTTTTCAGTCTTTAAAGTAATATTTATGTAAGAGGGCTGTGATGAATGAACAATGCACAGTGCAACAAATTAAAAACTCAAAGTACATTTAAAGTACATTTAAAGTATATTTACACTTCCAACTTGTGTGCTGAATCAAGATGCACTCTGCATGCTGCAAAACTGGCTGCAGTTCCAGTCTGCTCTTTTCCCACTTGCTCTCTGGTCGTTGACCTGAAAAAAATCAGTGAGTGTGTTTGTTAGGAGACATGGGTCGAAGTTACATTGAAGTTATTTTCTTAGTGTGGCCTCTTTATTTCTAGATTAGGGAGGAAATAATTTAAAGCAATCAGAAGGAGAAGATTATACATATGATACTCTGTCATTGCTTCTTCACTTCCCAAAGTTCAGACAGCTAAATTTACAAAGAACGTGAGAAATAGCAAGTATTCTTCCGTGCTGTGAAAAGTAAAACAAAAAGTCTCTCTACTCTGGTAACTTTTTCTGCTGAATACTTTATTCTGTGAAAGTCCTGGGGTAGCCAGAAGCCTGGCAAAGAGCTGCCTTGCTGATTTCACTCATTAAAAAAATGACAGGCTTACTGAGAGTGCTGACAGGATGAGGACCACTGCCATGCCCAGACCTTGCATGGGTGAGTTCTGGTGAATACCACTCCTCTGGTTTGAGCAGTGACTGCATCCTTTGAGGGGCACAGGGGATCCTGGAGAATGGACTGTGTGCTGCCTTCTGCTTCAGTGCTCAGCCTTAGTTCATTTGCAGACTTCGTAAGAAGCCCTTGGTACCCTGCACTGGAGTGGCTGAGAGGGAGGCATGCAATCTATCCCATGCTGTAGGGCTTGAAGCCTTCCAGAAGGATCTAAACACCCATCTGAGAGTAAATTCACCTTTGTTTGCCACCTGTTTGCTATATGGCTGTGATAATCAGATCCTTTAGTTTGTATACTGGTGACATCGTTGAAGAAAATGTTTCCATTACTGAAATGCTTCTTTCCCCATTAGGAAAGTGCAAGAGGAGCAAGCTGTTGGTGCCACTTACTGCAAAAAGATAGACAGCTTGCTCCAGCAGGCAGATTTTGTGATCCTGGCGGTGAGCCTGACACCTCAGACACACAAGCTGATCGGGAAAAGAGAGCTGGAGCTGATGAAGCCCACAGCTACCCTGATTAACATCAGCCGAGGTACCATCCAGGTCCATTGGCTGGCCTCACGGCGTGGTCCAGCTCCCGCTGTGTTCCACGCAGCACCATGCCACATCCAGCACAGCTGGGGCACATGTCTAGAATGATCAGGCATGGCAGAAATTCCTCCCTCTCCCCTTCCCTTCTCTCTTTGCCTTCAGCTTTTTACCTGCAGGGTGCACTCAGAGGCTCTAATTCCCCACCAGGTGCAGTAGTTCACCAAGAGGCGCTGGTGGCAGCTCTGCAGACTGGTGTTATCAGGGCCGCAGCTTTGGATGTCACCTGCCCAGAACCACTGCCCAGGTTGCTATCTCTGCTTATCTCTCGGGAAGGATGGGTGAGCCCTGCTGAGGCCAGAGGCATCCCTGCAGCAGGCAGAAAGCTGGCTGAGGCAGCCACCCTGCCCCTGGCATAAGTTTGGATGAATAGGAATGGGATGCAGCCCAGATGTTGGGGCTGATAACAGACCAAAGGGAAGCCTAGGAGACAGGAAACAGCAGGAGGCAGGGAAAGCATTAAACCCAGTCCTTAGAATCACCCTGTGAAGCTGCAGCAGTGCTTCACTTGCAAATTGCTTTAGAAAATTAGAAAAGGCAGCTTGCCAGTTTTAATGGGTAGAAGCTGCTTGAGACCTAAGACCTGCTGCATAGCCCGGAGGTGTCTGTCTCCACAGACTTCTTTCCACAATACAAGGCTGAAGTATTGCTTATCTCTTGGGCCCAGAGACTGCTTAGCTTATCTAAAAAGACCACTCTACCAGGATCCTGCCTTTTGGAATTAACTGTGCTGGCTGCATTTTGGGTTGTGGGAACTTTTGTCTTGTGCCTGTGTGCAAATAACTACAGCTCAGACTATTGTGTAGTATGAATGTGTAAGGAGGGCTTAATCCTCCCTACTGACATAGTTCAAATTGCTGCCTCATGGCAGAAGTGTGTTTCTGGAGAAAAGAGCAGCTATGAAGTCTTTGCATGTCCTATTACAGTCCAAATTTACTTCCATGTAGATGGGTCTCTGGGTCTTAGTGGGACTTGCAAAGTTGTATCAAACTAACTTTAAATACAGTGCAAAAGCTATAGTAAGATTCCTCTTTATTTAGATGAAAACAGTAGGTAACTCTTTTTTCTTTTCTTCCAGAGACCATCCATTGTTAAAATTAAAGAACGTCATTATAACACCTCACCTCGGCGTTAGAACAGACAAGGCCACCTACATGATAACAGAGGAAGCAGTTGAAAACATACTAGCAGCCCTGAATGGTCTCCCCCTACCCAGTGAAGTGCTCCCTAGCTGACATGTGAAAGGATATCACATCTCTTTTTATTCTTCTCTTTCTCTTATTATTCTTATCTTCCCCCTCCACATCAGCTCTAAAGATCTTTTTAAATACAAGAATGTCCATACACCTCACTAAAGCTTGGAAGGAAATGGTTTACCATCCTCTCAGTTGTGTTTACATACTTTCTGTTGTCTAATACAAGCCCAAAAGACAAATAAATCAACACACAAAGTGGCAGTGCTATGTCTTTTGATATGTAGCGTGACTTTATGAATCGTATGATTATTTATCAGTAAAATTTATTGCAAAGTTGTCATTAAGTGCAGCCAGGATTTTGCCTGGTGCCTTATGCATCTTTACAGAGCATTTGTTTTGCAGATAGTTGTGGTGGGTGCTTGCCAAAATACACTACCTCCCATCAGTTTAATGTATGATGATGTTACCAACTCTTGAAACTCCACAACACGAGACATTGCAAGTTTTTCAACATTGCAGCATGTTGACTGTCAAGAATTTCAAGATTGCCCCAGGTACCTCCCTGCTCTCTGAGGTGCAGGTGCCCAGTACACCTTTCATTGTCACCTGTATAACCTTGAAAAAATAAGTTGAATTTATTTAAAAATAAAAGGCTAAGCAATTAATTACAGAGCTGAAAAACAAGGTTACAATAAAATAGAAAAGGGGGAAAAAAACCCTTTTCTTAGATCAATATCCTAAAACTGCAAAAAACACACAAGGTTTTTGTAGATGCAAACTTTTCTCAAGAGGTGAAGAAGCAAACAAAACCGGATACAGCACTTCACTTCTACTTAAACAATTGTACATGTTTGGCATTTCCTTGGAGTTTTACAGCTACTTCTGCAGATATTTCAAGAATCTGGGCTGATTAGTTTCAGAAGTGCTCCTTGCCAGAGGGGTGCTTTAGAGGAGACAACACAGCTGCCTGTCAGTCACTGGAGTGATGAGGTGGTTCACACACAGTACATTCAATCTCATGATTACTGAAAGTGGATCCAAAAATGCAGTGGCCACATTAAGAGAAGAGATGATCCACTATAGATCACTCCATTGATTCGAGATTTTTGAAATATTTTAATGTGCAAAAAGTACATGATTTAGAATAAAGTGCTGCTGCAAGGTCTACTGGGAAAGCTGACCTTACCTACAGGCAAGTGATAACACTTTATGATGGTTTATAGTCACTGGAAGCAAATGCATCACTTGATTTGACCTTGCCTGAAACAACAAGCTCGTGAATACAGATTTCCTGCCTCAGCATTTTTGGCCTACAAATCCTGTTCACATATAATACATCCTTATAAAACATAATGTAGACATAGGAAATGTATGTCCTTATCCAGATTTGTGCTTAAGCTAGTCTGTACAACCCACCTGGGAAATGTATGCATTACATTATACAAACATCTTTTAGGGTAACACAATACTTCTAAAGCCCAATCCTAAGAAATAACTCTTATGCAAGCACCTTATTAACACTGCAGGCATCAGCTGACCCTGCAGGATTACATGGACACCAACAGCAATATTTAATGATGGGGTGAAGTCCACAGACTATGCAATACTTCTCTCTACATACCCACAGACCTTACTCATTTCAGAGTGCTCCGTACAATGCTGGTGTATCAGATCCCTTTCTATAAGAGAAAACTTGCACACAGCAATGATGTACAGTCAGTGTAATTCAGATTAACACACTACATGGAGGTCTAGAAGGCAGTCTATGAACTAAATCTACTTAACATGATAGTGCATTGGTGCAATTGACAACTTCTGTCACATACGGTGCTATACAGATATACCTTCTGTAGAGATGCACCAGCTCTTGAACTATAGCTTGAAAACTGGATGTTCAAGTTGCACAAAACAGCTTTGAAATAATCTGATTCTCTCCACATAACCACATAACATACCCATTTCCTTGACATTTGATATGTATGTCCTGGATTTTCAGTTGGAGTAACAATCCTTTGCTGTTACTACTTCCTTCTCCATTTTGTTCATTCAAATTTGTGGATTTGATATACAAAGGGAAAAACTACTGTGTTGTCCTTCCAAGGATTTTTCTTTACCTTCAAGACTAAAATGTGGTAGGTCTCCTTCCCCAGTTTGTAGGGAGAATGACTTGTGTCTTTGAGAGGGACTTTACAAGGGTCCTTCGATCTCAGGTGAGCAGTAAGTTAAAAGCTTACTCATTACATTTATCACCAAAGCAGTTTGGAAACTTTTGATGTGAAAGAGGTAATGTGTAATCAATTTATGTTTGTTGGGTTTTTTTAAGGAAGAAAATGCAAGTAAACTTAACTAAGAATCCATGCTGTAACTCCATATTGCTAGTTAATTAATTTTTGCTTTAAAGTTTAACTGTCTGAACTTGAAATTAATGTAAGCAACTGATACTCAAAAATCATCACCAGGATAACAAGCACAGTTTATGGTTTTGTGTAATTGATATGAATTGTTATTATATCTTATTTTTAGCAGTCATTTTATAGAGGATTTATTTTAAACTTGACTGTCCTCATGTTCAGCATATCAAAATGTGTTTGACAGAATTCAAGAAGATGGTGTTTTCTAATGCATTTTTTGAAAAGCGCTACAGTATTCAGGAGAGACACAGCAGTGCCCTATGGCTAGTTATTCCATAGTGTGAAAGGAGAATGATCCCTGGATGCCCACAGCAGTGGTGTGTCCTGACTCCTGAGCTGCTCTCATGCCAGAAGCCAGGCATCCTCCTCAGTGCTTTGTGACCACCTGCACAGAAAGGGGACTCACTTCAGCACAGCTTTTGTGAACTGAGAAATGAAGCTGTACTTCCCAGTCCCCATCACTGGGTATGGAGATCGAGGGAGGTGGTTCTTCCCCTCTATTCTGCTCTTGTGGGATCCCACCTGGAATGTTGCATCCAGCCCTGGGGTCCTTAGCACAAGAAAGATGTGGAGCTATTGAAGTGGGCCCAGAGAAGGGCACTAAGTTATCATGGGACTGGAGCACCTCTCCCATGAAGACAGAATGGGAGAGTTGGAGTTGCTCAGCCTGGAGAAGGGAAGGCTCCGAGGAGACCATAGAGCAATCTTACAGTACCTAAAGGGGGACTACAAGAGAGCTGGAGAGGGACTCTTTACAAGCAGTAATAGGACAAGGGGAATGGCCTTAAACTGAAGGAGAGTAGGTTTAGGTTAGGTAGTAGAACAAAGAAGATTAGAAAAAAATTGTCCTCTTTGAGGATGATGAAGCACTGTAACAGGTTATGCAGAGAAGCTGTGTATGCCTCATCCCTACCAGTGTTCAAGACCAGGTTGTATGGGGCTCTGAGCAATCTGGTATAGTGAAAGGTGTCCCCAGTGGCAGGGGAGTTGGAAATAGATGGCCTTTAAGTTCCATTCCAACAGAAACCATTCTGTGATTCTATGATACAGACCAAATAACTGTGACAGAAAAATTCTCACACATTTCTCAGCTGAAATTGGCACAGGACTGCCTGTAGCTGGGATAACATCTCAAGTGTCCAAGCACCTGAGCCTGCCCCAGCTGCTTAGCCAAAAAGAGTTTTTGAGGGTATTTCTAGAATCACATAGGTTGGAAAAGACCTTCATGTGTGCAGTGAGAGCTGTCATTGGTGTCTGTCGGTCAGAGACAAGTCTTCGTCTTATGTTAACTCACGTGCACAGAGTGCCCTTCTACAGAACACACAATCACTCGTGAGCTCCCGTGGCTCTCTCTCGGCTCCCAGAGGACATGGGGTGCCCGTCCCGTGCCCTGGCACCGCCCCTCCTCCCCATGGCCCCGCGGGCGGCCGGGCAGTGCCCGCCTCGGCGGCCGGTCCCGCTCCGCCCCGCGGTGCGACTGGGGCGGCCGGGGCGGCGAGCGCGGCCGGCGGGTGAGTGCGAGCGGCACCGCGGGACCCCGCAGGGCACCGGGACCCTCTCTGCCGAGCGGAAACAGGGCCCCGAGCCCCGTGGGGGGCGGCGGCACCGAGGGTAGCACCGGGCGTGCGGAACACGGAGCTCCCGCGGTCCTGCGCGCACCCCCGGGCTGGGAGCGGGAGGGATCTCCCCGTTCCCAGCCGTCTTTCGGGGCCGGACAGAGCCCTGCGGCCGCCGCTCCAGCTCCCTCCTGTCTTTAGTCCCAGCCGTAGGCCCGCCGGGACAGCGGCAAACGCCTCAAGCCGGGGCTCAGCCCGCCCTGGGTAGAGAGAACTCCTGGGATACCGCGCTCCGGGGGCAGGTGGTCGGGAAGAGAAGGGGGAGAGAAGGGGAGCGGGCCCGGCGGTGCGGGTGTGCTGCCTCGGGCTGAGGGGCTGCGTGCAGGGTTCTCATCTGTAACCTGACATCACACCCTTGGCCCTTTTCAGAGTCAGCAGAGTGAAGAGTTGGCAAAACCTTGAAGGAGACAGAAGAAAGAGAGGGTAAACTTATGTTCATGGGTAACTCCAAAGGTCACAGTTGACCAACTATAGCTCTGTTACATTAAATCAGATTTTTACTGAGATAGTCTCATCAATGATAATTGCTTAATATAGTTGCAGAAGTGGCAGAACTTGCAGGCTAAAAGATACCCTTCCACACACATGGCCGCATTCTTAAATTATCAAGACTTTGGCTTTAAATATTGAACATTGAACAGGAGTAACAACTGGTTGCTCATTTGTTTAACTGTTAGCATAGTTGGTATACCAGGAATTATGTTTTCTTTTCTTATTAACAAGTTTATATAGAAACTGAACATCTTTCTGGATAGCACAGGCAGAACTCAAAAGAGTTCTGCATGTTGGAGTGGTTATCTTTCACCAAATCTTTCATCAAGTGGGACAACAGCAAGTAATTGAGCCAATCAATTCCTGGTTTTTAGAAAAAAAAGGTATTTTTTTTCACTTCAGACCATGTCCTTTTGGTTCTCTTTGCTTTTGTAGGGCATGGAGGGTCAGGAACTGCCTTATGTGCTAGTTGACTGTATAGGAGGGAGGCATGGAGTATATAAAGACCATGTTGGATTTCTGAAGAAACGTTTCCATCTCATCACCATGAAAGAATATCTTGAAAACAAGACATTTCTCAGCAAAAAGATCAGAGCTATCTATATGTGGTATCACAAACCAGATATCAATGAAGAGCTGCTCCAGAGCTTGCCTAACTTGAAGGTAGTTGCAAGTTCTGGAGTGGGAATAGATCACTTGGACCTGAAACTCCTCTCCAGCTATGGTGTGAAGGTGGCCAATAATCCATTTATTGTTACCACTGACACTGCAGACTTGGGGATGGCTTTGATGCTGGCATCTTCCAGGAGAGTTGTGGAAGGTAATAACTTCAGTGGTCTTAGTCTTTTCATAGAAAAGATTACTTCAAGACACGCAGAAAATGTGTGCTGATGCAAAAGTAAGCTTATAACTAGAAATATGGAAAATAGGGGGAAATGAAGAAGTTAAGACAAATCTGTCTTGTTGACAATAACTTGCATTCTATTTCCAAACCGGCATATTGGCAAGGTAGAGTTGTTCCTTCTTTGGACAGCTCTAAATTAAGTCCTCTTCCCCCTCAGCCCACAGCCGCTTATTCATTGTACTTGTTCATTGCAGTCTTGCTTTTCGAGTTATAATAAAAGGGGATTGAAAGAATGTATTTTCAAGGAGGCTTGAAGCCTGCCAAGCTGCCGTGTATCTGAGTCATTACAAACAAGATGTCCAGAAATCTGCTCACCATGCTCTCTGTTTCTTTTCCCTGCCAACCTTGGTGTTTCTGCAAGGTAGCTGGGAACTGGATGGCTGTGCTGCTGCTTTGGCCTTACCTTCCTTGCCTCCTTTATTTCAAAGGAGAGGCTGGGTATGTTTATCTCCTGAACAAGAAATCAGTGTCAGCAGTCGTGCATACAGTGCAGCATCTCTCACTTCTTTTCCAGAAACATGATGACAATATATTACTGCTCCTGTGCTTCTGCCTTGTCCTATGATAAAAAGTGGGTGGGAAAAAAAGTAACCAGATCCTGGAACATCCCTTACATGACTAATTCTTCTTTTCCTCTTCCAAGGCCATGAGATGGCAGTCTCCCCTGAGACAGAGTACTTCCCGGCTGACTGGGTGGGGGTTGAGGTTTCTGGAGCGACCCTGGGGATCGTGGGAATGGGTGCCATTGGTTACAAAGTGGCTGAAAGAGCCAAAGCCTTTGAAATGAAGATTTTGTACCACAACAGAAATCAGAGGTAAAGCTGGTTGCAGCTCCATGGCAACTCTATTTTGTCACTGCTTTTATTGTACTTTTATTTGTGTTATTTGTACTTTTCACTGTGCTTTCACTTTTTATGGTGCTCTTTATTTTTAGGCGCAAAGTACAAACCCTCGTTTCAAGATGGTCATTAATTTCCCAGTTTATACAGAAAGAAAGTCAGGAATGGGAGAGATATATCTCACTGTTCTCCCCCTTAGTTGGGATTCCCGAGTTCTTCCTGTCATGGTGGTGACATTGCAATGAGCTGAGAAAAGGAGAAAATTGGGAGGACTTTCCTCCTGTGACTTAGGTGAGGCAGGGATTCAGGCAGAGACATCTTACCCTTCCAAAGCCACGTAGCAATAAAGGGCCAGACTTGCCAGTCTGATTGCTGTCTTCTAGATGAGGTGTACATGCCCTGTGCCCTTGTGCCTCCATCAGGCCCATTCCATTCTTTTCTTTTGTGGGAATTTGATGAGAGCCAGCCAACCTAGTCCTGATACAGATCGAGTGCAGCAGCAGGTCCTGCAGCATGTGGTTTCAGTGAATCAGCCCAGGTGCACAGAGCAATCAGGCTGTTGCTGACGTAGATTTGGGAAGATTTAACCCCTACCCTGCCTTGTGTATTTCCTCAGTAACTTTCACATTACTTATTTAAATTACTTTCACAAGACATCAGTCTTGCTTTTGGGTAGGAAAAGAATCCTCATTATAAGCAGAAATTGTGGCACGAATGCATTTGGTTTATCATTTATTCAGTGCATTTATGTAATACCCATTCCTTACTTTCCATCCGCACAGGTAAAGTACTGCACATTTGTGTACAGTACTACACAGTGAAGATAACAATAAAGAAACATTGTCTTTACTGGTGATTTGATATTTCCCTTGCTTCTTGCTACTGCAGTTTAATTTTGGGATTTTTCCCCTCAGAAAAAAGGAGGAAGAAAGTGCCATTGGAGCTGTTTACTGTAAGAAGATAGACGATTTGCTCCAGCAGTCAGATTTTGTGTTGCTGGCTGTGAACCTAACTCCACAGACTCACAAACTGATTGGGAAGAGGGAGCTGGAGCTGATGAAACCCACCGCCACTCTTATTAATATCAGCAGAGGTAAGGTGCAGAACGAACAAAACTGCATTAAGGTTTGCTGGCATGACGACACCTGGGAAAACCTCCAATACAGAGTCTGACCCTCTGAAATTTTCTAAAAATTCTCTGATTACTAGTTTATTTAGATGCCCATGGTCATATCACAGTAAAACATTTCAATGTTCCCACAATAATGAGAAAGGAGGTTTCTGAAATGTTAGTGAGTTTGGAGTGTTAGAAGCCCATGTGTATTTATATATCTCCTACTTAAGCCTTTTATTTGTTTAATGCAGTGTTGTTGCAAACAACACTTAGGGTGGCACAGCCTACTCTGAAGCCTGTTGCTCTGTTTCATGCTGCTACTTCCCTGATGCACATATCCAAGCTTCCCCTCCCCACCCCACCACACTCTGCTGCTGCTGCTTCTGCACTGCAACCATGGCTTGTCCTGCTGTTTGCCTCACCACTGTGCCCAAAAGTATGCTGAGAGAACAGTGAGGAACACGAAAATGAACACATCCTTCTTACTGTAACCCAGGTCTGGTAGTGGATCAGGATGCTTTGGTGGAAGCCCTTCAAAACAAAGTTATTAAGGCAGCTGCTCTGGATGTGACATATCCTGAACCCTTGCCAAGGTAGGACATGTATTTAAGTTAAATATAAAAGGGTGTATATGTGATGTTCAAGCTGAGTAAAAGTTTGTGAGTGTGTGAGAAGTTGCATTATTTTGTTAGTAGGAGGTACATGAGGTATGTGCACCAGTCCTGCTCAAACTATGTTCCCAATCCTTCTGTCCCAAACATATAAAATTCACACTTACTCATTTGGAGGAATTGTTTCATAAAGCCCCAACAAGCTAGGCAGTACTTTGAACTCCTCTGAATATGCTTGGGTCATGCAATTAGGTTTTATTTTTAATTATTATTTCCCTGGCTGCCTGCAGGTGATGAAATAACAGATGAATGTGTTATGAGTGACTAGCTCGGCATTTCTTTTCCTCTCCCAGGGATCACCCCTTGTTAAAGCTGAAGAATGTTATAATAACTCCTCACATCGGAAGTGCCACCAAGAAGACACGCTGGATTATGATGGAGGAAATGGCAGAAAGCATAGAGGCGGGCCTGGCGGGTCTTCCTATCCCTCGCGAGGTGCTGCTCTGAAGCAGCTTGCACTTAGGATTGATGCCATCAGTGCGTACACAGCAATTTTATAACTTTTTGTGTAATTATCCCACAGTGTTTTAGAGATAAAATACATAAAGCAGTGGAATGCCCAACAGAGATTCTGTGTGGAAAACTGTAGTGTTTTGTCTTGATATTCACTGGAAATCTCCGGAGCCCAGAGTCTTGCCTCAGTGTCATTTACTTTCCTCGCATCCCCTTACAGCTGTCCACCGATGCGGCAGCGAATTGAAGGACACACAAATGGTGTCTCAGAGGAGCGGCCTGACACAGCCACAGGGGCAGCCGGCGTGCGGGAGCGGCTCCTGCCGCCGCTCCAGCAGCAATCCCGACTCTTGCGGCGCTCCCTCCCCGGGCCGAAGCGCCAAGCCGTGCACAGGCTCTGTGTGAGTGCAGGCCTTGCGACCTCTCTCCCTCCCTCCTTCCCTCTCCGGCACCGGCCGGGACACCCCCGGCCACCGGCTCGGGCCTCCGTGCCGACAGGGGGAGCCGCAGCCGGAGCCTGAGCCCCAACCGGAGCTGAGGCGGGAGCTCCCTGGGCTGTGCCGTGCCGTGCCGTGCCGTGCCGTGCCGGGGGCCAGGGCAGCAATGTGGGGCGCCCGAGTGGCCGCGGTGCCGCGGTGGTGCCGGGCCCTGCGCAGCTCCGCCGCCCTGGGCGGCCCCAGGAACATGCTGCGGAAAATGTTCCGCAAGAATAAGTAGGTGCGGGGCCGGCGGCAGCGGGGCCCTCCCGCGGTGCGGGGGCCTGCCGAGCTGGCTTGTGGGCGCTGGGCCAGGGGGGCACGGGGGCTGCGGGGCTCGGGCGCTCCCGCGGAGCGGAGGTAGCGCGGAGGAGAGAGAGACACCGACCCCGAGCCGCCGATCTCAGCTGGTCGGCAGCGGCTGAACGTGTGCCCAGATGGCCAAGAAGGCCAGTGGCCCTTGCTTGTATCAGCAGTAGTGTGTCCAGCAGGACTGGAGCAGTGATCGACCCTCTACTTGGCACTGGTGAGGCCTCACCTCAAGTGCTGTGTCCAGTTCTGGGCCCCTCAGTATAGGAAAGACATTGAAGTGCTGGAGCGCGTCCAGTGAAGGGCAGTGGTAAAGGATCAGGAGCACAAGTCCTGTGAGGAGCAGCTGAGGGAGCTGGGGGTGTTTAGCCTGGAGAAAAGGAGGCTCAGGTGGAACCTTATCAGTCTCTACTAAACCTGCCTGAAAGGAGAGTGTAGCCAGGTGGGGGTTGGTCTCTTCTCCCAGGTAAGAAATGACAGGATGAGAGGAAATGGCCTCAAGTTGCACTAAGGGACATGTGGATTGGATATTGGGAGAAATTTCTTCGCTGAAAGGGAAGAATCGTCAAGCAGTAGAACAGGATCCCCAGGAAAGTGTTCAGAAAACATGTAGAAGTGGTGCTTAGAGCCGTGGTTTAGTGCTGGATTTGGCAGTGCTGGGTTAATAGTGGGGCCTGATGATCTTAGCCCTGTTTTCCAACCTTAATGATTCTATGAATCTAAAGAAGCCTCAGAGCTGTTCTTTTCCACCCCCTTGGTGTCTATGTGCAGCTTCAGCTGTGGATGGGAAGTATTGTTCCCCACACCCTAGCTGTGGGGACAGCTACTTGCATGAGAACCTGCATGTTGTGGTGTGCTTTCAGGCAGGTAGAATATTAATTACACAGAATCTTTGTTTCTCTGAGCTGCTGAAAGATAAGGTTGATTTTCTTTCCTTTTCCCAAAAGAAAGAAGTTCTGGTATGACAGCCCTAGCCTGGGATCGCAAACAGTAAGTGCAAGCTCTTAAGACGATGTGTTTATTTGTGCCAGGAGGAGCAGACTTGTGTTTCTGCCATTGATTATAACTTTGAAGCATTTTCTGATGGAGAAATAGCAGGATTTTGTGAACAAACAATAGGGCTCCAGTTTGACTGTGACATGATTGCCATTTGGTTACCCATGCCTGTTTCCTCTTCTGTACTGATCTTTCGTCTTTGCCTGCATCAACGCTCTCTTGCACACTCCTGATCCAGATTAAAACTTCTATGAGCTTAGTTTAATGAAATATTTTTAATGTTTGTTTTTTCAAACAAGCAGTGCTTTTCCATCACTACATGCTGTACTTGAGAAAACAGATCTATGGAGCTTCATAACGTGCTACAAAATACAAAAGAAACTTCAGAAACTTTGACTGTAGTACATGAATGTCAAAGATTTTGTGAACAGAAGTATTCTTCATTGGAACACTTGATACACAGGACCTATATAAAGCCATCACAGCTGCAATAATGAAATAAGAGCATACTTAGTAAAGTGCATGAAACTGTACATAGTTGCCTAATACGAGAGTGTAACTACTGTTTAATGTGTTGTTTGTTTCTCTTTAAAGTTGTATAAACCAACCAAGTTGGACTTTCTAATGAAAAATGACCTGACAAAAACAAGGAAAGAGGATAATTTGCGCTGCAGAGTCTTAAATGGTCTTATTCACAAAGCTGTGTTAGAGATGGCGACTACCTGTGAAGTCAGTCAAGAATTTTATGATCTCAAGCTGGAAATATGCAAGGCAAGTACCAAAGCTACCGCTTGTGCTGAGCCACTCTGATTACATTGCAAGGTTGGCATGGATGTGCCAAAGGAGCTCCCCTGGGTGTTGTGATGCGTGCAAGAGAAGTTTTATTGCATTGCTTCTGATGTGGCAGAGTGCAGCAAGATCAGGCTCTGGAGTACACATGAGGAGAACTTTGCCACTATAGTACCTGGCTTAGGAAACCTTTGCCACTCTAATGCAATTGCAACTCAGGCCAATTAAATGGTGATTCTCCTGGTATGACTTTTTTTTCTGCTACTCAGACATAGACTCTTTGCCTTGCCCTTTTAGAAGGAGGAGCTTGGTTTTACCAACATAAGTGTGTCTTTCCAAGGGTCTTTTCTTCTTACAGCTGTGTGAGAGTTGTCACCTCCTTGTGTCACTCGCCAGCAATGTAACAGGCAGAAGACCTAAGTGATGCCTGAGATTAGTTCAGAAAAAAGGACAAGCCTAAGAAAATGTCACTGTCAAGCAAGATCCAAGAAAGAATTGAGATTTGTATGTAATTGTAGCTAGTGGTGTGGATTTGAAAGGGACATTAGAGCTCGGATACAAGAACTAAGTCAGTCTCCACATTCTTTTTTGTTGTCTGTAGTTTTTATCTTCTACATTTGCTGTTCTGTAAAGGTTAAATTATACCAGTGTTTGGCTTAAAAGCTTGGTGGTCTTAGCTTTGCTATTAGAAGCATGGAAAAAAATGGTACATCATAGCTGCATCTATGACAAAAGGTTTGTCATTCATGGCTGAAATAGGTGTTTTTGCCAGCTGAATTCAGTCTGTTGTCAGACAAGTTCAAAATTACATGGGCAAGATGAGTCTTTTGGCTCCATATGTGCAATACCCTTCAGAGTATTTCTGTCTCTCTAGGGCTTTGAGGACTGCTTGTCTCAGATCATGTCTGCATGTAAAAATGCTGGCTGGTGTGGGCTAGACACAGCACTTTCAGGAGGCATTGCTGTAACTTAAACAACTTACAACATGAGAGAGGGAAAGAAACAGTCTTCTTCCCAATACAATATAGATTTTATAGCTGCACAGTGTTTGTGCTGCACTGAGACATGGCTGGGCATAGATCTGTCCTGATTTACTCATGAACTGATTCTGCTCTGATATCATTACTTCTGTTATCAAAAGAAATTTTCTAGTAGACTTTCTACTACCCATCAGAGACTTCATTGCATATGGAGTGTGTGTATATATATATAATTTTAAAGACAGATTTTCCTTTTTTATAGGTGTCCCTGTCATCCAACTTTTCAGCGTGTCGTGTGTACTGGAACCCTGCTTCCACTGTGGAGAAGGAAAGTTATGTTGAAAGTGTGCTGCGAAAGAGCGCTCCACGGATACGGTACTGCTGTGGCATAGACAGGCCACTTCCTAAATCCAGAGCTGTTTCTTAAGTATTTCTGACGATCCAGACCTGACCTGTTGGGATGCTTTGGGTTTTTAGATGCTTGGAGTAGAGCATCTCCTGTGATGAGCCTCATAGGGAAGGGCAGCTGTGTCAGACCAGCTGTGTGATTTTTTTTGCTGGAGCACAGCTGGCTTATTTGGCTTCTGTACTTTCCCAGGGCTGGAGTAGGCTGAGCAGAAAGAGAGGAGTGTGGGTGAGGTTTCCCTCCAGTGTCCTGGTGATGGTGGTTGGACAGGCTGTGCAGGATGGTAGCCCATGGTGGGATGCTGGACAAAGGACTGACAACTGCAAGGATGTCCTGCAGATTCACTGGGAAATCCTGGTTGCTAGGGATGATTTGGGCTTCCAGAAGGGATGATTGTTATTACAGAAATTCTTTGCAATACTGATTAAAAAAAAAAAACTACCCAAAATTCAGAATGCTACTGTGTGTTGTGATACTTTCGCCCATTTTTCCAACACAGAGTCCAGTGAGTTTTCAGGGTATCACTGAGATTTTTGTCTCTTCCCCTGTCTCCTTGGCTGTTTCTAGCCAAGTCTGTTGGAAGTTCAGCACTTCTCCCATGTGGCAGGTAGTGTGGAAGCATACTTGTAAAAGCCATTTCCTTTCCCTGTTTCCCTAAGCTGTGTAATTCCTGCTCTACCAGGAATTACACAGCTCTTCTACTCCACAGCTCTCTTCTACTCCACAGCTTCCATTCTTTAAGAAGGAATGTTGCTGGCTGGGAAGAAGACAAGTCAAGCCCGGTCAGCCCATGCAGTTAGCATGTAGGATGTGTTGTCTTACCCTTCTTTGAGGGGTCCCCCACTGGTCTTATCCCTACAGTGGGGATAAGGTTGCCAAATGAAGTGGGGAAGGACCTGTGCCAGCCTATGCATACAGATACAGACAAACCTAATAGCATCAATACTCAGCTGGACCTGCAGCCAGTAGTTTTTGTACGCTATGCATTTGAAGCTGGGTTTCTGCAGTGATGTATTGCTTAGCACTAACCTGAATAGCTCCCCATTAGACAGAAAGTTTTGCAAGCCATATCTTTAAAAGTACAGTACTGCTGGATTTAATTTAACACCTTTTACTTGTCCTGGAGATGCCATACTGATACTCATGCTCGTGAATGCTGTGTTTTTTGCCAGGTATCTTCTGAAGAGTCAGCAGATTGTAGGAAATGTACCCCCAGTAGTATTTATAAAAGACAAAGAAGCTGCAGCTGTAAAAGAGGTAATTCTGATCTTTAACTCAATATACAAATATAGTGACTTAGGAGAGAGCTGATCATTTAGTTGCTCTACCAATTTACATTAAAAATCAGTCTTTCTCTATAGTTGCAAAGATCATTTTAACAACCAATGTTGTGTAAGATTGATGCTTATATAATATGTAGAAGAATTGTAGACTGTATCATTTGGCCAGTGAAGAAATATTAAGAAACTAAATTATCATTTTAAGGAATAATATAGGGTTGCCTGGTGTATATGATTATAGAAGTGAGGTTGGAGGAGCTGTTTTCCACATTTTAAATGTTACGTCAATTGAATAACCAATGATTTTTTAATTTTTATTATTTCCCCGTATCTTTTTTCATCTCTGAATTGTTAAAATGTTTCTAGGGAAGTGCAAATCTTTGCATAGGGGATTTAGGCTTATTCATACTACAATTTTTTCCTTCACTTTTCAAATTGTCTTTACTATTTCATGTTTCCTGTCAAGGTGTTGATATTTTTAAATAGCTGACATATTGCTAGAATACTGATGCTTCCTAGGAATTTGCTGTCATTGGGACTGTGAAGCGAGATCTCTAAAACAGTGAGATTTCTGGAAGAGAAAGATGACACCAATGAGAAGTGTCTCCCCAGGCTATTGATGCGAACAGAAGTTGGAAAGAACAGGTTCATGTTTCTGTGCCCTAGAGTGCCTTATTATTTATAATAGTGTAACTGTTACAGCCAATTACTGTTAGAGACTTATGGGCTCCTGCAGTATGCGTGAGCAGAGCTGGAAGGGATAAAAAGAATTTCAGATTCTCTAGAAATGCAAAGAACTGCTTGAACTTTCTGTGATCAGAAAAATTCTGACTTTCACAGAAGACAAGTAAAAACCCTCTTTATATCACTTCTGTCAGGGAATGACACTGGGGAGCGGATAGATGGATCATTTCCTCCCATTTTGCAGTTCATCAGATTTATGTCAATCACAGATTCAAATAACATGCTGAATTTGGTTTTTCAGTATTGTAAGTAAGGGAAAAAACATTCAATTAAACTCCTAGAATAATACAATGGATTAGAAGGGAATTAATGTAAAGAAAAGCTGAAATAAAATTTCAAATGAAGAAAATTTTCACAATTATGTATAGTCTGTAGGCACTGCATATAATAGATTCGTAGTATTTACTGGTTAGATGCCATGTTAAAAGGAATTTGGGAACTCCATAGTTGCATATAAGAGGAATGCAAACTTGCAGAAGGGGAGAAGAGGGGAAAAAAGTTCAGTGTAAGGATTTTATGAAAAAGGATTTGCAAGACTGAGGTAAGAACAAATAAACCAAAAATTATATATATCAGGCAATCCCTAGCCAAGGATTCATAATGCACATAAGGCAAAAAACTTTGTAGGAATCTCTAGATCCATAACACTATTTGTCAAAAACATCCCAGGCAAGAAGTATAAGCAGTTCCACGTAAATGAAGGAAAAGGCTTTTTTGAAGTGGTTTTGTTAAACATTCCAAAAATAAAAAAGACCATATTTGCTGTTGGGTACTTGTCTGTTTCTTGTGTAGATGGGAACAAAGTTGATTTAAACAGGGTCCTTAATATGTGTTGCCTTCATGTGTTCAAAGGTCGAGGACTTACTGGCAATTGCTGATTTTGGACCTCCAGAAGAAGAAGAAACATCTCAAAATGATTCAAGGTGAGTCTTTTTGATTCAGAATTGGACAAGTGTCCGTTTTCATCTCTGCTGGCCAACTTAAATGGAGTATTATTTGACATAAGAGAAAGTGTATTTTAATTAGATGTGTACATTGTTACTCGCAGACCTGATACTTGTTCTGGTATTAATATCTTAGTTTTTATGAGGGAAATACGTATAGAATTTCTAAGATTTCAAGACTTGATGTGTTGATGGTAGTCAAAATTTTAAAAATGCTCTGCAGCAGTAATATTTGTGTCTTGCTGGTAATTGTCTCATGAGGATAAAACTGCATTTACCAGTACTGCTCTACTTGTCCACTTTTTTCTGATATAAGTTTGGTTTGTTATACATGGATTGTAAGTTTACTAACAAATCTCCCTAAGTTAATTTAGCATTCTTTTATGAGGGATTTTTGGCTATTAAGAGATAGGGCTGATCAACGTATTTAAATAGGGGTTCTGTGGACTGAATGCTCTCAAAGCCAACAGCCTTTGCACTTGTGTGCTATAGTCTGTTGGCAGAAATGCCTTCTGTGCTTCAGCATCTCACAGGATGGTCCATCAGGTGCAAATCAGAAATAGCTTCCTATGAGAAGTCATTGTGTGACAGATTTCCCAAAGGACACCTGACGTCTTCCTCTGTGTCTTGGGGAAATAGTCAAGTCCAGCATAAAGTGTCACATCTCTCTGACATGTTTTGGGTACAGGCTGCTGCCTCTCACTTCTTGGAAGTGCTGGGAGAAGTCTTGAGTTCCTTGGGGCTCCCAGGTCCAGTGCTCGCCTTTGGTACACTTTTTCCCAGAGACAAGCAATTTCATCTGGTGTGTTGTTGCTTTATTGGCTTTCTCCCATTAGATCTGTTGACACAGACTGTCCTTGGACACATGATATGGTGGTGTCTCTTCCTTCATAACACAGGGAGCACAGGGCGTTAATAAAGTCAAACTGAAAAGTTCAGTTTATTTCTGTGTTACTCAAGTTGTCAGAAATATATGTGGGGAAAAAACCCAAGCCAATACTTGTTTTCTTTCCCACAGTAAACTCTTCCCTTCAACAACTCAAACTTCAGATTCACCGATGCGGCGTAATCTGTTTGGTATTGATCATGAACTGCTGAATAAACAGATAATGGACTATAAAAAAATGAAAGTGTCAAAACATATAGAAAACATTGCCTGGACAGAGAAGCAGGAGCAGCAGCTTTCTAAGATTCAAAAGAAAATGAAAAAGAAAAAAACGAGGAATCCTCCTGACAATGATGACATTGCACCGCAGAAACACTTACTGGACAGATATGAAGCTGATTACTGGGATGATAACACTGAATCAGTCACAGACTATGAACTGCAGAATGAATTACAGGAAGAGGTGAATGAGTTGGAGATGGATGATGACAAAACATTAAGTCAGTCTAATGATAAACTGAAATGAAGTGAAAAAGCCACTCCCTTCAAAATGGAGGCTGCCAATAACAAAATTTTTTTAGTCTTTTTAGACTGCCATAGCTACTGAAAGATTCATTTTGTACAACATGTTTACCACTTCCTCATTTGCCACATGTGAGCAGGTTTGCTAGCACAAAGTATGTAAGAAAAACTGCCATTAGTGACATTCTGTAAAGCAGCTTTCAAGCTGCTGCAGTTGAGGGACTTTCAATCAGAGAGCAGTTTTGTAATGATAAAATATACCTATTGCAGCACTGAGTTAAAACTTCTTACAATTGTCTTGATTATTTCCAATAAAATTATGGTTTCTATATTGCAATATTTCTTTTTATTATTATTATTATCTTTTCAGTGACCTGTACAAAAATTACCACTAAGTGATGATGCCTGTTATCAGAAAGGAAGAGGGAAGCAAAATAATGACAGTGGTGTTCAGCATCATCACATAAGGCCCAGGACAGGGTCTTCTCTAGAGGACCAGTCTAATGGGGGAACACTTTCTACAAGAAGTTAAGGCCAATGAAGTTACAACCCTGAAAGAAAATAAATTTATACTTGTGCAAGGGGAACTACAATCAGAAAAAAGTGGAGAACTGCTCATCCATTGGGTAAAATCAGGCAAAGAATTGACTGTGACTTTAAAAATGTATTAACGACTTGAAAAGCAGAGAAAGAGCAGCAGGGAAGAATGTCCTAGAAACAGATTTGAAAATGAATAGGGAATCATATAAAAAGTGAGAATAAAGCTTTCTGACTGAAAGCACATAAAAATAATAGCATGAGTGTATAGTCAGAAGGCTGCAATCTTCAAGGAAATTATAATGAACAAGGTAGTAAAAGAGAATTCTACCAGAAATACAGAAAATTTAATTCCAGTAGTTAATGGGGAGGTAAAGAAAGTCAACACAGGGGAGGTTGCCCTACAATATAGCAGAATCACAGAATGGTTTGTGTTGGAAGAGACCTTAGAGATGACCTAGACCCAAGCCCCCTGCCATGGGCAGGGACACCTTTCACTGGACCAAGTTGCTCAAAGCCCCATCCAACCTGATCTTGAACACTTCCAGGGACAGGCATCCTGGGCAAGCTTCTCTGGACAACCTGTGCCAGGGCCTCACCACCCTGACGGAACAATTTCTTCCCCATATCTAATCAAAATCTACTTTTTTTCGTTTAGAACTTACAACTTGTCCTATCACTACACTTAAAGAACAGTGCAATCATCAGTCATTGTCAATGCAGATTCATTTAAAAAAAGTCTTGTTTAAATAATGTAGTATCCTATAGTAAGCTTGCCTGCCCAGCAGATGAAGGGTATGTGGTGGATGTAGTTTTTCTGGGTTTTTGTAGGGCTTACCTCACAGCATCCTTTGGGACAAATTTTCCAGCTGTGGGATGAGGGTGTTCATGGTGTGCTGGGTGAAGATTTGGCTGAAGGGCAGTGCTCAAGGGTTGCAGTGAACAGGGCCACATCTGGCTGGTGACTGGTCACCAGCAGTGTTCCTCGAGGCTCTATTCTAGGGCCAGCTCTGTTCAATGCATTTCTCAGTGATCTGGATGCAGGAGTTGAATGCACCATGAGCAAGTTTGCTGATGATTCCAAACTGGGAGGTGCTACTGGCACTCCTGAGGGACAAGAGGCCTTGCAGAGGGATCTGGATAGCCTGGAGCATCTGGGCAAATATCAATGGCATGAAATTGAACAAGGATAAGTGCCAGATTCTGCACCTAGGAAGGAGTAATGCCAGGCACAAGTCTAAATTGGGTGAGGAGTGGCTGGAGAGCAGCCCTGCAGAAGGGGTCTGGGGGTGCTGACTGGCAGGAGGCTCAACAGGAGTCAGCAGTGTGTGCCCGGGCAGCCCAGGGGACAAACCATGTCCTGGGATGCATCAAACACAGCTTCACCAGCCACTCCAAAGAGGGGATTATCCTGCTGTATTTGGTGTTGGTGTGGCCTGAGTGTTGTGTGTGCTTCTGGACCCCACAATTTCAAAAGGGTGTGAAGGTCCCTGAATGCTTCCAGAGAAAGGCACCAAAGCTGTGAAAGGGGCTGGCAGAAGAGCTGTGAGGAGAGGCTCAGGACATGGGGGTTTTCTTGTTTGGAGAGAAGGAGGCTGTGGGGCAATCTCACCGATCTCTACAACTTTTTGAAGCAAGGAAGGGGAAAAGGTCCCTCTTTTCCCTGGGACCCAGTACCAGGTCATGTGGGAATGGCTCAAAGTTGTGCCCCTCAGAAGAGGTTCAGACTTGACATGAGGGAGCATTTTTTTACCCAGAGGGTAACCCAACCCTGGAACAGGCTCCCAAGAGAGGTGGTCAATCCCCTAAGCCTGTCAGTGTTTGAGAGATATTTGGACAATGCTCTTAATACCATGCTTTTTTTTGGTCAGCCCTGAAGCAGTCAAGCAGTTGGACTCAATGATCATCCCTTCCAACTCAGCTCTTTGATTCAATTCCATTTGATCCAATTTGACTTGATTTGATTTGGCTCTTGTTGCTTCCTCCTCCTTTCCTTGCCACTAGATCCTCAGGATATCTTTGATGATATTTCTTCCCAGCACTGCACTTAGAAGAAGGGATGGAATGGGCAATTGTGTCCCAGCCTGGGCATTGGCTCTGTCACTTTGGAGGCATGTACCTTCTCATGGGGGTGAGAGCTGTGGATCACCTCAAGAGCATTTGATTACCTGAACACATTTGCAAAAAGCACATGGAAACTGTATTTTTTGAAAGTCTTCTGTGTTTATCCAGTTTAGCTGGGCTTCCACAGGATGGGAAACCCCCACATCTCTGACACTTAGATCAAAGATCTAGGCTTTGAGATCAATCCCTCAGTCTGGAGCAGGAGGTGCTTCAGAACTAAGTGGTTATGAGCTGTTTGATGTGGGCAATACATGTTCATTTCCCTGTGGATTTTTTTTCTCCTTGTACTCAGCTGTAGAAATACCAGAGCCGTTTCCCTTGGAAAAACCTGTTAAAACACAAGACCCAGAGAACAACAGTGCTCCATCAGAGCTGAGGTCCGTCTGGCCCAAAACTCTGTCTCCAAAGTGGCCAGCCATCAATGTCTACAGGACAGCACATGAGCAGTGCAGGTCTTCTGCCAGGGTTCTGGCTATGTTTATAGGCCACCTTCCCCTCTCCACCCCCCACTCCTTCCCAGGGCTCCAGGGGCATGTTCCAGCTCAGCCTGAGTGATACTGTAGGTGTCTCTGACACTGCAGAGAGCTGCTTTCCTGGATGGTATGCTTGAACATGCGTCATAGCTTGTCATGCAGAACTCTGGGCATAACATACCAGAATTATTCTGTCCTATTCTATTCTATTCTATTCCCTATGCTCACCATGAGTCAAATAATGATGGCACTGTTATTTTCCTGAAATACCAAAGCTTTTTCATCTTCAAAAACGTGTTCAAGGACACAAATCTGAAAGATTACAAAGGGAAATGGTATTTTATTTTTATATCTGAATTTACATTATGTCATTTTTTGTTATTTTTCTGAATCTGTTTCACAGCTGGTGCTCGAAAGCATTAACACAATGCACACATGTAGCCAGAAGCAGGCTGGTGCATTCTTCACTTTAGACTGAAAAAACATCCCTTGCAGTCTAGCAAAGAAAAACTACAGAGGCACAGAGAGCAACAGCAGGAATACAGGCCAAGCAGTCCCTGTTTCCTGGAGTGAGGAATGAGAAGAATGAGGATTGGTACTGGACCACACACAAAAGAAGAAAGCAAAGAGGTATGTCATACCATGGGATATTATCCAGAGGAGGACACTTATCAATGACGAGCACACTTTTTATCTTCCAAAATGTGCTCCACTGCTTCTTGGCCAAGGATGAATGAAATGTGCTCTTGTGCCTGCCCCACACCTGTATTGTCCTCTGGAAGAGCTGAAAAATGGCAGTAAGCCATTTGGCATCCAAGCCTCCAGATGGGGCAGCAAGCCTGGAGCCCTTTCAAATGAGGAAGGAAGGCTTCCAAGTCTGTTCAACAGAAGCAAGAACCCCTCGGAGAATGGAGCAATGAGCACAGCTCACTCTTGCTCCAAGCTTGCAGTGGGCAGGAGAGTCAGAGGGAGCCAGGGCACCAGTGGTGCCTGAGAAGTGCAAGGGCAGTAGGCAGGAACAAAGCTGTAAGGGCCCAGAGGAACCCTGGCGAGGGGCCATGCTCAGTGCTGCAGAGAAAGGCAAAAAAACCTGCTGGAGACACTTTCTGGCCCACCATGGGGAAGGGGGGAAAGCCTTCCTCCCTTCAGTTGCAGGGCACAAGAGGCCATCTTTGAGGTACATGAGCAACCTGGAAGAAAGGGACTGGAGAGCCCTGACCAGTGCAGCTTGATGCTGCAGGTGAAGGCAAAAACCCCCATAGACCACTGCCAACCTGCACTGGGGAAAACTCCTTCCTGATCTCAGTGCTAGCAACTGGGGAATCCCTGAGTGTGTGAGCAAGACCTGCCTCTTCAATGCACAGACTGGTCACATCTTCCAGGAGATTCTCAAGCCTTGCTCTCCCTCAACCTGGAGCCATCACTACACTTTTGGCTCAAAAGCCAAAATGTAACCAAATGTATTCCATTGGCTGGAATGAACAGTACCAAGAGACCACTAAGGAAATAACATGGGCTTTGAAAAACAAGGGGGAGGAGGTGTGGTGGGAAGGCTGGTTATTTTCAGACCTAGAACATTTGGATCCATGCCCAAAGCACAGCAAGGCAAATTTTCAAACTGTAAAACAGCCCATTGTTGCTATCACCCTCTGAATCCCCATTCCCACTGAAACTAAGCTGCTCAGTTGGCTGTGTTTAAAATGTGTTCCATCCACAGGGTAAAACTTTCAAAGCTCCTTGGTGACTTAAAAATTTCTGAAAGTTATTTGTGCACCTTCATTCATGTGGAAATGTTCAGAACCTATACAAAAGTAAGGTAAGTCTCTTCTTCATTTAGAATTTAGTATTTTGAGCCTTGAAAAGAGAAAGGAATGTACTATGATTGTAATTTCCTATGTTGGTGCCAAAATTGATATGTACATTCAGACTATGCAAATAAGGGCATATCTGCTTGTGGTGATGACAGAAGTGAAAAATAGGGTTTTGGTTTCCTCTGTGTGAACTTTGCAGAGGCACAGAGAGCATGCATGATTTCCTCACCATTCTTCCCAATTCACAAGGGATATTTGCTACTATACCGTTGATGGTGAGGTTTTCCTTTTGGAAAGAAGTACTGAATTGGTTTGTGTTCTTAACCATCATTTTCCTTGCACTTCAGTAGCTCTTTTCCTTGTTTTGACTTCATCCTTGCTATCTTTCTTGAAAGTGATGACAACTCTCTCAGCCTTTGTCTTGCCCTACTAGTTGTCTTCTTATTCCATAGGCCCTCCATGCCCTTGCTCAACTGCTTAGTCTTTGTTTGCCTTCACCTCAGATGGAATTTCTCCTACCTGAACCTGAGGAATGAGAAATGTCCACAGTAGTATAGGTGAGTTTTCACCAGGCCTTTGCACAATGTGTGCCTTTCCTACAAAAATATCTTGCCTGACACACAAGAAGGCATTGTGTGATTTTTTTAAGTTTAGGAGGAGCTTCAGTGACTCTTGTCATACATACCTTTGTTACCAATTGCTGTAGAATTTTCTCATTTTGATTTTAAAAGTATAGGTTGGAAAAATATAGGGCACATGCTCAGTGAGAGGTGGTCACACCTTGGAGGCAGGTAGCTTTTGGGGTGGAGGTGATTTTGGTATTACAATGAGCAAATGTCATCCACAGGGCACAATTTTACCATAAAAGGAAGCAATTGCTAGTTCAGCAACCAATATATCTCTTGTGTGGCAGATGCTCTGTGGTTTTCTGGCCACCATTTAGTTCCATACTGGCAGTGATTTACAACTGAGCCTGCCTATGTCATCTCCACTCTGCTCCACCCTCCACTCTTCTAAGGTCAGTTCATGAAGCTCCCCCAGTGTTTCCAACATCTAAAGGTGCAGGCTACGTTTGCTCGGGGAACAGATTCCTTACATGCCAACCACATTCCACCCTCAAAGTTTTCTTACCATTACAACCTCTCTTAGGATGGGGATATAACTTTAGTTTCAATAATCTTTCTCCAGTAATTCTAGTAATAATTCCACACCCTGTGACCTGTTCATGCCTCCAACAACATTTGCCTACTCCCATATTTCTGGGTTGGAGCAGGAATCCATGTCTAGTCACTTTAGCAATGGATGTCTTCTCCTAGGAAAGGAAATGCCCACAGCTAGAATTAACTGAACTTCCATTTTAGATGTTTCCTTGGAGGAAGTGCCAGTCACTGAGAAAGCTCTAAGAGGTGAAACACTCGTGGGTCAACATGATGCATTTTGTGGCCCTGTTGTCTGTGGGGATAAGCTTTGCTCTCCAGGACTGTGAATAAAGGTTATTAAGTTTTTAAATGAATCCTGTGGGTATTCGGTGGAGAGCAAAGGTCATGCTTGTGTGGGTAAGGATGCAGCTGGCCAGACGGCCATCCAACCCCAAAAGGCCATTTTTCTCTGAAAGAGAGTCCCTACACACCTGTAAGATAACTGCCAAAAAGGAATGAGCTTTTTTTCTTTTTGTCCACCTGAAACCAGGTGAGATTGTCCATATGATAACATTGGCTTTAAACTGACAGAGAGTAGGTTTAGATTAATATTAGGAAGAAATTCCTTACTGTGAGGGTGGTGAGGCAGTAGAACATGTTTCCCAGGGATGTTGTGGATGCCCCATTCCTGCAAATGGTAGTTACGCACAGAAACAAAGTTTAAGCAACTTAAGGCTTGAGGAATGTCCAAAATAACAGACAAACAAATTAGTAGTAAAATAATGTGGAAATAAACTGCATAGTAATCAGGAAACTAAACTGAGAGCTTGAGGGAATAAGTTCAAAAGGTTGAGACTTTGTGACCTTTATGATGGGGCATTGCTGGTCAAATGGTTACAGAGACTCCAAGAGGGCAGATTTAGATTAGATATTGGGAAGAAATTCTTAACTGTGAGGGTGGTGAGGCACTGGCAGAGGTTTTCCAGAGAAGCTGTGGATGCCCCATCCCTGCAAGTGTTCAAGGTCAGGTTGGATAGGGCTTTAAGCAATTGTCCTGCCCATGGGAGGAGGCTTGTAACGAGATGATCTTTAAGGTCTCTTTTAACCCAAGCCATTTTGTGATTCTATTATACACATTACATATATATATATATAAAAGTATGTGTAGAGTTTATGCACTTTGTAACTGATTACTAGTAACACTCTAAAAATCTAATTCAAGACAGGAGAGTGGATGTTGAACAAATTATTTACACTAAGTCACAGTGTCTCACTAGCAGGGCAAATGTAGAAGCTGCTCTTGGCTCAGCAGATTAGTCACACTTAAAAATCAGTATCAGTAAACATATTTGTGTTATCTAGAAAACAACTGATTTTTCTGCACCCTTTCGAATGTTGCTATCTGACTGCTGTACCAATACTGTTCTACAAGATAGTTATTCCAGCATGGAAGATTGTGGACAAACATTATCTATCAGGATCCTCGAGAATTTTTGTTTAGGAAAAGATGTTGGAAAGGGAGACAGGCAAGTTACAAGAGTGCTTACAAAGCTAAAAGGTAAAGTTATTCTCTATTTCTCTTTAAAAGGTCTGGGTTAAGTACAGCTTGTAAGTAATTAAAATCTGTAAAATTTAGTTTCTCAGTCTTGATACACAATACTTGTATGCTTTTATTTTTTTCCATGAGCAAGAGTAGACCTCAGCAAAGAAGCAGTCTGGCTGCTTAATTGATTGGAATAACAGTGCTGCATTATTGCTGAAAGGTGCTAGCAGAGGTGATACTTCTGAGCAGGCTGATTATTTCTGTGCCACTAATTACACCATCCAAATGTGTGCCTGACTGGACACACGTTTTGCACTGGACTGGTTCATGCTAACAGAGAAAAATTTGAAACACAGTTTATAGTTACAGACAGCCTGCTTGTTTCATTACCCAGCTGACAATGCAAGAAAGATTTTAGATCCATAATGACACTTCGCATATTGAACTAATTGTGGTAAGAGCCCAAGTAAACCGAAAACATGGGTTTCTGTTCATAGATTTGGCATTCTACATTTTGAAGAACTTAGTCCAACAATACAACTATGTCACAAATGAAAAGTGGCCCCTCAAAATTTGCTTATTTTCCCCAATGATCTGCTGCAGCCAGGAAACACCTGGTACCATGATAGTTCCTCCACAAAGCACACTTCCCTTCCAGTTCCCCATGCAGCTAAGTGCAAGAACATGCCCCTCCCAGCCCAACTCCCCACACTCTATATTGTGGGCATGACATTCTATGGTCTGGAATATCCCTTTGGCCAGTTCGGGTCAGCTGTCCTGGCCATGCTCCCTCCCAGGTCTTTGTGCAGCTCCTCACTGGCAGGGCACAGGAACCTGAAAAGCCCCTGGCTCAGGGTAAGCACTGCTGAGCAATGACTGAGCCCTCAGTGTGTTATCAGCATCAGCCTCATACTGAATCCAAGCCCACAGTACTGTACTGGTTACTAGGAGGAAAATTAACAATCCCAGATGAAACCAGAACCAAGAACAAGGTGTTCTACAAGCCTCAGATGTGGAGAAAGCAATGAGGGATGCTTTTACCTTATCCCAGTTGCTGAAACCCAATAATAAAACACTGTCAATAAGAAAGCCATACCTGATTAGTCCATCTATTCCCAAAAATAAACATTCCTGTTTTAACTATGTCTCAAGCTCACCTAGGCTTTTTCTCATTTAGGTGATTGATATCCCTTCTTGTGACTGGGAATCAGGAAGAACAGTCCTTTAGCCCAGATATCCTCAAGATGAACTTCCCTGACACTATTATCTCAGTGATGAGTGTTCGAGCAACTGTACCAGCCACTTTGGGACTGGCAGTTTTTGTACCTGCTTAAACAGGACTTTGATAGTTAGATTAGTCTTAGAAAAAGAAACAGTCTTCTAATAGATGTGAAGCATAGCTCCTTTAAAGGAGAAATCCCTAGGTGGCTATGTAGGATGAGAATTCCAGAAAACTGAGGAGGCTGAACAAACGGTATGTCTGGAGGACTTTCATATTAGTAGCTTCAAACACATTCCTGGTTTTAAAGACAGGAACAGAACTAGGCTTTTCACCAGCACCCCTAGGTGCTGTGTTTTGAAGTAATGCCTCCTAATCACCATCATGCTGCTCCTGCTTTGCTGGCACTGAATCCAATTGAATCTGTTCAGCTGTATTAAGCCAAATTTCACCAAATCTCACATTTTGCCCACTTTTCTTGAACAATTTTTTGTCAGCTGTGAATCTGCTACTGTCTGCAACCTTTACAATTTTCCTGAGATTCCAGCAGCCTTCATCTGCACCTCTCTAGCCAAACCAGTTTGTGGCAAACTATCACGGTAAGATAAAATGAAGATCCTAATCTTGATAAGGCAGTCTTGGAATATCATCTAAATCAGCCTCTTAATCGATCTTCTTTTCAAGCAATACTTAAAATTTAAGGGAAAAAAATTGTATACACCTGAACTATTCTGAATTTGCTTTGAGATATTGATGAAATCAATCAATTCCTTTTCCAACCCACATATTTCTAGCCAAGATCAGGCATAAAAAACTTATCTTCTTGCTGTCCTACCAGCTTATGTGTGTGCCTCTGATACTCAATATAAACAATCTTTCATGAGATAACAGGTAAACTTTTCTGTCCACATTAGGAATATGTCAAGACAAGGCAGCTGAAAGGTGTAAAATGGAAAAATCTCTTCAACTTTTTAGATATTGTGACTTGGATTTATATGTCAGCTTTGTAAGCGGGAGAAGCACTACAACCATTTTTTCACCTATCCAGCTGAAGAATCTAATTTCCAAGAGCAAGTCTGCCAGTCATCAGTGGTGGGCACCGGCCAAGCTGTCTAGAGAGATTGCAATGACTCAACAGTAAGTGACTTTTATTTCTGGGGGTTTCTTTTGGTTTGGTTTGGTTTGGTTTGGTTTGGTTTCGTTTGGTTTGGTTTGGTTTGGTTTTTCCCAGCAATATTTCAGTAAACCTCTGAATCCATACAAGGTAAGGGATTGTTCAGGGTGTTATATAGCTAAAGCAGTCTAATTTTAAATTTAAGTGTCTGTTCTCTTATGGAAAGGGCAAAGGATCTTCAACCCCAGACATATTCAAATGGGATTATTGTGTTTTTAAAAAGGAACTCAGAACTTTTTGAGAATGACCATGAACAGCATATTTAATGAAAGTGTTAACTATATTGGACTTAAAGCTATTACCTTTCAAATGAATAGGAAAATTCCTTTATACATGAATAGCACAAGTCAAACATTTAAATATTCACTTAATTATTTTAAGTATTTTAAGTCCAGCATGCTGACTGGAAAAATAAGGATTTAATTTATTTCAAAGAACTCCAAAACCATTGTGCAGGGACTGGCCAAAGTCAGCCCTTCTCAGAATTAGCTGAAATACATTGATTTTACACTTGGCCAATGACAAGGTGTGTTATTTGTTTGTCTAGGTAATTTAAAAAAAAAAAAACTCCCCTTAATGTTAAATCTAGTGACAACAAGCCATTAATTATTCTTTTATAGGTTAGTCTGCAGCTCTGTTAAACATCAATTGTTTTATGTTTTATCTTATCTTCCATCAAACGCCCAGCACAGGAAGCTGAGGCAAGATGGGGTAATCCAATGTTGCCTGTCCTTAAGGACTACAATGTGAATACTGTGGTTATATATATGGGTACATACATGAGTTACGTTTATTCTAAGAATTTGATGAACAGTATTTCTGAATAAAGAAAAATACTTGACATGTAATACGTACATAATTCAGAAAGAAGCTATATGATCCTGGTTTATAGCTTTCTCAAAATGCCTGCCTGACGGGGAAGATGAGAGAAAAGCTGAGTAAGTGAATAGGAATCTGCATGTATAAGTACTTATTTATCACATAAATTACATGTGACATCTAGCACCATAGGAAAGTTATTTGCAGGTAAAACTTGAAAAAGGAGAAAACAGAGGTGAGAAAGATACAGCTTATTCTTTTGACATCTGCTCTGGTTAGATAAAGTTACAATAATATAGAAACACTGAAGTTCTAGTGGATTTAATCAGCATGATTAGCCCTACTGTGTGATCCAAATGTGCACTCCTACAGAGTTAGTAAACTACCTTTGGTGTTAGTAGACATATACCTCTCTACTTCCAGAACAACCTAGGGAAAATTGGATTGGACTTGAAGGGATGTTTGGCATTAAAAAGACAAAGATTGACAACATCTCATATTTTGTTAAAACAGTTTTTAAATTCCTCTTCCAAAGGTAGAGAACATCTGAAAAGAAAATATAAGAATTGTATGTGCGAAGTGTTGGTGAAAGCATTGGTGATTCTTTTTTTCTAATGTTTTCTTGTGAAACATTTTCTCGTGAAATTATGAAAAGTAGACTGAATTGTATTTTCCTAAAATGTTTCTAATGTAATTGAAAATGAAAATTTCCCAATGATATTTGAAATTCAGAAATACTGAAAATAAATTTGAATAATTTTGAGTGTCAATTAGTGTCAGAGATCCTAATTAGTGGATGGACTTGGAAAGATTTTTCATTCTTTTCTAGTTACCTTTCCTTCTTAGCTTGTCTGAATAATTAGTTCCTTTCTACAATATAACCTGGATTTTTAAGATCCATCTTTTCTTTAGTCAAATACCACATAGTTTAACAGTAATTTTAAGTCAAATTTTTTGTAGGTAAATTCATCTTGATAAACACTGTTTTCTCTAGTAAAAAAACTGTGGTATTTCTTCAGCCAGAATCACAAGTATTTGAGCTGAACTTTTTCTCTGGGAATCTTTACATTTTGCTCATATAAAAATAGTCAGCAGCTGGCGACAAACAGGTAACAGATTTACAATTACAATTATTATGTGGATACATTTAATTTACCCCCTTTATATAGTAGCTCCTGTTTTTACTACCTGGTAGAAAACACTGGTTGATCTCAAAAGTCATCTGGACATGACCTTGGGCAATCATCTCCAGGCAGCCCTGCTTGGGAATGTGGGATTGGACCACATGGCCTCCTGAGGTCCTTTCCCACCTCAGCCATCCTGGGGTTCTGTGAAAATGAGGACATATCCCAAAGTTTTGCTGGAATGTTCAGCCGTGAAAAACCCTTTCATGAATGTTTTCTCTTAACTGTTTGCTTAATCTCTTTAACACATCCATTGTTTGAAATGCTTTGCAATTATTGGGCTTGTTGCAATGGATGTCTAATGTTGTTGATTATGTGGGAGTGTAATTGGGCATTTCCATACTGGCAGAGCCATGTTCAATTATTTTACTCTATGAATTATTAGACAGAAGTTAATACCGTTATTTTAAATGCTACATTTAAACTGAGTGGGACGTATCCCTCCTTGCACTGTGTAGTAACATTTTTTAATATTTTGGCCCTATGTCTACTATGGATAATTTATCTTTCATAGATGGCAGCCCCTTTTTTCTGTCAATGCTTTTACCTACAACCTTGCTGCGTATACACTGGCGCTGAAAGTACGTGGCTAAGGAACATACTAACAGAAAAAAAAAATTAGAACTAACTGTGTTTCAATGTACTTATTGGACTGTTGACTACAAAAGTAAATAAATGTGGCCACTGCTGCAAAAAATAAAAAAAGAATACTTTTCCACCAATGTGAATGTTTGATTTACATTACTTTTTGAGAAGATACCAGTCAGCTTGCTGCTGTGGCCTTCACAGGCGTTGATGTGTGCTGGCCAACACACTGACCTGTGTGTGAGCTGTGTGTAGACCAACAGTGAAATCGTGTGGCTGCCCAGGCCCACAGCACAATCCGCCTTGGCTTCCATTGATGAGCGTCTCACTCATGTGGTGAACACCTAGGGAATCTCTAGTTGAAGCCATTAGTTTGTGAAGCCTCTGGGACTGGCCTGGCCGGTCCACCTTGTGGGGAAGGCTGAGAGCCGTGCCAGGAAGACGGTAGGGACACACAGGGAGAAGGTCTTGATGTGCCCAGGATGGGATCCAGTATGGCCCTATACGGTCTCCTGTCATGACTGGCCTCCTGCCAGGTCTGGGGGCAGAGCCAGACCAGGGGTTTTGGTGGTGGAGAGCCACCCACCCTGCTGATGTGGCCGCTCGTCTTGGTCCTTGTGGTACAGCTGATGCCTGCCTACCCAGGGGACTGACTCTGTTTCCATCTTGTGTCCATCAGAAACCACCCACCATCACGGGAAGAGCAAGAACTGCATTAGGGGAGAGACACGGAGACATCTGATAGACAGAGCTAGCAGCGATGTGTCTTCCATCACACCTCAGAGCCTTCCAGCACCATAGGTGTGGCAGTGCCGGGCTCCTGCATGGCATCGCCAGAGGGGCCCCGTGCCCAGCCCAGCCCTGCCATGCCGCCAAGGCGAGAGAGCCCCGCCCGCTCACGGGAGCGCCACCAATGGGGAGCCTTCCCGCCAGGCCTCGCCTCGACCCATTGGCCAGCGGGGGTGGGCGGGGCCTCCAGAATGCAGCAGATGCAAGTGAGGCTCCACCCATCATTCCATGCAACCAGGGCTGGGTGGTCACGTGGCAACCTCACGTGGTGGGCATGGTGTCACCCCGGGTGACGTCACGGCTCTCGCGAGAGCTCTCAGTGCTGCCCCTGGAGGTGAGAAGGGGCGCAAGTGAGCCCCACGCTGGGCCCCGCCCCATCTGAGGCCCCGCCCCCTGCCCCGCCCATTCTCTGCGGAGAGCCAATGGGAGCGCTGGCTGAGTCTCTCCCCATTGGGTGGCCGCCTGGCATGCAAATAAGCCTAGACGTCATTTCCTCAGGCAGCTCAAGCGCCATTTTCTCTTTCTGGCGGTTGATGCGCGCGGGCGGTGGCACGGGCGGCGGGCGCTGCGGGCGGCGGGCGCGGGGCGAGGCGCGCGCGGGCCCCGGCCATGCCCCCGCCCCGGGGCGCGCACTGAGCGCAGCCGCGGCGCCGGGCTGGGAGGCGGGGCCGCGGGGCGGGGCCGCGGGCGCGGCGGCTCCGGCGACAGCGCTGGGGGCAGCGCCGGGGGCAGAGCCGCAACCGTGAGCGGCGGGTGCCGGCGGTGCGGAACCCGCGGGCGGCGGCGGCCGCTGGAGGAGGAGCGGGAGCGAGAGCAGGAGGAGGAGCAGCAGCGGCGGGGGCTCCCCCTGCAGCCGGGCCGGGTACGTGCTGCGGGGCGGGGCGGAGGTCGGTGAACGCCCCGGCCGGGGAGGGACGGGCCGGGCCTGGTGTGGCCCCGTCGAGTGAGGCGCTTTACGCGGGGAGCGCTCCCCCGCTGCCGGCGCCGGCGCCGCGGGCTGCGAACACCTCGTTATCACCGCGCAGCTCGCGTCTCGGTGATTTAATTCCAGGGCGCTCTTGGGCGATGGTGTACCTAGGGAACCTGCTTAATGGGTTGCCTCGAAGTCTGTGGATGAATAGTTTTAATTACTTTTAATGAATTGTTTTAATTTAAAACAGTTTGTGGCAAAGTGTAGCCTGAGCAGGAATGGCACACGTGCAGAACCAGCTCTTCATCACCGGTTGATGGAACCACTTAATGGGATGCAAAATTACGTTAAATATCCTTGTGGTGCATCAGCAATGCATATGTTTAGAAAAAAGGTTTATGAATAATGTAAACAAACACAACCCACGCAATGCAAGCCGTGAAAACATTTGAGTGCGCTTGCTTTATGGTCGAAAGCAGGTAATGGGGAGTTCCAGTTGTCCTGGTTTGTAAATGGAATAAAAGACGCGTGTTTGACTCCTGCTGCAGCGGTTCAGAGTCCTGTACTGTCAAAGTTATGAGCAACTCACTTTCAGGTGATAAAGTTCTGATGGGGAAATTACTGGGGAGGAATTGGTTGTTGCCCTTTAACAGTTTTCTGTCATCAAAAGTCTGTGTTTGTAAAAAAACAATTGTATAATGGAATACTTAGAAAAACTCATGTAATATTGAATCTGTATTCTAGAAATCCTAGTGCTCCTTTTAATAAACTTCCTCTTTAATTTCGGTCCAGAAAAGGGGATTTTTTTAGCACAATATTTAGAGAAACTGGGTAAGAAATAAAGTATATGGTAAGCTGTAATAAGACCTATTACAAGGTTTACTATATATGGTAAGGTGTAATAATTCCTGTCGTTTGTTTTACTGGAAGTTATGTAAAAAAACATAACCCAAAAATTACAGCAAATCTTTTAAATTAAAAACAAGGAAGAGCACACAGTTTTGTTACGCCTTATATTTTTCCATTGGGAACTCCTTGGTTTGGGCTAAGTCTTCCTGAGTGTTGGTGGAGCTGGCTTGTGTTTGAACACTTTAGTCCCTCCTCTGAAACCTGTTGCACAGCCCTGGGTTGTTTTTTTTCAGTTCTGCCCCCCTGCTGACATGCTAAGGTTTTGGATTATCTGTGCTGTGGACTGTTGTGTGCATTTGTAAAGCGCAAAGGTGTGGGGTTACACTGGGCTGATGAGTGCAGCACAAATGCAGTGGTACTTCTTCCTGGAATAGCTGGGCTCGGGGTGTTACTCTTCTGCTCACATATACATGGGGCTGACTTGTGTCAGATCCTGTGGGATTTGAGTGGGCTCCAATCAGATGCTTAGGTCACCTAGGATGAACTTGAATCCTGCTGAGTTCAGGTTCTGGCCAGTGCCCAGAAGGGATTCCCAAGGGAGTCAAAACATTGTGTGAGTTGGTGCTTTAGGAAAGCTCTGTGAATTTAAATGGTAGTGTCCCTTCATCTCTTCTCACCAGTCTTGGATAGCAGGGACTTGGTTGTGTGCTAATGAACCATCTCAATAGTTATTTAGACCACAGTAGCTGAAGTCAGAGATCTAAATTTCCTTTGATTTGTTGTGCTCCATCTTCATCTATATCATCACATACCTTACTGCTCTTCACTGTTTCAGCAGCTGTTGAATGGTGCTTGTCTTGGTGTTGGGCAAGATGACCTTTTTAACAGGTATGTGATTTATAACCATGAAAAGCGCAGAATTATTGTGGGTTTAAGAGATCTGTGATTTGAGATGCCCAGAGGTTTCTGATGTATCTCAACATAGAAGAGTTAAGTATTTTTCTTACCTGAGGTTTCTATCAAGTTGCACCTGTACAGAAATTTGAATATAAGAAATTAAAGAGGAATTACTTTGTTGACCAGAACTGCTCTTCATAGGTTTTATTAGAACGTATTTTAAATTACAACAGAATAAACAATGAACAAGAATAGCATCTGTTCTAATCACTCAACTCTTTTTCTTTAGGAAGCTTTCTTCCCGCTTCCACCATGCGCTGGATAAGCTTTGATGGTGCCGAGGTACTTGTAAATCCGGTTAGGTCTCTTTCAGAAGGCAGAGATAAGAGTCCAGGAAATGGAGCTGACCATGTAATGTGTGGTTGAGCACATTCCCAGGTGTGACTTCTTAGAGGACTTGTAAGCTTATCAGAAACAAAATTGGTGAGGGTAAAATTTGGCATGGCCAAACCAAACTCACATTCTTCTAGTCAGTTTCTCAGTGTGCCTGTCCTCCTGTCTGCTCTCTGCTATCCAGTGTTCTTGTTCCTTGGATTCTTAGAAATAGATCATGTGCTTTCATTCCACTTTCAGGAATGAAGCAGTTTTTACTGTTTTCTCAACTAATGCTGAATTATCAACTTCTAATGAGTTTACTATAATGAAAATAATTCTTTATTGGTGCTTGTCAGTTCTGATAACTGCTGAAATACAAATTGTTAAACAAACCTTTGGAAATACTTCAATCCAAATATTCCAAACCTGTAAATTTTCATAAAGGTCCTATAAAAGGTACCAAAGCCTTTATAAATTTTTTTTCTCTATTACTAATGACAGTTACTAGATAAAAGTTATAAAAACTATGATTCAATTTCCAAGGCAGATACTATGGAAGGATAAAGTTCCGTCAGTCTTTCATAATTTCCCTACTCTATACAGTTCTTAGAGCAGCAGACTAGTGAAAGCCAACCACTTAGGAACACATCTGGAGATCTTGCTTCTATAGAGGTTGTCTGGTGTCTGAAGGGTTACGTTACAGCCATTTTCTCTGTGGCTCTTATAACATGCTTCTTTTCCTGAAATCTCTAGAAATGCCTGATCATCTAGTTCACTGGATTTTGCTGGAACTATTTGCATGCCTCTTGAAGGCACATATGTGCATCTTCCGAGTGCCCACTCCATACAAACTCCATTTTAATTTGCATGCAAATGTGTACTTCCTGTAGGAGCACAAACAAAAGTGATGTGGATTTTATGTAAGGAAAAGAGCTCTCATTGTGAACAGTCTGTCACTGGAGGAGATTGCCCAGAGAGGCTGCCAAACCTGACTGGCCAAAACAGGGTGCCCTGGCTGCAGTTAATGATTGAGCCTGCTTATAGGAAGCTGGACTGGGTGTCCTCTTGAGGTTCCTTCCAAGGTGAATAAGAATGGTTCTAAGAAGTAGAATAAATAAGAGCTTGGCATTTTGTGATGGCTTCTCACTTTGAAGAGGTGCAGTGTTAGCGTTTTTGCTTTTTTTTATGCAGAAAAGTGATAGTAAAAGATAGTTACTTTGCAAACTGGTGTCTTTGACTACTAAGATACTGTGTGGACTGTTACCTTGTATTTTAGGCTAGTCTTAAAATACTGCAGTACTGCTGTAAGGGAAGAGTTGCATTTGTGATCTTTGAAAAGCCAAATGTAGTTAGTTGGGTGTTAGAATCTATGATAACAAATGTAGAAATGAAAGGAACATGTAGTGTTGAATAAAACTCCCCTGTGTATATCATTGTGGAGATGTTATTTGAACAAGCAACTAATGCAGGGATAACCTGATGGCTAAAATGACTGAGCAAGAGTTGAATGGCCTTCTTAGAACTGCATTTGAGACATCAGCTGCTAAAATTATTCTTTTATTTTGCTGAAAACTTGTCTTGGTTCTGTTTATGAAATGGCACTGAGTGATGGATTATCAGGTCTTTTGGAAACAACAGTTAAAAGCAGTGAAGAATAAATTTTTGTCTTTTAGGTAGGCAATGTGGTAAAATGATCAAGACTCTCTGTAAGCCTAGTTCAGTTTTACTGTAGTCCTTTCATGTTGAATTTGCTGGTTCAGATTGGAATGTGGACCAACAAATGCATGGAATCAAAGTGCGAACTAAAGTTTGAAGAATGTCCAAAATACAGGAAAAATAAATTATTAGTATGAAAATGTGTATAATAAACTACATAATAATCAAGGAATTAAACTGAGGCCTTGGGGGAATAAACTTAAGAGGTTGATCTTCTGTGACCTTTGTGGTGGGGCAGTGCTGGTCTAATGGATAGAGAGACTCCAAGAGGGTAGATTAGATTATATATTAGGAAGAAATTCTTTAATGTGAGGGTGGTAGGGCACTGGCAGAGGTTTTCCAGAGAAGCTGTGGATGCCTCATCCCTGGAAATGTTCAAGGCTGGGTTGGATGCGGCTTTGAGCAGCCAGGTCTAGTGGAAGGTGTCACTGCCCCCCATGAGAGGTGGTCTGAAGTAGATGACCTTTAAGGTCCATTCCAACCCAAACTATTCTGTTGTTCTGTAATTCCAATGTGAGATCCTTTAAGATCCTTACTCCCAAGAAGGTTGTTTAAATACCTGCTGAATAACATTGCACATGATTGCACATGATGGCCTTTGGATTGAAGACTAACTGCTTGAAAAATGGAAAATAATTTATATTCTGGTTTTTTCTGTTACAGTGGGGGTTTTGGTGTGTTTTTCTTTCTCCTAGATTAATAATTTTGGAATGATTAATAATTTCATTTCATATTTTGTCCTGCATTAATGATTTCAGAATGATTACTGGTTAAGAAAACTGTTGAGGTACATGGATGTTGCATACTACACCCCTTGTAGACTGTTTCTTATTTGTGAGCTGGACACGCCTCAACAAATGCCTGCTTCACCTTCTTCAGTAGCCTCAGTGTATGAGTTGAAAGACTGAGATGGGAAATAGTGTCCAGCGGAGCCTGATGTATTGATCCACATCTCCTTCTGGCTATTCTGGGCATGGTGGTGTCCAGCCAGCTCTGCTGTACCCTCGTGGGACTGTGGGGTTGATGTGCAAAACCTGCTGTCATAGAGGGACTGATCTTAAAGCTTTAACTAGAGACTGTGCAAATTCCTGGTGGACTTCACTTTGAAAAGAACATTTTATGTCAAACTTTTGCTCCTTGCATTTTGAGAGAATGCCAGACCAGTTACTTTGATTTGTTCCTTTTTGTATAGGATCCTGTTCTATGCCCACCCCAATGGTATCAGAATCTCTTCTGGACTTCTTGGTCATAAAAAACATTAGAAAACAAGACTAGCATCTGTCAAATGGGGTTCCCTCTCCATTTTTCTCTGCACACCTTTCCTTTCGGGGGAGAAGAAGTGAAGAATAGTATGTGAGTTGTTTGAATTTTAATTATAAACCTCTCAATTGTATGTTTTGTACATAAATTAAGGTTGGGGGGGTTACATACAGAATGGAACATTTTTTAATACAGTTTGTGGTTGTGTTTTGGTTTTTTTTTTTTCTTTTTTTGAGGCTTAACTTGTAGCTGGTGTCCTGTGTGCAAGGGGATTTTGCAGCTGTTTGCATGAAAGTCGTATCATTCAAAGTAAAGCTTTCATGTTAGCAGCAGCTTGCTCATTTTGGTAAAGTACAGCTTGTTAAGACATTTGAAACCGTCTGTGCTGAAGTACTGTTTGGGGATTTCCTTTATTTCTATTTTTTTTCTCTTTTCTGCTCAAGCATGTCCTGGATGGATGAATTGTTTAGCAATAAAAGGACTAAGATGTGGTAAACGCTCCTGGATCCTCTGTCAGCTGTTTAAGTACCAGATACTGGAGAAGCTTCCAGTGACCTTTTTCAGCACAGGGTTAGGGTTAGGTCTTGCATTCTGTGTCCATTGTAGCTTCTTAAAGCTCAGTCTAAATTGCATTTTGATGTAATCTAGGAAGGAGTTGACAAAGGCTGACATACTTCTAAAGCTGAGCCCATGGGGATACCTTACAAGTTTACAAAAGGAGAAACTTCTTCAGAAATCTAGATTTTACTAGCAATCCTATTTTATGCATGTACATGCACGACAGCAAACAAAATTATCAAAGAGACTTCTCATCTTGATGCTAACATTCAAGGTGAAAAGTGTTGAATTTCTCCTTCCTAAATGAGATGATGGTAATTTTCTGAATAGAACTTGATAGAATTCTGGTGTTAGTGTTCTTTTACAAAAACCTCACAAAACCAGTGTTCCTGTCATGTAAATACAAGGAGATCTGAAAGAAAAAAATTGGAATTTTCTGTAGATAGAAGAAATATAAAGAATCCTCTCCCCCATCAGATTCTGTTTCCTTTAAAATCAATTGAGTGATCTACTGGGAAATACTAATGAGCCCACTTCTTTGGCTTAAGGATTTTGGGTTTTCATATTCAAGAAATGGCATCCTGTGCCATAGCAGCAGTAGTGTGTCCAGCAGGACTGGAGCAGTGATTGACCCTGTACTTGGCACTGGTGAGGCCTCACCTCAAGTGCTGTGTCTATTTCTGGGCCCCTCAGTCCAGGAAAGACATTGAGGTGCTGGAGCGTGTTCAGAGAAGGGCAGTGAAGCTGGGAAGTGTCAGGAGGACAAGTCCTGTGAGGAGCAGCTGAGGGAGCTGGGGGTGTTTAGCCTGGAGAAAAGGAGGCTCAGGCAGAACCTGATCAGTCTCTACACCTGCCTGAAAGGAGAGTGTAGCCAGGTGGGGGTTGGTCTCTTCTCCCAGGTAAGAAATGACAGGATGAGAGGAAATGGCCTCAAGTTGCACCAGGGGAGGTTTGAATTGGATATTAGGAAAAACTTCATCAGAAAAAGGGTTGCCAAACACTAGAATGGGATGGTAAGGGAAGTAGTTCAGTCCCCATTTCTGGAGGTATTTAGAAGACCTATAAGGTGTAGTGATGAGAGACATGGTTAATAGTGGACTGAATGTGCTGGGTTAATGTTTGGACTTGCTGATCTTAGAGGTCTTTTCTAACCTAAATATTTCTACTCTGACTCTTCAGATTTTAGTTCTTACCTTAACACTGTTAAATGCAAGTGCCTGTGTTCAAGTATTTAGTCACTTCTTTGGTTCTTTTTTATTTTTCCTCTTCTTTTTTCCTTCTTTATTTTTTTGGTTGTTGTGTTTTTTTTTTTCCCTAGGAAAAGTGCAAAATGTTTCAAATTCCTGTTCAGAACCTTGATAATATAAGGAAGGCTCGAAAAAAGGTGAAGGACATTCTTGTGGATCTTGGGCTTGACAGCTGCAGGGAATTGTTGAAGGTAAAGCATTTGAAAGAATGTAAACCAATCTGAAATACAAATCAATTTGAAATATAAACTCCTGAAAAATATTTCACTTTCTGGTGTATATATGATATGATGCTCCTCTGCCAAAGATCTTTTTGGGGGAGGGTCCTTACTTCAGGGATTGCTCACTACTGGCTGCTCATGTGCCAGGGGAGGAATTTAGTGTGTTAGTATGTAACACTGCAAGGGGCTGTATTTCCGAAAAAGATGGGTCATAGATGGTGCCACGTATTCTGTTAGTAATGTTTCAACATTGCAGTGCAGCTTTAGGAAAAAATACCACAGACTAATGAATTGTTATTTGTGTGCTATGCAGCAACTTTTTTCAGTTCTTTTAAAATCTCAAGCAGATGACGACTTGAGTCTCCTCAAAGACATCCCATCACATATCTAGGGCAAGCCTGTGAAGGGACATACAAATCATCAGTGTTTCTGAAAATGGATAGGCCTTTAAACTTTGTGTCTAGTGAAAAATACCAAAATTGTCTGACTGAGTTGTAGTTTGGTTCTGCATCTTAAAAAGTATATGCAGGTGTACTGGGGCAATTAAGATAAACCTAGTACCACTGTTGCCACTTCCAGAGGAAAATTCTGAGCATCAATCAGGAAAAATGCACACCATTAGATTGGAAGCCTGATGCCAGAAGAGGTGCAAACATGACAGTGTAACTCCATTTCTTAACAATAGTGTGTTTCAGTGAGCTGGCTATTGCGTATATTCATGACATGACATTGACCGTAGTCAAGAGGTCGATTGCTTCTGTATGGTGGTAGTGAAGTAGGTTTAACACTCTATAAGGCTGCTGTTGTGTCTTTTATGGTGGTTTCTTTCTGAAACTCTGTAAGTAAGTGTTCGGAAAAAAATTTGTTCAAGACTATGTGTATAACTGATCTCGGAACATTCTTTGTTACTGCAGTTGAACAGTGTTGTATGTATCTAAATGTAATAGCCTGAGGAAAACTATACTGTCTAGTAATTTCCATTTACTTGCTGTTTTTATTGTGTTAATACTGTTCTGTAATCACACTTCTAACTCAGAACCTGAGTCTGTCTTGATCATTTGAAGGAGGAATGTTTTGATGGTGGCAGGTTTTTACTGTGAAATTGCTTGCAGTGTCTTTGATTATTGCTTGGACTTCAATGGTAAATAAGTAATAAATTGTTTTGTATTTGGTTGGGGTTTTGGAGGGTACGTATAATGTGCATTTAGTTGGTTTTGCTTCATTTTTAATAACTGGTGGTGGTGGGAAACTCGGCAAACATTTCCACTGTGGAAAAACCTCTGAGATTTGGGCCAAAAATACTGTGTTAGGGCTTTTTTTTTTTTTTTTTGCAAATAATTCTCCCTCAGCCAAGTTCATAAATTCAGTTTGCTTTTTCCAGGTAATCTGAAGCTGGTTTTAATACAACCTTAGCAGCAGGAAGAATGGTTTCTGTAGCTTGATTTGTTCTTGGTTCGTATGATGAATGGTATTTGTTTTTGGTAGCATGGGATGTATGAGGTTTTAATTAGAATTTTAGTTAAAATTTAGAATCGTAGAAGGACCTGGGTTTGAAGGGACCATGAAGACCATCTAGTGAGAAGTACCTAAAATTTGTTTTCTCAAATATTGAGATTGTTTGTGGACTTCTTATGAAGGGGCTAGACAACGTAAGAAATGGATTGAAATACGATATGATACAAATGTGACCTGCATCTGGTCTTAAAATTGGTCTTGCACTGTTGTAATAAGGCATGGTAATGGACAATGGTTTGTGAGGAAGGTGAAGGAATTTCATGTATGACTAGTACCTCTCTGTAGCTTAGAGACCAAATGGATTAGTTTTTAGGCTCATTGATCTCTGCTAGGAAGAAAACATGAGCATTTCGGCTGGAGTACTAGTTTGAGTCTCCAAGTAGTGTGTTTAAGTATACAGTAAGGTCAGAGATTTTCCTTTAATAAACTGTTTCAGCTTCTCTAACATATTGTGATCTTTAGGGCCATGAAGGTGATCAGAGGGCTGGAGCCTCAGCCTGGTTTGTTGAGTGGCATCCCTGCCCATGACAGGGGCCTGGAGATGATCTGTAGGGTCCTTTCCAACCCGAACCATTCCATGATCCTGTTCTATGATTCTGTGTCTTCATTTAAACTCAGAGCTTTTAATGTTATGGAAAACAGTGCTAGTTTTAATACAGAGTTCTTAGTTTAAAGATGTTTTTCTCTTCAACTTAAAAATACCCATTGTGCATCAGGATTAGTCAGGCTTCTCAGAGGGCTTTGTTCCTGTCTTGTTACCTTTCCCTTCTCCTGTTTTCCTGCCCTCCTGGAAGTGAGAAATGTGGGAAGCGCGTAACAAATTAGTGGATCTCTGTTTAAAGCAAGTGTTCACAACAGTCATTTGCACCACTGACTTACTATATCGATAAGAATGTTTATTTTTATTAGTAGATATTCCTCTGTGGGAAATAGCCGTTTCAGCAGAATTATCTGAACATATTACCACATGTTTTTGGCTTGTGGGAATCTTTACCTGTAGGAGCCTGTCTCTCAAACCAAAACCAGGATATGTTTCAGATAAACCATGAACTTTAAGAAACCTTTTTTTAACAATGTGTAATTCACTCCAGCATGTCTGGCTGAAAAATTTTTAGTAAATCTCAAGTCTCTTTATTTTCTCTACCAGAAATAGTTCTCTGGAGTTCTGGGATTTCTCTTGTTCCATGCAAGAGTTCTTTCTAAGGTATTCCTTAGAATAATCTTTCTAAGGTTTTTTTTTTTTTTTGGGTTGGGTTGGGTTTCTTTTTGTTGGTTTTTTTTTTTCTGTTTTGTGTTTGGGTTTTTTTGCTTTGTTTTGTTTTTGTTTTTTTGTTTTTTTTGTTGTTAGGGGTTTTTTTTTGTTTAGGTTTGGCTGAAGGGGGGAGATACATGACTCATTCAGTGTGTAGGTGTTGATTAGATTGCAATGGATTTGTTTATTGTTGCCCTGAGCTTTTCTGGATTCTCCTTGGGCATACTTGACAGTTGAAAAAGGTAGACAGCATATTGCAAACTCAGCTACATTTTTCTATATTCTTGAATAATGAAGTTAAAATCAAATTATCACTAACATGATGTTCTGGTTTACTGAAATCTGTTGTACACAGAGGAATGCTCATATTTGCATGGTGGGGACAAGAGCCTAGTGCAGACAGAGCCTGCATTAAGTAAGATTCTGTACTTGTTTGATTGTTGAAGCTTTGTTTCTCTTTCTTGCTGAGTATATTCTGTGTTGCTGCTAAATTTCACATAACGAAAACTAATAGGTTTATGAATTCCACTCCTTTTGTAAGGTCATCTGATCTTACATGTTACTTATTATCTGCTTCTGCTGTTGCAATGGGATTTGGTGCAGAGGTGGAAATCTTGCTTTCTCTAAGTATTTCCAGAGTTTTGAGAGAAGAGGGATTTGTGAAAGGGAAGAATGTGAGGGGAGATGCAGGTTTTCTATGGGTGAAGCCTGGATTTGTAGCTTGTGTTTCATCGAAGGCATTCTTGTGTGCTGTTGAATCTAGTTTAGGGTTTTCAGTAAGCAGGAATGTAGGGGGTTTTTTGTTTGCTTGTTTGTTGTTTCTTCTTTTTTGATTAATTTTTTTTTTTTCTTTTTCTTCCATAAAGTTTGTGTTTAAGTATGTGTGGATCTCAGGAATCTGGAGATGAATTTAGTATTTTTAGGATAGTAGCTGGCTTTGGCTTGAGGTACATGAATCGCTCTGGTGGGATTAATTAGAAGGGTGTAAGGAAAGTTGCTTTCCCTGACACAGTTGTTGCAGATCCAGTAATATTGTTGCTTCTGCAGCTTCAGGAAAAGTAGCTCTTGGAGATCAGCTTCTGTGAGTATTTTTTGTTTTTCCAAGTTAAAAGTGTAACAGTGTTATGCAGATTTAAAACTAAAACCTGTTGCAAAGTAAACCGTAGGGGCAAGTTAATAAATGGAAGTAAGCAATGAAATATTACCGAGGAAGGTGGAGGGGGAAAATACTTCGAGTGTTCACTGTGAACTTGGCTGGAAGCAGTGGAGTTCAAGTGTAAATATTTTCACTCTCTGTATTATTTTCAGTTACTATGAAACGTTCAGAATTCCTGCTCTATCACCAGGCAGTCAAATATTTGAGGTAAAATGAATCAAAGATGGTCAAAGAAGTAATTTCTTTGAACGAAGTCTTGGGACTTCCAAGTCATTCTCTCTTGGTGTGGGTTTTTCTTTCTTGATTTTCATATTTCCTGTTTTCTTTATATTCAGAACGGACTGCAAAAACCTTGTTTTCATTTCTTGTTCTTATTTTACTTTTAGAATCTTAAAAGTTTTGATGCAGGTGAAAACTACTTTTATAACACTTCATGGAGTGATGTCTCTCCTTGGGAGCCTGTGGGCAAAAGGAAGGTATGTATGTTTCTGTCACAAATTCTGGGTAAATGTGTTGTGTGGAGTTGTTGAATTTTACAATTTTCAGAAATTGGAATGCAGCTATTTTAATGTAAAAAAATAGCTTTAGTATTTGTTTTCTAAGTTCTGTTAGTCAGAGAATAATCTTACATTTCCTCTTTGTTTTTCCCTGTAATGCAGCTGGTTATGTGGACTTCAAATGCCATTTCCTGTCTTTAAGGATACAACCCTGAACATCAGTGTTTAAGATGTCACACTAATGTTCTGCCTTTGTAACTTAATCTAATATGTAGTCTTAGCGTGGTCTTGTGTACTCCTGTTTCATTGCAAGGGTGAAAATGTGATTGCATAGATACAAGTGGATTAAGATGAAATTATTATTAGTGGTGTGGTATGGGGTGGCAGTGGAAAACTCTTTCCAGTTATATTTGTGTATGTGAAACAGCTTTTAGTTCTGTCTAGCTAGACTCTGCAAGAAAGGCAGGGTTGAGATGAACAATTCTATAATTGTATATAGTAGAAAGTTTCTAAGATGCTGTGTAGAGCAGAGGAGTGTGTCCAGAAAAAAAGGCTGAAGAGTCCTGGGGCCCCTCATTATCTCCTTAGGGAAGACCTGTCCGTGGCATCTAAACAGCAGTGGTGGGTCTGCTCTTCTCAACTTGAATCAACAGGTGATGCTTTAGCATAGTGTGGTGGGGGGTTGTCAGGACTGTTTTGTGCCATCTTTAAAACATCTGCCTTTATCTTTAAAGCAAACTAAGATTCCAGAGTGGAGTAGTTTCAGCCCACAGCATACAGGCTGACCAAACAAAGCCACTTAGTCTTTGCCAAGATCTCGTTAAGTAGGATTCCACCCTTCAGGACCCTTGTCTGCTTTGTTTCCTGTTTCTCCCTTCCTGAACTTGAGTTCACATTTAAGACTGGAAGTTCATCTGTTCACATGACTTTATGGATGAAAGAGTCAAATGAGACTTTTTGTTTGAGTTGGGAATAAATTGTGTCCAGCCTCTTAAGTACCACCTCAGATGAGGCTTACAGTTACCTTTACTAAACACTGCCTTTAGGTGAATGAAATTAATCCTGTTAATTGTTAATGATGGTTTCTCTTCTTTCCCCTCCTTTTAAATTTATTCACATGAAAAACATCTCCCTTTACCATCTTGTGGTGGTCCCAGTCATGCTATTTGAGCTCTGCTCTTGCTGGTTCTGTCTCTTCTGCCTTTTCTTCTACCTTCTGACTAAAGAAAGAAGTTCAGTTTTGGGAGATTGTGTGAAATGACCAGGAGAGGTTCCCTTTCCTTCTGAGACATGAAATAGGGAAGAGCAAGACGAAAATGGACCAAGTGAAGCTTGTCTTCCTTCACCAGTCCTTTAGGAAAAATTATTAGCCATTTCAGTGAAAATAGTAAATAACTAAAAATTGTGCACTAGAGAGGGAATCTTTTTACCTTCCCTGTTGTCTGGAGGGAAACAAGGAAGAGAGACATCCCTTACCAGAAGGAAGAAATACGTGTCCTGACTCAGGTAGTCAGCATGACCAGTTATATCTGTCCAAAGAAGAAGATTGGAATCTGATCTGTTGAAATTCAGTGTAGAGTTGATACTATGTTGCTGTGGAACAGATTTGCCAAACCGTGTCTTTTGGATACTAGCTTTGTTCCTATCCATTTTCTTTAAACCGTTTTGGTTTATTGAGGTATATCATTCACGTATCATGCTGCCTAGATTTGGGAGAAAAGAAGTTGGTTCTTCAGGATGTTCTATTCTAAAGTTGTTACCGTAAGGCGAAAATAAGTTGTTTCCTCCTGTAAAGTCAGTAGGGTGGAAAAGTGGTCTATGGAAGTGAAGTTGGTGGTTTCCTCCATTTGTACTGTTTTTGGGGAGACATTAACAATTCTGGAAGGACTTTGTTTTTTGGTGGCTGTCCTGTCTTTCTGCATGATTCTAGAATGTGAGACTACACAACAGAAAGTGTTACTATGTTCTGGGGTAGGTCCTTTGAAGGAGAACTAATTGAGTTTATGTCAATGCCTTTCATAAGCCTTCTTTTGGTTTCCATTTTTACAGTTGAAGGTTGTGTTGGTCAATCTCCAAGATGCTTTGTTTTTCCTAAGAGGCTTGTAATTCTTACTCCACTGGATTTTTGAGAGTGCATGTTTGTTGCATGGATGTTGCTGTGACTGGTACTGTAGTTTTTGGCAGGAGCCAGGGTTAACTTCCTTGGAGGCTGATCAGAAAAAATGGTTAATGGAGCTACCAGTTTTTTAGAAAGCACAAATAATGTTAATATGGATATGAAAGCAGTGCTTTCTTTTACATGTGACATATAACTGAGGGAGCAAACCACTACTTAGTACAAGATAGATGTGCTCTTAGGCAGTTAAAATACTTTCCTGTGAAGAATGTGTATGCTCTATACTGAGCATTTTTGAGGAAATTTCCTGAAGAAATTACTATAATGGGATGCCTGGTATGTGTGAGTTAATATAAATTGTATACATACAATGTTAATACATTCCTACTTTATCATAAAAGGGGTTTCACTACTTTGTTATTATTTTGGCTCCAGAAGAATATTCTTTAAAAAATCAGCTGTTTATGGCTTTGCTGGGAAGGTGCTTCTGGAGAGTATTCAGTGAAGAGTGGGCTGTTGAAATACAGAAAAAAAATCACTGCCTGTTCTGTCATTTCTTTTTTTGTCCAGTAGATAGGAGCTGGCCCTGTACTAAATAAAACCTTAAAAGTGCTGTATTAAAAAGGCTGCTATTTCTTATTCCTAAGGCTTAACTTCCTGTGTACAGTGGGGATATAAATTCTTCCTGGCTTGTTCTGTGATTCCTGTCTTTAAAAACAGGCAGGCTTCAGATTTACTTCTCGTGAACTAGGATAGAAATAAACTCATTTAAGACTTCTTAGTAAATTATAATGAAACAAAAAAGGCACAAATGTTTCTCCCCTTAAGTATGTAACCTTTAAATCAGCTTTTCAAAACCAGAAGAAACTGAGAAGATGTATGCTATATATCCACTGAAGGCACTCTTGACAGGCGATAGTGCAGATTTAAACAGATACCAGTGGTGTAGGAACTGAAAGTTTCTAAGTGGATGTTTTTCTTCTGTTTGCAGAGATACAGAACAAAGCCGTACTGCTGTAGCTTATGCAAGTTCTCATCCAAATTGCTTACTTCTTTCAAGAATCACCTGCATCGTTACCATGGGGATGAAATGGACCAAGAGATGGTGGTTTCTTGCCCAAAATGTACATTTTCTTCCCATCCCAGAGTAGTGGGAGAACACATCTGGATGTTTCATTCATTTAATAAACAAATACAGAACTATACAGTCAGCATTTTGGATGGCATGAAACAATTTAGGAGTGACATCATAAACTTCACGTGTCTACAATGTCAATTCACAGACACTTTGTACTACAATATGAAGAAACATGTGCTGACGAACCATTTTAAAAACTTAGTAAGTGTGTATTTCGGTGAGAAATGTGATGAAAGTGCACCAAATTCAATTGAGTTCTACTGTAAAAAATGTAATGCTTCTGCAAACAGCTCAGATTCTTTAATGTACCATATCTTGACAGCTGAAACACACAGAGACCTGGAGAACAAACTTCGATCTCTGATTTCAGAACATATTAGGAAACCTAGGCTTGTGAAACAAATGTATCTTGCTCCAAAGCCTGTCCAAAGTGTAGCAGTGGCTGCTCCATCCAGAGGGCCTGCTGCTGTCCCAACAGGTTCCGTGACAGCTCCAGCTTGCATCCAGGTTGCATTTCCACAGAATAATCAAAACCAGAGTGCGGTGCAGGCACAAGCAGCTCAGAACACAGTCGGACCAGTGACTGTCCCAAGTGCCTCTGGCAACCTCCCACAAACCACCTGTGCTCCTGCCGCTGCAGCCTCGCATGTCGCTCTTGTGCCCAGCAATCCTCCCCTGGCTCAGAACAACCTTGGTATTCAGCCATCGCCTTCACAGCCCATCATTGTCCCTCTTCATCATTCTGTTGGGACCATAAGTAGAGCTGTGGCCCCTGCGGTTCTTCCAGTTAATCAGCCTGTCAGGCCTGGGCTCTTTCCTGTTAATCAGCCCATTGGTACTATAAACAGTCTGGTTCCAGCTGGAACGCTACCTGCTACTCAACCTGTTGGCCCTGTGAATCAGCCAGTTGCTCCAGGAATCCTCCCTGTGAATCAGCCAGTTGCTCCAGGAATCCTCCCTGTGAATCAGCCAGTTGCTCCAGGAATTCTGTCTGTCAACCAATCGCTTGGGAACATGAACAGACCCATCGATTCCCGGGTCCTTTCTGTGACGCAGACTGTTGGGTCGGGTGTTGTCCAGCTTAACCAGCCTGTTGCCCCTGGGGTGGTTCCTGTCAGACAGCCTGTTGGACCTGGGTTCCTTCAGCTGAATCAACCTGTTGCCCCAGCAGTTATCCCAGTAAATCAGCCAGTTCAGCCTCCAGTTTCTCAAAGTGCAGCTTTTTTGACTGCAGGCTCTATACTGAGGCAGCTGATTCCCACTGGCAAGCAGGTTAACGGGATACCTACGTACACGCTGGCCCCCATCTCAGTTACTTTGCCCATGCCTCCCAGTGGTGGGGTAGCGACTGTGACACCTCCACAGGTGCCCATCCAGCTCATGCAGTCGGGATCGGTGACTCAGCTGTCCCAGTCACCAGCCAATGCTCCCTCTCCTCCCGTGGTTCTGACCTCTGAGAATGTATCCTTACAGCCCTCCCCGCCTGCTCCTGAAACAAGACAGGCTAAGCAGTGGAAGACCTGCCCCGTTTGTAATGAGCTGTTCCCGTCAAATGTCTATGAGGTGCACATGGAGGTGGCCCACAAACCACGTGAAATAAAAGTAGAAGCCCCAGAACCTCACAAACTTGCAGCTTGCGCACCCTTTCTGAGGATGACAGAAAAGGCAATCCGGTGTTACGCCTGTAAATGTTTTCTCTGTGAGGAAGAGCTCATGAAGCACATCTTCATGCATGGCTTATCTTGCTTGTTTTGCACAGGTACTTTCTATGACTTAAAAAGCCTTGTGGAGCACAACAAAACTGCACACAATGGGAGAAAGCAGTTGCATGCAAGTTACAGCAACAGAGGAATTCAACTAGGTAATGATGCTCAGGGTGGCCTTGTGTTTCCACACTTCGATTTCAACACAGTGCTACCAGATGAAGACATGGGTGAAAGAGAAGTACATTTGGCAGTGCTTGTTGGAATATATTCAACAGTTCTTGTCCCTGTTTACATCAAAGTGAAACCTCAGACAGCACAAGCGAACAGGAGATGCACCAGAAAAATGTTCACCTGTCCCTTTTGCTTAGGTACGTTTGCTGGTAGAGAAACCTATGAAAAGCATTTGAAAGAGCGGCATCATATAATGCCGACTGTGCATACGATTTTAAAGTCTCCTGCTTTCAAGTGCATCCACTGTTGTGGTGTGTACACTGGAAATATGACTCTGACAGCTATTGCTGTGCATTTGCTCCGTTGTAGAAGTGCTCCCAAAGACACCAACTCAAGCCTGAAAATGGAGCTTGAGCGCACTGATAGGAAAGAGCTGCTGTTTGTGAATGGTGAGAAGCATATTTCTGTGGTACTGAAAAGAAAGCAATCAGATTCCTGCTTTGTTGCAGAAGACCAAAGGAATAAGGAACAGCAGCCACTGAGCTTAAATACTGGCATAGCTCTGTCTCCAGAGAATGAAATGAATTCAGGGGTAGTGCCTTTCAAACGACAAAAGATTAGGACTGAGATGAGGAAGCTTCCTTCTAGTGAGGATCTCCGCTTTCTAGCGGTAGATCCTAACCAGTATGATCACAATTCATATGAGGCACAGAAACAGTTTTTGTCAGACTACTTTCACAAGAGGCCATATCCTTCTAAAAAAGAGGTGGAATTACTTTCCTTGCTGCTATATGCGTGGAAAATTGATGTTGCATCATTCTTTGGAAAAATGAGGAATATGTGCTTAAAGGCGATAAAACATCACAAACCATCTGTGCTGATGGGTTTCAGTATGTCTGAACTAAAAAACATTAAGCACAATTTGAATTTAAAAGATGGACCATTGTATATGTAACCCAGCTTTTTATAACAGCTAAAAGCAATCCATAATTGCATACTTACAATTTAGCAGTTAATTATATTGTTTGTTTTAACTTGCAGACTGGCCTGTTGAAGGGTGCAGTAGTACCAAAAGTATTGTTCCCTTGTGACTGTTATTGTGAAAGGCACACGTAGTTGTGTATTTTAAAAGCTAAAACCTTCAGACTTAAACATCTGGAATTTGTTTTAGCTTTTTACCTTTCCTGGGGGTAGTGTTGTGATTTGGTTTTTTATTGGTGTTTTTTTGTTTTGTTTTTGTTTTTTTAATTTGTTTTATTCCGCTTCCATTTCTTTTTTTCCCCTCCAGGCTCCCATTACATTTTTTATACCACCATGTAAAACACTTGTCCTTGTTAAAACTAGATTTTATTTTATTTTTCTGCAATGTCTTCTTTTCTAAGTAATGAATTGTGTAATGTTGGTTAAAATAACAAGGTAAACGATGTGAAAAACATGTATTTGATTATTTGTATTTTTAAGTCCTGATATTTTTGACCTATTTTTGGTTTATCTACTCAATAAGTGATTGCGGCCTTTACATCCATTGCCCCTTTGAATTCCCAGCGCACTGGTAGCAATGAAATAAATACATGGCATTGTGTTCTTATTCTCAGTCAAAATACCTGTGTCAGATAAGTCTGGTGATCTGTACTTCCTGCTGAGTATTAACATGGCAAGGACTGAGGGGCCCATTGAAGTGTTACAGTGAACTGACTTGAAATGGTTGTGTTATCTGTTAAATAGATCTTGCTAACCAGAAGTATTTATCCTTTTCATTTGGTGTTGAAGCCTGGTTGTTTACCTATTGTTCAAAGCTTGGCAGCAGCATTTATTTAATTTTCAAAAAACAAAACTGCTTTGGAGAGTGTCAAATTGCTTTGATACATGGAGTATTTGACCTCTGTGCATGTCACTTTATGTGTAGAAGCCCCATCCAAATACCACCCAAATTCAGTGAAAAATCTGACATTATAAATTGCTGTTTTATGAGGTAGTAACTGAGCAGAGTCTACTCCCCAGGAAATTAGATCCCTGGCTTGAAGTCCCTTAGATCAGAAATGGTACGAACTGAACCTGGATGAATTGGTAGCATCAAGACTTCAACCTGTTGAGTACCTGAGCCAGTGATATACATGTAGCGATTGGTTCTTGTTGGCCTACAGAGAGCATCACAATAGTGTAGAACACAAATAGACTTACCTTCAGTGTGGACTGACATCTCTGTTGCAGATTACAGAAAGGGAAGTTTAATTTGAGTTGAAGCACAAGCTGGTGGCCACATCGAGGCCTTGTTGAGTACCGTCCTTTCTGGATATGCTTGTTTTCATCTGGCTTGTCAAAGAGTGCCTCCAGTAGCAACAGCCAGTTACATAATAAATAACCTTTAAGATGCATTGGTTTTATTTCCTTCTCTTCATCCCCCTCTCTAAGAAGAAAAAAACTAGAGTCCACTTGTGCCAGTGTTACAAGGAAAGGGTGATATGCCCAAGCTTATTCCTATTTTTTAAGATTGTAAGGTATACTTTTGCCCTGTGCCATAGCTTTTAAAGCAGATACAGAATGTTTTACTGCTGTTTCTGAAAGGGTGTGACATTTTTAGCAGAATTTTGTGACTTCCTGCCTGAGGTCCTGTAAACTGTTTGGAGTTATATTTTGGATAAAATCTTAATATTTTCATATTGATTGCTTCCAAGAGTTTTAATGCATATGTAACATATGGCTACTTAGAGAGAATCTGCTATTTGGAAAAACTTCGTAATTTAATAGCAGGGTTAAACAAACCTAAACAACATGTGTGGGATCAGTTGCACGCTCCACTCCTAAGAGTGATTAAGAAACAATGTGTTCTTATAGCCTAATAATATGTCATTCAAAACTAAAAGATAAAAAATATAATTGGCCATGGCACAGTTTATGAAACTTGTCCAGAGGTCTTTGAGTGGAAGAGGGATGCTCTCTAAAAGTCCTAAAATGTAGGCACTTAGTCTCGCTCTTACATCTTCTGCCCTGTGAGCCCTGTCATCTTTGGGGCGGTTCTGCTGGTACTGGTGAGACTCCAGCATGGGGCAGTTTGACAGTGTGCATCTGGGGAAGGCTTGCCACAAATGGGGAAAGATGGTAGAGAGAACAGCCTGGCTGTACGGAGCTGCATAGTAATTTTGTGGTTCATCCATGCTTGGGGCACCAAGGGAACAATCCAATCTTGCCAGAGTTTTCCTACATAGTATCCAGTGTTGATGTTAAACATTTTATTTATTGGACTTTGATTTCACAATTTCAAATAAACTGAATTTTTAACTTTCTCTTAGGTGTGTGTGCAAATGATTGCCTATTCATCTTCTTCCCGCTTTTAATACATTTGGAGACTTTTACGTGAACATTTCTTTTGGTGCAGAATGGCTGTTGAAAGAGACAAGAGGAGAGTAAGAGAAAGACGTAGAACTTGCAGCTAGATGCATCAGGTAGATCTTAGTGCATTATAGTAATGATGTATTTTCTCAAATATTGATAGCTGCATATTTTCCTAGAGACTGATATTCCTAAATCTTGGTACTGATTTACTATCACTAAATGCTTGTGCTCTTGTTAAGTGGGTAGAAATAAAAAACAGATGAACTTTGAAATACGAAAGTGATGACTGAGAACACAGTATGGTTGTGGTTTTCCGGAAAGCCAAGGAGCTTGAAAATAGCCAAGTTAAAAATCAGTGGCTTCAACTAAATCAGGCTTTTTGCTGTAGGCTTCTCACGGGTGAAGTCATTCCGACAGAAAGTGTTAGTCAGGAAAGACACTGCTGCCCCTGCCTTGGGCTCCATGCGGGCAGTGTGGTACATGCCTCTCTGGCACTTATTCTAAGGACAGAGCTTTACACTCATGGGAATGGGAAAACAGACAAGGTGCCCTCTGCAGCAGATTTTACAAATACAGGGCCTTGAAGCATGTGAGGGGAGCTCTGGTCCACTGTAAAAGAAGTCCAGTTGGGAAGAATGGTGGTTGGCTTGCAGGATGGTTGTTGCAAGTACTTGTTTTATATGGAACTGAAAAAGCCCCAAATCTGCATGTATTCTGCTTCTGAAATACACTGGTCTGGAGAGGTGTCTGTGTCTGAGCAATGCTACTTTCTTGTGGTGCTTTGGGTTTTGTGCTTGTGAAATAGTGTGGTAACTTACTACTTGATTATGTAGCAGGAAGTATTATTATTGTATTGGTCATGTTTCTTCTGTGTATGCTCATGTGCTGGGAGTTAAGTGAATATTGTTCGATAAAGTGACATTTTGGAAGGGGCCAATAATCAAAACACCTTTGTGGTGGCTTTTCAATATTGTGTTCTTGTATGGAATGCTACCTACCTTCACTATCACATCAAACTTTTTTTCCCTCCAGTGTTTAAAATTCAGAAAATCTTCAGATGTTTATTCTGGTAACTTGAATATAATTTTTGGGTGTGCAGTTATCTACAAAATTACCTATGAAGCTGTAATTCTGCTGCAGCTGGCTGTGCCATTTTCAGACATTTCTCAAACTTCATTGTAGACAACTTTTTGTGGGAAAGATACTTGATGCTAAGTGGGAAAGTACATATACATAAAAAAAATGTTGCAATCTAATAGCAAGGGGGATGCCCCCCACAAAAAACCAAAAAAAACCACAACTAAACAAAACCCCCTCAAAAAAACAACAACAAAAAAAACCAACCACAAAACCCAAACCAAAATTTTAAGAACATGAGAACATTCACGGCTTTTAAAAAAAGTCAGGATACCTTTGACTTCTCTGCAATGTGCATGTGAAAAGGGCATACTGATTGTATTAATGAATCAAGGAAGATTTTGTGTTGCTACATTTAAAGTCTTAACACCCTGCTTTAGTGCCTGCGGCTGTTCAGATCTAACAAGCAGCCTGCAGCTGTGACCATTTCTTTTTTTACTCGGGTACCAGATCCCAAAACCTGTGTGACATTGTTCTTTTTGCTCTGCACTTGTCCGTTTTAACATCCTGAATGCAAGGGGTGTCTGTGGTGTGTGTATGTGCTTATGATGCTGCCCAGTGTGTTTGAGGTGCGTGTTGGTCCGCAGATAACCTGGAGCACATGGGCCATGTTCCCATTCTCTTAATTCCACATCAACTACTGTTCATCAAGGCTTTATGTAGTAGTATGTTGTTGGTTATGAAGGACAAGTGCCCATAGCAGCTTAATTGAGTAAGTAATTTTCATTTCATATAGACACAGGGCCATCCATCTGCTACAGGACTGACATCATACACAGTGCTAGAGAGCAAAGCTGAATTACAAGTTTTTCAGAGCTCTTGGTGTCCTCTCCTGATCTGCTGAAATAATTAGGGTTGTAAGGGCATTACTTAACCCAAACCAGGCAGTTACTTTTGAAGGCACTGTCAGTCTGCTGTACATGTGGACATCTGTGTGCTCAAGTTCTGTCTGATTGGTGCTGTGGTGCCTACACAGGATCTTCAGCAGAGCTGACGGTGTGAGGTGGGCTGGTCAGCAATCCTGCAGCGCTGTTTTGTTAGCAGAGATAGCATGGTGTGAGTAGTACAGCTAAATCTTTGTCGTCTTGTGCTTGTTTTCAGAGAATTGTAGGATGGTTGGGCTGGAAGGGGCCTTAAAGACCATCTAGTTCCAATCCCCTGCCATAGACAGGGATACCTTTCACTAGAACAGGTTGCTCAAAGCCCCATCCTGCTTGGCCTTGAATGTTTTCAGGGATGGGGCATCCACAGCTTCTCTGGGCAACCTGTTCCAGTGTCTCACCAGCTTCACAGTAAAGAACTTCCTCCTGATACCTAATCTCTTTCAGTTTGAGTCCATTCCCCCTTGTCCTGTCACTACATGCCCTTTTAAAATGTTCTTCTGCATTTTTCTTTCCACTTGCTTCAGGTACTGGAAGGCCGCAAATACACCACCTGTAAGCTTTCTCCAGGCTGAACAATCCTCTCAGCCTTTCCTTGTAGAAGAGGTGCTGCATCCCTCTGATCATTTTAGTGATCCTTTGTATTTTGGAAGAAGAGTTCTTTTTAAGGTAGCTGTCTAGACTCATTAATGTTATTAATACTGTGAAAAGTGTGAGTCCATTAACTAAATTTGTTAATGGAGGAAAAGCTGCTGGGCAGCATTGGTGTAGAGAGGAATCAGTATTGTATGTGAAGAGCTTGAGTGCTGAGACTTCATACAACAGTTTCATGATTTATTAACACACATGGATAAAGGTCAGTGAGCGCAGATCCACCCATCCCAATGCTGCTCAAGGCTGGGGTAGCCTTGGCACAAATGGAGGGTGACGTGTGACTGCCTGTGGGTTCAGTGTGGGATTGTGCAGAGCCAGTGCTGCGGTCTGAGCTGTGAGACTGAGAAGGATCCAGTGTGACTGGGGCAGGAAGACATTTTTGGGTTGAACTTCAGCTGAGGGGAGGTGTGTGAGGTGGCTGCTTCTGGTACAAAGGCGCTGCCACCCACCAGCGCAGCCCAATGCTGGGCAGTCTCCGTAGGAACCTGCCAAGTCCTGCAGAAATGTCTGTCCTGGGAGCAGACTGAAAGCCCAGCTAACAGGGGTGGAACTCCCGCTGGGTCAGAGCACAGAACAGCATTTAGAAGTGCAGTGGCACTGCCCTGTTTAACTCTGTATCAGGGATGGCTGCTGTAGGTGAATTTCCAAGACATCTGTGAGGGCAGTGGCCACACCTCACACTCTCTGCAGTTTCTTTGTAAAGGCCTGGGTTTTGCTGAACATAACCTTGACCAGGTCCCTGCAGGAGTGGGGAGTGTGAAGAGGATCAGGGGTCCTTTGGATGCTGGGGTACTGTGAGAGTGGGGATGGGTGAGCCTCTCCAGAGCCCCTCTGAGCATAAGACCAAGCTGGTGCTGCTGCACCAAAGGGGCTGGGGCTGGCAGGCCCATGGGGTCTTGGACAGAGGAAAGATCCATCTCACAAGTGACACTTCTGCCACTGGATGCTTGAGATGCTGCTTTTGTTCTTTAACAGATGAATTAGAAAGCTTGGACTGGAGGCTTTAATATAAAAATTACTGAACTAAGAAATGTCAAATATTTGTAAAATAAAATATTTTTAAAATAATACAGATACTCAAAAAAATTGCACATACTGTTCTGAATGCTTTCATTTTGGAGAGGAGGGAACCAGAACAGCAGCAGCAATAAAGACCTCTTAATAGTGCAAGGCTCTTGGGGAAACAGAGCTTAGAAAAATGATATATTAATAGAAAAAAATATTTTCTCAGAGCAGATGCTTCCTACTTTTTCTGTTGCCCTAAGACACATGTTCCTCTGGGGCAATGAAGTCAACTGTCATAAAAATACCCAGAAATCTTGGCAAAAACATTGAAATACCAAAAAATCTGCAATATGTGTATCTTCTCTGTCTGGTTTTGGAGTAGGTGGAAGAGAAATTAACTAGCAGGTTTCTGTTACTTGCATAAAACTTTTGTACTACTCTGTGGTTAAGCATTGTTAGATCTACTTGTGGTTTTGCTGCAGTGTTTGTATCATGCTGAGAAACAGATTTCTCTTTGGGAAATCTACAGCCATAAAACTGTCTAAATACAGTGACATTACTATTAGAAGATGTTTAGCTGGTGGGGCCAGTTCCCTGTTTCCTCTCTGTGGGGGGGAGGAGGTGGATTCTTAAGGAATTAGGAGGGCAAAAATTTAAACAGGCAGCTTTAGACAAAGGAATTCACAAACCCTGTAAGCAGACCCAGCCAAGGGTGGAGGGGTACGTTGTGCTTGGAAATACTATGTTGGTGACAAGTCTTGAGCAGGGCGATAAACCCTGCAAGAGGGAATTACTGGTTGACTTTTTTGTTGTTGTTGTTTTTGAGGGGTTTTTGTTGGTTTTGTTTGTTTTGTTTGGTTTGGTTTTTTTTGTTTTGTTTTGTTTTGTGGGTTTATTTTGTTTGTTTTGGGGTTTTTTTGGGTTTTTTTTTCCTCCTTTCCTCCATACTGCTAATTAAAAATACGCTGTTTTCTTATTCTGCTTTGTATGGTAAGTCCACTGTAAGGGAGAAGCAGAGCATCAGGGTCAGGCATCCAGTCAAGGCTCAGCCCAGAGGCACCCCTGCCTCAGTTTGCCTCCTTTTTCTTTTCCACGGGAGGTTATGTACATTGTGCACAGGTGGTCGCGCAGCAAGCAAACCAGCATTGCTCTGATTGAAGAGAGGGGCACTGTGCCCTGATGGTCACTGCTGGGGACAGGATGATCACATGATGAACTGGAGCTAGGTCCTGTCCATGCCCTGGACCCCTCCCTGGTTTTCCCAGTCCTCCTCTTGTGGAGACCCCTGATGCCAGATTAAAAATGGAGCTGACATCTGCTGGTTGTTGTTCAGATATTAGTGCACTCATTTGCTTTTCCCTCCTCGTCTGAATTAAGACAATAATGCTGAATTTGTGGTTGTTCATTATAATTTCAGGTCCACATGAAAGTCCTTCGAACAACCCGGGTTTGCCTAAAAAAAAACCTCTTCAAAATACTCGCTTCTTTGTTCACAAGCGCTGAAACCTTGAGTGTGTCTGTGTATGTGCCTGTGTCTGATTCATCCCTGAAGTACCCATAGTACCCAGTTAAATGAACTTTTTAGATTGCTGGTGACAAAAATCATGGTTGGGGATTTGACTCATTTCCATGCCAACAATTTAATACATCCATACATGTCTTTGATGTCAGGTGCCCTTCTCAACTGGAGAATTACATTCTTGGGGCAGCCCTGAGTACGTTTTGATAGGCATCTGCAGAAGGAAATAAATTTACATAAAGCAAGAGAGACTTATTCCTGTGCAGATTTGATCTTGAGAATGAAGTGGCACAGCAAATAGAATTGAAGTTGTAGAAAAGCGTTAGCTTTAAACAAAAACAACTGAAAAATAAAAATCCCAAGGCGGTCACATTCCTTCTAAATCAAAAGCAGCTGGAATGTAATTGCTCTTGTGCTGTGATGCCACCTATGGGATTTCTGTGGGGAGCACAACCCTGACCACAGCCTTTAGATTTCTAATCTTAGGGTTGAAGGTTTGTTTTAAAACCACAAGAGCATGATGTCTTCCTGAGTCTATCAAAACAAATGTGTCCCACTCTGTACTTAGCTATTTCTGTACTGAATTTCGAATTCCTTCTCAGGAACTTTGGTACATTGCTGTCAGCAATTACAGACCTGAGCCCAACACCTCCTGTACTTCTGTCCACAGAGGCATTTCTAAAATGCTTAGTGCGTGCCAGATCTGCGTTGTAAAAAAATCATCAGAGTAGTACAATCTATGAAAATTCTTGTGAGTTTCTGCAGACATCACAGCAGTGATTCTGAACCTGTGAAACTGATGTGTGTTTTGGAGAGGAAGGGATTTCTGTGTTAAAAGTGTTGCATTTTGAAGCCATAATTAAATGCAGACTTCAAAAAATAGATCTGAAACCATAATACAACTAGTCCTAAACTCTAGACAAGTGACCTGAGTGTTAAACATTCAAAGTAGAGACATCTAGATTACGGCTGTGGGTCTTTTACTAACATGTGTGTTTTGGGCAAGACCTTTCATTTCACAACACAGAAAAGGCCATAATATATGAGAGAAGATCGATACTCTTCAGGAATAAGTAATAATGTATGGGATGCATTTTCAACTCACTTGATTCTTTTCAAAAACAGAACTGTTGTCACTAAATTGTGAGTTGAACTGCCCAAGTAAAGCACAGAGCTCTCATTCAAGCCAGGAGGGCTGCTGGATGTTTAGTAACCACTTTTATCGTAGTTGGGAATGACTGGACAAATTCAACCCTCTTGCAGAGTGAGTGCCATTTTTTTTCAAGGGTGTTAAGTACCTGCCTGGTGGATGTAGCACAGCGTGGTGGAATGGCTGCAGGGGGGTTGGATGCACGAAGTAAAACATTTGGAAGATATTTGATACTTACTATGAGTAGATGCAAGAGGATTTTTTTTTTTTATTTAATGAGAACAAACAGGTATTGGAATAATCTCCCCAAGGAAGAAAGTGATGGATTCCCCAACACTGGACACTTTTAAGGTTGAGCTAGACTGGGTTCTGAGCCATCTTTACACTGTGCTTTTGCCAAGTAAGGTTGGACAAGATGGTGCCTGAGGTCCCTTTCAACCTGGTATTCTGTGATAACGTGTTGCTGCTATGGAATTGTTGATCTAGAATTAATTTGCAGAGAGAAAATACGTCATGGAATTCAAATTCAAATACTGGAAATGACCACATTTTAAAAAATGCAGCGTAAGCAAGGAGACCAGCAAAATGGTTAGCATGTATGGTGGTACTTTTCAGCTACTCAAAGCTTTATTTACAGAATTACAGCATTGTTGATGTGGGAAGAACCAGAGCCTCCTAGAGCCCAGGGCTGTGTCCCATCATGTGTTGAGTATCTTCAAGGATGGAGGATACCTTTGGTCTCTCTGGGCAACCTGTGCCAAGCACTTTTAACCAATCTCACAGTAAAAGTGATGTTCAGATGAAGTTTGAGGTTTCTCATTTGTGCCCACTGCCTCTTGTCCTGCCAGCAGGCTCTGCCTTTCTTAACACTTCTAGATAATGAATGTGTCCTTGGAAAAGGACATCTGCCAGTAACAAAGTAGTTATAATGTACTGCAGTAGTCAGTAAAAATGTATGGAAGACCGTAAGCATATCCATTGACTAAGAATAAATGTTCCTGCTGTGTTCTGGTAGTATACTTCTCTGCTGTTAAAAATCAAGAGTATCACAGTTGCTACATCCATGCTGCCAGTGCCTTTATCATCACCTGGATCAATTCATGGCTGATGGACAGCACTGCTGTGCAAAGGAAACTTGGATGAACTATTCAGTATGGGAGACTTGGCATTGAGAACAAGGACTGAACAATTGTTTCTTTGCAGAGTTTGGTCCAGTGATGATAACTCAGTCTACTTGTTATTGTGTGTATTTGCTGTTTATTTACTCGAGTGCAAGTGTGAGCGTGCTGCTTCTGGCTACGTAACAGAAAGTGAACACAAGGTGTGATGGATCATGGGACCATCTGTGCAGGAAGGGCCACAGTAATGGTTAACATTCAGTGTTTCTGTACTGCACATGCCCTCAATTCAGCAACAATGATGTGGAAAGTTCAAAGAGCATTTCCGAGGCTCTGGCCCTTGCTCACACCCTTGTTTGCCTCTGAAGTTTTTTAAACACTTGCCAAGAGAAACTTCTCCACATGAACATAACAGACGCTTGTTACTGGATTGTAATCAAGCCTTTGCATATTTTTGAGTGTGCTTAAACTTGACTAAAATTCCTTCTCAGAATAATGAAAAGCATCTCAGTTCCACTATTGCTGTTGTTACAGCCTGGACTGTGTTAGATGCTTTGCCACCACAACTGACTGACCTGGGAGAAGGGTAACTCAGCTCTGCTCTGCAGGCCACAACTTTGCCTGCTCTGTTCCCAAGCTGTGGTCACTGACCAGCAGTTGCCTGGCTGTGCCATCTCCCAAAGCAGGGCTGGGAACTCTGTGTTGAGGTTGTTTGTGATGGCACATCCTTATTACATAACTTATGGGTGGAAATAGTTTCCATCTCTCTTCTCTGCTACTCTCTATGATAAGCATTCTCTCATATGGTTTCATTCCTCTGACTCTTTCTGCCTGTACAGTTTCTCCTGTTGAAACCTTCTAAAGCCAGAAAGGAAAATATGATAGATTTAATTTTTTCTACTTTGAAAATGTGTAGATGCATTTCTCACATCTCCTTTGACTCATCTGGGTCTTGAGTGAGGTCTTAAAGCCATGGTGCAGGGACACAGTAAGTTCTGCCTGATGGGTATGAGGAGCACTTCAGAAAGTACTGCAGCCATGAGCTGCCAATCCAGAGTTTACATTGCCACTTCAAGCCTGCTAAAGAAACAAAATGCACAATCTGCCGTATTCAACACATGTACAGGGAATGTATGACAGCATTTGTTTTCCAGCATGGAAGCCAGATGGACTACTTCTTGTATTTTATTTTCTGGCCCAAGACATGTCCCTGCTTTTGATCTGGATGAAGCTGGTGGTGCCCACAGCCACTGCTAATGACAATACAGCCACAGTCTTGCTGACAGCAGCTCAGTTGCTGCATGGAATTAATGGCTGCAAATATTTAAACTTAGTAATGTCAGAGGCCCCAAATGTGATGTGTCGGGGGTTGATGGCTGCTCCTGACTTGTGCCAGCAATTCCACTGGTACTTGGGAGCTGCTATTACTGCCCTGAGCAGGAGGGACCAGAGTGAAAAGACCAGAGGGAACTTGGAGGAAAATGAACTGCTGCAGCTGAATGCACTTGAGAATGAAACAATCCAGAGTTATCTTTTTAACCTTTTTGCATACTTATAGCCAGACAGCACCATGTATAAATTACATATTAAGTCAGTGTGGTCCTGCGTCTTTGATTGCCATTTGTACTTGAAATTCAAACTTAAAAGTATTAACCCCTCATATTTGGATTATTTGCTAAAATAAATTGCTAAATTCTCCACAATGGCCAAATGTGCTCTTCCTCAAGAGGCTGATATGGAGCCTGATACAGAGCACTGTGATATAAATATATTTATATGCATATATATGTATATATTTGTGTGTATACATGCATATATGTGTGCATATGTATATGCATGATACATGCATCATGCATGATATATATCTTTATTTATATTTACTGAATGTTGCTCCTGCAGCTGCAGCTTAAAACTTGGCTAAAAAGTAAATTTATACACGAAACAGTAGTAACAACCCATCCACTTGTTCCACTGTCAGCAAACAGTGTGGAATTGCAGAACACCAAGCTGAAGAGCAGGCTTTAATTTGAAACCTGCCACATTAGCACTGCTGAGAACTTCTGTTGTTCTGCTGTATATCATAACCCACTGATTGAATAATTTAACCCCCTAGGACTCTTCAGCAGTGCTGCAGAGGAATGCTGCCTTAGAAGGAGGGTCATAATTGGATAAAACAGGTTGAAAACCTTTTTATATATTGTGGCTCATTCTGAGAACTGAGCACAAAGAAGCAAAATGAGAAATCTTGCCAAGCACAACAGAAGGCATTTGCAAAAGCACAGGGATGGCTCTTTACAGCAAGAAGCTATGGAATGATTAAGGAGTGTCAGAATTACAGAGGCATTAACACCCTTTGGCTCAGGTTACTCTTCTTACTGGACCTGGCCAAATGAAGCAGAATCCAGCTTTGAGGAAGGCAAATCAGAGAATACTGTGGAGGGAAGAGTAGATTTATTCTGTTTTCGAAAAGGGCTGATATTAATTAACAGGTATCTGTTAATACAAGTTTGAAAGTCATTTATAGGTTCACAGATGTGTTTTATATATATATGCATACATACATATATATACTCACCTATAATCAGAATTGTTCTCATGATAATCAAATGAAAAATTCAAGGTTAACAACCTTTCTTTATGTAAGTAATGGTAGGATTACTGCACTATTTCAGGAATTATTGCATCTTCAGTGAAGGCTGTACTTTAATTTTTATTCTCCTTTATGTCCTAGGACTGAAAGGCAAAAAAATTCCTTTTACAAGAGCTTTTACTTAGCCATTTCACTGTTGCCTCAGAAGATCATCTGATCCAACCTTCTGGTTCGTTTAGCACCATGTCCAGCTATATCTTGAAAACTTCCAGTTGGGGGGACTCCACCATGTCCCCAGGGAATTTATTTCAGGGATTTGTTGTTATCACTGTAAAAAATGTCTTTCTTACATTGAGATGAAATGCTCACACTTTTTTCCATTGAGCAGTGCATATACAAAATCCATTAAAATTAAGAAAGGTTTTGGGCAATTGATGTTTACCCAGTTTTCAAAGTAAGCACCTTTGCTTTCAATATTGGTTATACGCAATTGGCCTTCCATAATGCAAACGTTGGTAGCATTGAATTTGTATAGAATTATAGCTTCAAGTGTAACTGAAACCTTCAGCTTCGTGGTATTAATTAGCAAAAGCTGATGTACTACTTAATGCCAGAAGCGTATCCTTTTGACTGAGTTGCAGTAACTTGAGACAAACTAACCTGCTAGGGCTTGGAGACATTTTTCTCAGAGTTTTTGTTTGTTTATGGGCTAAGACTCTCTTTGGCTTATGCAACGGGCCCTGCAAAAGTTTGCAGCCCAGAGAGGGCTGGGAGAGAGCACAAAACAAGCAGTGCCTAGACATGAACATGGGAGGCAGAATGCCTTAGCAGTGGTAGGTGCAGCCACTCTTAGGAGGTGACAGTTACCTGCAGTTGTCACCTTCATTACTGCTCCACGTGGAGCAGCTGCAGCCACTGTCTCACTGTGTAAAAGCACCAGTTCAATGAACTTGCAGGAAGTTGCGATCAGGTCTTGCACAACGTTGGCAGAGAGATGTTTTTTCCCCCACAATGTTACTTTTTGGGATTCATTTGACTATAGGGTCACCTTACAGTCCAGACTTCAGACATGAAACAGGCCACAGTCCCGCAGAGCATTCCTGTATTTGCTCATGTAATGCTCCCAGGGCTTCCTAGGAATAGAGATGGTGGGGAAAAGTTTTGAAATAACCTTTGGCAGCACTTCCTTTTACACATAACAAAGTGCCATGAACTCAGTAGATACGTATAAATAACATTTAACCTTTGAATCGAGAGCCACACGTGCAAATCTCCAAGCAATGACAGTGGGTAAAGCACCATAAAAGCAGAGCATGGGAGAGGAGCGGGGCTGTGAAGTGACACTGCAGTTCCAGGTGTGATTTCCTGCCCGCTTACAGAAGTGACTGTTCCTCACCTCTGAAATTCAGATGCCAGCTTCTGCTGGACTCAGAACTCAGCCAGAAATCTCCTGCTTTTACTTGCCCTGGTATTTGTCCCTGTGGCTGATCCTGTCCTGGGGGTGTACAAAGCAGCACCTCTGGCATCTCTGCTTCCGTGCCACCCTGCTGGGAAGAGCCAAACCAAGCAAACTGAAAGAGGATGGTGGCATCTTTCAGGAGCCAGTTATTGCCGTTGCTGGTTTTTAGCAGAGAAGCAAATGTTTTGTAAATGTTTCATCTGGGTCCTGTTATAAAAGCACAAACAGGCTTGTGCTGCTTTGAAGTGCCCTTGTGCTGTCTCCATTCCTTCTAAGTGAACCCAGATTTCCACACAGATGGTGACAGAAGACCATTAGCACTTTTACGGAAAACTCCTCTGAAACCTGTATCAGATTTGTCCCCCTCAGGTTCAAATTTCCTAAGCTGCAATTAAGATTGGGGTTGGTTTTTTCTATTTTTTATCCCAGTTCAACTGAATTCAAAATCCACAAGTAAATAGTTTCCTCATTCCTTTGAGGTAGTCCAAGGTCTTGAGAAAACCTGGAAAATACTTAAAATGCTTTTGTTCATCCAGAAAAAAGAACGCAAACCCTGTACACTCTGAATGCTGAACTTTGGTGTCAGAATTTAGGATTTGATGAAATCTCATTTGTTCTGTACGTATTTAACATAACCTCTCAAAAGCTTCACTCTTTTCTGGCAAGCAGTGGACACTGACATATGAATTACAGAATCACAGAATCTCTGGGCTTAAATTCTTCTTCCAGATTAATCATACAAATTACGGCAACTTCTTTGTTACAATTTCTCGTCATAGAAAATTTTCACAGACGTATGAAAGTAAATTTGCTGTATATTCTGTTCCACAGAGGGTATGTTTTTAAAGCTCTTTACTAAGTTTTCCTGTGTGGTGCACATATACATATATATATATATATATATATATATATATATACACACACACACACACATATGTGTATGTGTATCTATATATATATTTTTTTTTCTTAAGACATTTATAATTCCCTTCTTTTTAGTAGGCATCAGATTTGCTTCAGCTAAATGCCAGGCAAGCTAACAGGCTACACATTGAAGAGATATTTGCTAATGATTTGGAAAAAATAAACAGTCTGAATTGTTTGAAGTTCCTGGGGCTATCACCTGAGCCATTTCAGTTCAAAAAGCTTTTCAAAAATGCATCCATTTGATTTCTGTGTCCAAGTCTAAAGAATCCACATAACAAATTTCAGAAAGAGATGGATTATCAACATACTCGAGTTTTTTGTTTCAAGACTTGGATGATTATGTGCATGAGTCTTCCTCAAGGTATTTGGCAAGAACACTTTCACCCTTGAGACCCCCTTGACATCTATTTGGGAACATTATCTGTGCGAGTCACGCATGTACATAAGTGCAGTTACTTTTAAGTGCTTATTTTGAGAGAGAAAGGAAAATATCTGCAGTGTTGTTGAATCCATAAAATTACATGCACTCTACACAAGGACACAAGACACAAGTGTTTATTAAAATAAAAAGCTTTAATACTTTTGCATTTAAAAGATTTAGCAGAAAATAATTGCTACAAACATGCTACAACATACATGTTCAAAAAGTTTTCAGTGCTTTCTTTCAAAGTTCAGCATTTTGGCAAAAATAAGTTTTTCTGTATATACTTCAAAACTTGGCTATCATAATACTGATATAAAATACTTCATGTAGAGTAAAGTCAGGTGCATAAAATACAATAAGTAATAAAACATACTGTTTGTATAAACATTTAAAGTATAAATTTCATTAGATAACATGCAAATGCTGCAATATTTTAAATGGCACTTAAATATAGATACTGATATTCTTTATAATTTTGCATCCAATATGAGATTCTGAAATGTACAAAACTATAAAAAGAACACATCTCTTCTTAATCTGAAGTCAGGTACTAGCATAGAGCTTGATTGTCATTTTACAAGCAGTGAGTCCAATGTTCTGCAAGTCTTCACTAGTCCAAGGAAAGATGCCTACAGAAATAGGCCAAGGGCTAGTTAGTTTTTTTCATAATAAAACATGAAAGCATATTTACATGAGAATAAACTCTTAAATTTTTGGTAAGGTAATTAAGTAGCAGCAATCTGTTTCTTCCAAAAATGATGTTTAAAATAGGTGCATGCTTTTGTTGTCACTGATACGCATCTGAATAATATAAAATTAGCATTCTTCAGTAAACTCAAAACACTGTTTAGTTCATTGCTGAAAAAACCCTATAAAATCCCTTCTCCTCAAAATCATAAATCCATAATGTCAGAACCTTCCAGAGCATATTTCTGTTTCCAAGATCCATGGAAAACAATCTAATTGTGCTGAAACAGTCATCTGACTAGTTATGAATAAGAGAACCATCTTTTCACATTATTCAAATACTTGTAGTTCTTCATTGAAAAATGTAAGTTCATCAAATCTTGCACATTTTTTGTTTTCTGGTTCAGTGATCAACAGTTCCAAATGTCCTTCACAATATAAATGCCACAATGCTCATGCATATTTCTGAAGCAGTTATATGTAACATATCAATGCTGATGACAAGGTGAATAGAAGGCTTATGAACAGGGAGTGCAGAGCAGGCACCACTTGAGCAGAGGCAGAAGAAATGCTAAATGAAACTTGTACTTGAGATGCAATTAGAGCTGACAGTGGCACATGTGATGCTAATGTTGGGCTGTCTGAATTTATCAGGGACTCAATCTTCTCTGCTTCTTTATTGCAGGCTTCAATCTAGAGGGGAAAAAAAGTTACTATTTCTCTTCTTACCATGTAAAACATCAATGCAAAAATATTCCCATCAGCACATAAGATTTACATAATTCTGGGGAGTAATTGGAAAACAGATCAGAGGTCTCATCATAGACTTTGATACTATGAAAACTCCTGTGGAAGCCCTGAGTAGTAGAAAAGGAAAAGGAAGGAAGCTATATACAAGTTATCGTGGGGTGCTGTGTTTTGAATGTTGATGCCAAAAAGCCCACAGGGAACTATCACTGAAGTAAGTCCCTCTAAAACTGAGGACTTCCTTCCTGATGGGCCAACTTCCTTCCTTGAAGTCTGCAACAGTGGAAAAATCAAGATTTTCTCCTTCCTGGGCTTTTTCTTCCAAATCAGAGAAAACAGATTTCATTTATAGGAAAGGAAGAAAATAATTGAAGTAATAGAACATGAGAAATTCCAGGTTTCCATTCCCCCACTGACATGATGATATTAATGAATTTCTGTTAGGAAATTCATTTTTTCCGCTTTCTACTGCACCCCAGAAAGGAACTTATTACTAAGTCTCTTTAAAAGAATTGGAAGCTCCTCTGGTGAAGTTTAAAATTGACAAGCTTAATAT